>JBAWJV010000017.1:0-385122 GCA_037356075.1 Neofusicoccum sp. Z40 | reverse complement strand
GAAGACTATATATCCTTAGCTGACAAAGCCTCCTTAGCCGAGGTCCCGTGACCTATCATGTGCTTAAGGCTGTCGGGTTAGCCTGCTTCAGGCGCCGGGTAGTCACTCGGCGACTGTCACTTTGTCTGAGCTCAGGCGTAGGCCTGACAGCTTGTCGCTATTCTCGGCGTCTATAAAGCCGTTTTCCGGCTTCTTAATAGCATCACTGGGCTATATCGGTAACGTGGGTATACAGCTGGACTGGACAAGCTCTATTATGGCGGGGGTGAAGAAAGCCAGACCTGGCGGCGGCAGAGACCAGGCGCACGACGTCGGGTAGATGCGACTCTCGGTGCCTGTTTGCGTTTCCGTAGTGCGAATAATAAAGTCGATGGCGAGAGGGGTGGACGGCGTACCATCTAACCCCGCGGTGAACCTTTCAGTGAAGGCAAGAAGCGCGCTGTGAAGAGGCGAATCCGCCGAGAGGAACATCCTCGCCGACCTGTCCTTATCCCTCGACACCGCGAAAACCTTCACCGCACCCCGTAGGACGACAAAATGCGCCTTATACCTCTCCCCATCTACCGTCTCCCTCATCACCCACGGCGAGCTTCTCGAAATGTCCAACCTCGCAATACACTTATACGTCTCATTCAACGTCTCCGACGGCAACTCCACTCTCCTCCTCCTCTCTCCATCCTCCCCCTCCACCGCCCTGGCAACAAATCTATTGGATGCTCCTCTCGCCGCATGCAACACCTGATGCACCTCCTACCTACTCCGTACCTCCACCTCCCCCTCCGGCCCCAGCACCGCGCACCGCACCCGCGGCGCCGCCCTCCCCGCCTCCCGGCCCAGCGTGTCACGCAGCTGATTCACCGTCTCCAGGAACCGCTGCGCCGACGGGGCGTCGTCCGCGCAGTCGAGCAGCTCGCACGGTATCCAGACCGCGGGCCGCTCGCGCAGTATCACGCCGAGGACCTCGTGCTCGTAGCTCTCGGTTCCTTCGACGTCGTTGGCGTCGCGCGACAGCGGGGAGGGGAGGTGGGTGTAGGACGCGATGACGGCGCGGGAGAAGCGGGCGGCGGGCGGGGCGGCGAGGAAGAAGGCGGTGGTGGTGGTGGAGGCGAGGACGACGGGGTAGTTTGCGGCGTGGAGGGCGCGGGCGAGGGAGAGGATGGAGGAGGCGGTTGCGGTGGGGGCGGAGGAGTTGGTGGTTATGAGGATTTTTGGCCTGGCGGGGATGGTGTTGCGGCGGCGGAGGAGGCGGGTGGAGAGGAAGTTGGAGAAGTGGATTATCAGGAGGGAGGTGAGAGTGAAGGGGAGGGTGAGGAGGAAGAGGATGTTGAGGGCCATGGCGAGGAGATGGGAGAGGATTCGCGGAGTGGGGCGGAGGGAGGCGGCTGTGCGACTTTGGTGGGTTATGAGCATGGCGATGGCGGTGCGAAAAGGCAATACGAGATCCATCACATGGAGGGCAGCTGTTAAGCTGGGGACGTTGAATAGAGAAAACGAAAAGAGAGCCATGAAAAGAGAGAATAAAGTACGCAAACACAAGAAAACTGCAGACACGAAAAGAGAAGGAGAAGATGGAAAGGAAAACAAAAGGGCAACATCGCGGCGACGATGGCTGGCTTTCTTGAATGCAGCGATGTACAGCACGCACACACGTGTAACGGCGGGATGGGTGAAGTGAGCGCGTGGGCTATGAGGTCACCCTGCATCCCCGGCGGACCAACCACCAGCCCCGCCACTGGTGATCACCGCAGCGCCACGGATGATCTTTCCTGGGATTCGTCCACTCCAGCGCTTTGCTTAGCCACTCTCTCCTCAAACACGGACAAAGATACAACGGCACTCGTCCAATCGGCCATCCGCGCTCCACGTTGCCAACTTCGAAACGAGACGCTGTGCGTTGGTTCCATAGCCTGGCTTGCTTTGGTAGATCGGTCGCTCTGAGGGTATGTATCTGCTCAAAATATTGCAGGTGTGAGGCGATGACAGGTCAACAAATAGCATAACGGGCCGGCTAGAGCAGACAATGGGCTTCTGATGGTCGGAACAAGCCGCTTGTCAATCATCTATGGACGCTCTCTAGGTTGAAATCAAACCTTCGGTAATGGAAAGAGATCGGCCCCGGCCCGTACAGTGGTCGTAGCTAATCGACGGTGCATCTAAAGAGCGTGTTGCCAGTTCAAGCAATTTGGACATCTTACTCCATGGACTTGTCGTAAAGAAGAGTCTGATGTGAGCTGTGCAGTCACGTGCGGCGGGCCACTCGCCGGGATAGGTATACGGCGTGTAGGTTTGTCAAGGCATGCACTGACTGAGTGTAGAGATAGGTAAAGGGGCTGAAATACCTAAACTCAAGAGAAAAGGGAAGAAAATGAGGCAGAGGAGGAAAGCAAGGCGCGGGATGATATAGATGCCTAAAAACGCACTAGGCAATGCTAGTAGAGTATTCAGTGTATTTCATTAAGAGCACAGTGCAAATAGATTTCGCAGGTCATTGGGACTGAAATTCAAAGCACGTGCATGAAATTCCATGCCTTCCAGACAAGGGAGCCTCCGGGTAATGATTGTTCCATTGCATCGCTGAGCTTCAAGCGTAGCGGGGCCACATGAGTCACTGAAACAGATTGACAAAACACTCAGAAAACTCGGGAAAGCAAACGGTCACAAGAAAGTGCTGTTCACTGGACATGAAATACAATTTGTCTATGCAACTATTTGAGCTAAAATAGGACTTTGAGTAAACTGGTAGGTGTTTTCGAGGTATTCTTGCTCGAGAGAGAACGGTTTCGCGGTGACGTTGGGTATGTACTTCCCGACCAGTTCCTCCGGTTCGACATTGAAGTCAATGGTTTGTTGAAGGAACTTGCGGTATGGCTGAACACCGGACCTGAGGAAGGACGAATGAAAAGGGACGTCGATCCCTCTCAACGGAATTGTTGCACGCCCTTGCTCAAGGTTCACTGGCTGCGGCAGCTTTTCTACCTCCTCAATGTACTGCTTGATGAGGGGGCGCAGACTGAATGCGGTTGGGGACGAAACCTGACCGTCAAGTCCATGGATGATGGCCTCTTTGTCATGAGAGCTGACAATGTAATTCAAAAGACGACCAAGGCAATGGAGGTTTTGCAACTAATGGCCACATCAGCTTCTGAAGTTTCAATCATGCTTGTTGCTTGAATTACTTACTATGCCTGTGCAGACGTACTGCTCTCCCCTGACGTTCAAATTTACCATCTCCAGCAATGAGCCTCCGGACTCCAAAACGATGAGATCGATGAGACCCCGGAGCATGGACTCGGTAAAATCTGGAGTTATTAGGAATGCCTCGTATGTGTACCAGCAATCCACTTACTTGCAGCCACCCTGTTCGGGCTCACAGCCATCATACCGTAGCCACTGCTGCCAGACTCGTCCCTCTGTAGTTCGGCCTGCATCGTGAGCCCGCGATAGAACATCATGTTCACGATTTTCTCGACCGGCAAAAGCCCCGTCAGCGCGGCCAACGCACCATATTCGCCCAATGAATGACCAGCGAATGAAGCACCATCTTGCACTAGGCCTTTGGCTCGCATGTCTTCAAAGGTAGCAAGCTCGAGTAGCACAATGGCCGGCTGCGCGAACTGCGTGGAGAATACAAGACCACGAGAATCAGAGAACGTGTACGACTGGGACTGCCTGGTCAGTCCCGGGAGGATCGGTGCATCGACTACCGTCCCATCGGGAAGTGTCTTCTCGATGGTCAGAGACAGGTAATTCTCGCGAATCTTGCGGCCCTTTGGCCCACGGAACTGCACAGTGAGAGTCTTGGGGTTCGATTTGACAATCTCAAGAATCGACCATCCTGGGATACTCTGTCAGCCACAGCTTCGCGTACGTAAACTCCTCAGCTTACCATATGTTTCGCTCAGATAACGATCCGCATCATCCCAGATCTTCTTTGCCGCAGGACTGGACTGATACAGCTCCATGCCCATCCCAGGTGCCTGGCTTCCCTGACCTGTGAATACATAGACAGTCCGGGGCTGCTCCATCTCGGCCTCAGCCTCCAGCACGAGCTCGTCACCATCAATTTTACGAGCCTGGATCTTGAACACCATCCTGCCGCCCACCATGGCTGTGTGGGATAACTGCACCTTCAGCACGTCGCCCGGGAGAACCATGCCCACGAAGCTCGCGCTGTACATCCGGAGCCGAGCAGTATCACCTTCAGCAGCCATGTGATCCAGCACGGTACGCACGACTGCGGAGGTGCACATGCCGTGCGTGATAGGGGCAGGGAGCCCTGCAAGCGCGGCGAATGTGGGGGATACGTGAATGGGGTTGTGGTCGAACGAGGCGGCGGCATAAGCTATGTTGGTAGCAGGCATGCGGACTTCCTTGACCGAGTCCGTTGCCCATCCCGGAGCCTTGAGAGGGACGACAGGATTGCTGGTGGTAGCCTTGCGGGTAAGAAAGTCGATGACGGGGTCGCCGCGGCAGCTCTCGGCGGAGAAGGAGACGCTACCGATGCGGGAGCGATTTCCTGACGCTGAAGGCTGGGTGCATACGGCCCCAGATGTCTGCAACTTGTCGAACACGTTTTTACTCTTCCAGGATACTTCTGACTGCAGGGAAAAGACGAGAGTGAGGTTCGTCAGGGTCAGAGACTCATCATCCAGTTTGAACCACTCACGGTCCCTTAGCACCGCCTCATCTAGTGGACTTGAAACTTGGAGACGGTACTCCGGATGTTCCATCCGCTTGAATGTGGAGTCAAAGTCAGAAAAGGCACCCTTGAACAGAAATTCCGAAGTCACCGCCACTACCGGGACTCCCTCACGTTCGATGATGGCTTTGACAACCATTGACTTTCCAGCATCTTCGATGGTCACAGCTTGCACCTGCGAGCTGGTCTTCACTTTGTCGCCCACCTTCAAGGGCGCAGCTGCTGGCATATATTCGAACTTATTAGAGCGGTGCACCAGCCGGAGAATGTCCCCATTGACTTCAGGGACGATGAGCGGTTCGACAAGGGGCTCCCAAGTGAGCACAATGCAGGCATCCAAAGGGACTTCGCCGGACGAAGGTAGGTTGAACTCCACGTCGGGCAGGGCGAGGTTGACGGAGTAAGCCAGATCTTTGACCACCTGGTCAGTGATGGTAATGTCCTGGCCTTCGAAAGTAGACCGCAATCGCCCAGCTTGCGCAAGGGGTCTCCCAGGGACCCACAGCGCTTTGTAGAAGGCTTTCATGCTCTCAGCACGGGCGGAAACTTGCTCTGAGAGCCTGCAGTCTTTGTTCATCGCGTCGTAGACGAAGTCTAGAGAAAGACTGGCCGAAGCAGGCCCGGGAGCCCAGAACATGGCTTTGACTGTGTGGAATGAGGCAGAAATTCTGCAAATTTCGTGAAGCTCCCGCCCGATGATGCAGACGCTGATGACAGATCGGTTCCGGTCACATACAATACGTTCACCGGGCCGCAGCTGCAAGACTTCTCGGAAGGTGTTGGGCACGCGCGTCTTTCCTTGCAGTATGTACTTGTCGGAAAACAACGACTGGACCCAGCCACCAGTGCGCCGGCTGATGAAGTTCAGCCATTCATCTTGAGTTGGGGCGGGTCCATTTGCCGCCAGCTGAAAGACGATTGACGGGCCAAGGTCCTTGACGTCGACTCCTCTCAGCTTGCCCGACGTGGGCATCATGTCCGTGGTCATCTCGCTCTCGCCCCGCGGAATCTTCTCCTCATCTCCACCATACAGCTCACTCTTCAGCTTCGCCACAAGTGCGTGGTTGATCTCGTCCAGGATTTCTTTTGCGCTTTGGTCCACGGTCCGGGCATACTGGACGCTCACCGGGCTCTGCAAGATGCACACGCGACCCGCGTCCTGCCCGACCACGGCTTCCACGTCCTCGCTCTGCCACAGCGAATCCTTCTTAAAGAAGTACTCGAAGTCCTCGTCCAAGGCGGGGATGAAGTTGACTGGCTTCATGGTCCGCACCTTGCACCTTCTGATAAACCAGCGGATATCTTCTGGGTGAAGCCGAGTCGCGGCGGCATCAGGGCAGATCTGGGTGAGCTCGGCTACGAACTGGCTGGGGTCCTCGAGCTGAGGAACGCCGGTCTCAGCACCGGCAGCCAGCCTGTCCAGCATCCTGCGAGCGACGTCGTAGACGAGCGCCGCGTAGGACGCGTCGATCCAGCGTCGCTGGTGCGCGACATACATCAGGGCAATCAACCTCGCCAGCACCTCCACGTACGTCATCTCCTCGACGTCTACCGGACGCCCCGTACCGTCCATCCCGAACCACGGCTTAGCGAAGTCGGCATTCAGGCGCGCAACAATCTCATCCTTCATCCCGGCCAGCGCAGCAGGCCGCTGGGCCCTCGGCAAGCTAAAGATAGACCTGTCGAGCTCAGCCCAGAGCAGGACGCCGCGGGTCGCGAGCTTGTGGATGGGCTGGCCCATCTCAGACTGGACGGTGACGACGCCTCCGGCGGGCCGGTCGTAGCTCTCGTCCCAATCGGACTCGGAGGCGACGCCGGGGGAGCTGACGATGAGGCGCTTGGTCTGAGGCGAGGTGTGCGCCTCCGTCGCCACCATCATCCGGCTGCCGAGCAGGATGCCGTCGAACGGCATCGCGGCCAGCCCGAACCGGTGCGCCCATTCGCCCGTCAGGTACGGGTATGCGCCGTCGGCGTCGCCGAAGCCGCTGCCGGCGACGAGGGTGATGTTGGGGCGCTTGCGGATTTGGGGGTACATGGTGAGCATGGGCGCGTGGAAGTCTTCGTAGGAGTGGTGCCCGCCGCCACGGCCTCCGGTCCATTGCAGCATAACGGGAAAGCTTGGATGAGCGCTCGCGATAGCTAGAACTTGCTTAATCGCGTCGATGGAGCCGGGTTTAAAGCCAATGTGCTTTAAACCAAGAGTGGTGATGTATTCGGACGCGATGTCCGGGGAGGGGACGCCCGCACCAATCGTCAGCCCATCGATCGGCATGCCCTTCCGCCCCAGGTCCTTGAGCATAGTGATTTGCCATCGAATAGCCTCCGGACTCGCGTAGATCAAGTTACAGGTTATCCCCCTCCCTGGGGGCACGGCCTGGATAACCTGCTGGATTGCGCGCGACATGGACTTCGGCTCGAAGTAGCCTCCGCCGGCGAGTTCGATGTGATAGCCGGCGTTCATAACGGCGGCGACGAAGTTCGCGTGCACCGTGGTGGGTGTCATACCCGCAACCATGACCGGCGGCGTTCCCAGCACGCGCGTGAGCCTGGTGTCGAGGACCACTTCACCGGAGGCGGAGCGCACCAGCCGCGGCCCGTACTGCTCCCGCCATGAAGGAGTGGACAGCTTCTGGCTGGGGAGACTCGGTGTGAAGAGGTCGCACTTCGATGTCTTCTGCGCATGTGGTGCACCCAGATCAGCTGCGTTGATGACGCTGACGCCCTGCCCCTGCTTGACGTTTGCAACCAGCCCGCCGAATCCGCTGGATAGGACAAGGATATGCGAGATATCGGGGATATCGAGGGTTGAAGGCCAGTCTACCAGTTCGTTGCAGACAGCGTCTGCAAGGATCTCAGTCATCGTGCGGTCGGTGATGGTCCTGATGTCTTTTCCCTCTAGTGTATGGTACAGGGGTATTGGCATTGCTGCGGCGCCAAGGCCGAGATTGGAGGTGTGTTTCTTCAGTCTTTGTCCAGCCTGATCCAAGTATGGGCTGTGGAACGGCGCACTGATGGGCAGGAATGCATTCTTGATCTCCTTCTTCCTCCGCCTGTATGGCACCCTGGATTGGTCCACGCCGTCCACTGCCTTGATGTTGCGGAGATACAGACATAGGCCGCGCAGGGACCTCATGGGCCCGGCAATGGTAAAGTTATCTGGAGTGTTTTGCAGGGCTATGTGCACACGTTGCCGCTCTGGAAGTTCTGCGTTGCACTGGTCGATGATTCTACTCATCTCAGATTGTCTCAGCCCTCTCACGCTCAGCATGTGGGACGGCCTCCCCTCGCCCTGTTCGATGCAGTCGGCAATCTCAGCAACAGACAGACCGGAGCCTGGGGTGCTGGTGTGAGCCAGAAAGCCTGTCCAGAAGAGGAAGGTGACGACTGCTCGTGCTGTGGAATAGAACGAATGCCATGTGCCGCACTGTGCTACGCCGGCCGCAACGATCAGGCCCTGGGAGTGGCCGGTGATACCGCGAAGGAGCGCTCGGAACTGACCAGGCGTCTTGCCGAGGACCGTGCATGTGATGCAGTAGTGGGCCAGGCTCACCAGGCCAATGATGGGGACGCTGACGGCGGCGCTTCCGATGAACGCCTGGTCTGGCACCTCGTCCGGATGCTTGAGCCACTTCAGCAGATCGATGGTTCGGCCGGCATAGAAGCCTCTCGTGTCAGGGTGCCTTGAGAGCTCCGAGAGCAGGGGCGCAGTAGCGGCGATGAGCGTCGACAGCAAAGGCACGTACGTGGAGTGCAACTTTCGCAGCTCTTGCACGCAGCCGGGATTGCCCATGCCTTGCCCGCCGAACACCAGCAGAAGCCGCGCCTTCTCCTCCTCGGCGGCGCTCAGCAGGCCGCTGGGTACAACTGCCGGGCCTACGGAACAGTAGGAGAGAGCGGCATAGTAGATTCCGATCAGCTGTTCGCCGGACCGCGTCCCACCTGGCTGCTCGCATGCCAGGCTGTGAATGTCGGTGGGGCCCAGAAAGCCCTGTTCAAACTCTGCCAGCAGGGCGGACACTGCTGGAGGACTCGCGCGTACGTCCAGGAGGTGTTGGATGAAGCGCAGCGCAAGTGCCGCGGGCGACTGCGAGATTTGGTCGGTCGGAGTTCCTTCTCGGTGAAGTCCGCTCAGGTATGCATCTCTGTGGGGGGCGAGCAGAGCGAAGTGCTCTGGACACACATTGAAGGTGTGCTGCACACCGTTGTGCGCAAGGCATAGCGTTGATGAGGGAGGATTGGTAGAAGCAGGTGTCATCCTCTGGGCGTGCTGGCGGACAACATCTCGTGGATTCTGCGGCGCGACATGTCAACATGTATGTATATACAGCCCGCTTCCATTCGCCCTTGTGGACGATCGTGAGATGGCGCGGTGGTGGCTGGGGGCCGGGGCGTGGTCTGGGCTCGGCGGCCGAGCCCCGAGCCAGCGCGCGCCCCCCTCGGCGCCGTGAGCGAGGCTTCGGGCGCTACGGGCCGCGACACGGGCGGATGCCGCGTGCGGGTGGCTTGTTAAGGCCAGCGCCCCGGGTGCAGGACCGTCTATGCAGCAACTTGTCCGTCCTGCTCACCCGCAATGGCGCCCACCGGCGACGACAACAATGTGCTCGAGTACGACCACGTCATCACCAAGATAGTCGACTATGCCTACGACTTCGAGCCCACCAATCCGGCGGCTTGGGAGCGGGCCAAGGCCACTTGCGTCGACGCCTTCGGGTGCATATGCGAGAACATCGCCACCAGCGCCGAGTGCCGTAGCCTGATTGGCCCCACCGTCGGCAGCCCCGACAAGCTACCCGGCGGCGTCAAGCTTCCCGCAACGCCGTACCAGGTCGACATCCTGAGCGGTGCCTTTAACATCGCCACCTCCATCCGCTACCTGGACCACAATGACTACTTTGTGGGAGCCGAATGGGGCCATCCCTCGGGTGCGTGAGCCGCTCTGTCCAGCCATCTTCGCCCCGCTGACGAACCCAGACAACCTTGGCGCCATCCTCGCCGTCGCGTCCGTGTTCTCCAAGCTGGAGAACCACCCCATCACCATGCGCACCATCCTGGTGGCGCTGACCAAGGCCTACGAGATCCAAGGAGGCTTCCAGCTCCGCAACTCGTTCAACAAGGTCGGCCTCGACCACGTCATCCTCGTCAAGGTCGCCTCCACCGCCGTCTCGTGCTGGCTTATGGGCCTGACCAAAGAGCAAGCCAAGTCCGCCGTCTCCCACGCCTGGATGGACGGCCACTCGCTGCGCACCTACCGCCACGCTCCCAACACGGGGCCGCGCAAGGGGTGGGCCGCCGGCGAGGCGTGCATGCGCGCCGTCCACCTCGCCCTGCTGGCGCGGTCGGGCCAGCCGGGCGCCAAGTCAGCGCTCACGGCGCCGCGCTGGGGCTTCTACGACGTGCTGTTCAAGGGGCAGACGTTCGACTTCCCGCGCCCGTTCGGGTCGTGGATCGTGGAGAACGTGCTGTTCAAGATATACACGGCCGAGGGCCACGCCATCACCGCCGTCGAGGCCGCCGTCAACGCCGCGCAGCAGCTCAAGGACCGCGGCTTCGCGTCAGACGACATCGGCAGCGTCGCGGTGCGCACGCAGGAGGCGGGCATGGTCATCATCAACAAGAAGGGCCCGCTGCACAACGCCGCCGACAGGGACCACGACATGAAGTACATGGTTGCCGTCTGCCTGCTCAAAGGCAGCGCCGTCGAGACGCCCGACTACCAGGACGACTCGCCCTGGGCGCGGGATGCGAGGGTCGACGAGCTGCGGAACAAGATTACGGTGGTCGAGGATCCCAGGTTCACCGCCGACTACCACAACCTCGACATCAAGAGCGTGGCCAATGCCGTCCAGCTAACCTTGGCCAACGGCACCGTGCTGGATGACTTCGTCGTCGAGTTTCCTCTGGGACATCCCAGGCGCCCGGAGACCATTCCGGCTGCCTATGCAAAGGCCCGGAAGAACCTTTCGCTGAAGCTTGCTCCCAAGAAGGTTGACGCTATTCTTGACTTGGCTGAAAGGACCGACGATTTCTACAACACGCCTGTGAATGATTGGATTGATTTGTTTGTTTGAACTGGAGATGAGCATCTTAGACTGGACATTTGGGAGTGTGGTGAAACGTGTTACGTCCTTTATTGTTGAAGATCATATAAGAATAGAAAAGAGGTTTTGATACTTGTAAACGTTGCCATCTATCCAAAAGCAACCGCAAAGGTCAGACGCAGGTTGAGGTCGTGAGATCACGAATAACTTGCTACGAGAAGCATTACATCTCGATAGAAGTCTGCACATTTCGCCTAAAGCCTACAAAGAGCATGATACTGCTTGTTTGGAGTACTCTTCTGTACCAACAGGAATTGACTAACAATGTTTAAAATGTACTCTGTCACCGCGCTGCTAGTTATCTCAAGGCTCAGAGAAGTGTTCAACAAACAAGTCATCCGTACCAGCAGATAATATTTCATGGCTTATCGTCCTTCTACCAAGACTCGAGACTACCCATGCTAACTTCTTATTCTCTACATCCTTCCAAAAGGCTCAATGAGAAAAGATGTAAGAACTCCAGGATGCTCTCTCTAACTGATAATACTTCAAGAAATCGAGTCTTTCGTCACTACCCATGCTTTACTCATCAAGCTTCTTGTTGAGAGGGCCGGTGTAGACTTGACCGGGGCGCCAGATGCGTTGCGGTTGCGCTGCACGTAATTAGTATCTGTGCAGAAGTATGAGGATATCCGAGAGACTTACACATGGCCTCCTTGAAGTGAGCGAGAAGCCCCTGAGATCTGGCAATCACGGTAATGGGAAGGATCCACTCCGGTGGGAAGCCCCTAGCACTTATTAGCGAACAGGTACGACGAGAGAGATGATCACAGGGGAAGGTGGGTTTTACATTGCGTTGTACGCAAGCGTAGCGTACAAGTCGGCGTTGGGGTTCAACTTGCGCTGAATAAAGTACTCATCATGCCTCGCAACGTGGTCCAACTCCAACGCCACCTTCAACAGCGGATCCGCGTCGACCTCCTTCTTCAGGTCGAAGAGGATCTCCTGGATGGGCTTGTAGCGCGGGTCGGGCACGCGGTAGACGCGGTGGCCGTAGCCGTACAGGCGCTCCTTGCGCGCATGGACGCGCTCCATCTTGGCGGGTATGTTCTCGACGCTGCCGAGCTCGCGGATGTGCTTGTACGCGACCTCGATGGCGCCGCCGTGCAGCGGGCCGTAGAAGGCTGAGATGGCGGACACCAGGCACGAGATGGCGTCGGGCATGGCCGAGGCGGTCTGGAGCATGGCGGCCGTCGAGCACGTCATCTCGTGGTCGGCCAGCAGCATCCAGAGCGTCTCGAAGTAGCGGACATAGCGCGGGTTGGGCAGCCCGGTATCCGGCTCGACGTGGCCCATCATGACGAAGAAGTTCTCGATGGTCGAGAGGTCCTTGCGCGGCGGCGTGAAGTCGCGCCCCGTCTTGTGGCAGTAAGACGCCGCCGTGATCATCAGCAGGCTCGACATGACGCGCACGAGCTGCTTGTCGACCAGCGCTATGTTACCGTGGTAGATGGTGGCCGCCGCGTGGGCAGGTACGAGGCTCATGTCTTGCGACTGCAGCGCCATCAGGCCGGCGATGATCATGCCTACAGGGGAGCCCTCCTTTCTAGTCGCGGGTCAGATTTGTAGAAGCTCGCAATTTCGAGACCTGGGGACCTACGGCATGGCTCGGATGACATTGAAGACGTAGTCATCGATGAGTGGGACATCGTTCAGCTCCTGCTGGAACTTCTGCGCCTGCTCCTTGGACGGCCAGGCGCCCCGCCACAGCAAGTAGCACACGTCGACAAATCGCTTATCGCTCCGCGCAATGTCCTTGATATCGTACCCGCGGTACTGAATCATGCCCTTCAAGCCGTCACTAGCCACGACGCTCGGTCAGCCTTTCATCAAGTCTGCGGGTGCGGGTCTCATACATGAAAGTGATGGTACTTTCACTGACTGCCGTGTTCCCGTAGCCAGGGTCAAAGACCCTGAGCCCCTGCGGATTCTGGTCGGCAGGGTGTTCGGGATCTTCCGGGGTCTTGATCTGCTTGAACTCGGATGCATTGACCGAGTTGTGCCAGATCGGGATTGTGTAGGTCTGCCCGGTTCGGTTGTCGACGACAGTCAAGGTGTTGCTGCCGTCGACCTTCTTGGAAGAAGCGACCCCGTTCAAAGCTGAGCCGACCATCGTGTCACGCGCGTATGAAGGGTGGATGTTGCAAAGACCGCCACAGATGCTGTGTTGAGATTGCTCGTCAACACGTCCGCATGGGCTCTGGCAAGTTGTAAGGATACTTAAAACCTCCGCATCCAATCTGGCCTCGCTGAAGGATCAGAGATCTCGGCTCAGACCCATCCGTTCGTCCGCCTGTCGGCCGGTGCGTCAGCGCCGCCTCGCGAGGTTTCATCCGGGGGCCGGCTGCCGAAGCCCGGGGAAGGCACGTCCCGGAGAACACCGTGAGGCCTACACCGAATTCAGGCAATGCTATACTCATATCCACGGCGTGAGGTGAGCTCGCGTTTGACGAGGTGTACCTGGAGCCAAGTTTCTGGTCATCCGATACTTAAACTGTCGACTATCTCAGGAGTGCCTTGGCTCCTAATCGTACCTCTTTACGGTTTCACTGTCCTTGCAAATGAAGATGGGCCCGACAGACACATCCAGCAAACAGCGGGCAAAGACCCTTCTGGTTGAGCTTTTGGCGTAAGTGGACGCAAGCGTGGAAAAGCAAGCCGGCCGAGTATTGCTGCTAACACTTCACAGACATCAGTTCGCATATCCCGTGAGATGGTAGGAGATGGTCTGCTCAAAGTCGATTCGCTCGCTGACTTTGAGTAGGATTGAGACGCAAGACGAGCTCCTGAAAATTGGAGATGCCAGGCGGGTGGTGGAGGTCGGACCAGGGAAGGTCCTGGCCACCATGGCGCAGAAGACATGGAAGAAGGAGCTATCGGAGAAAGACACTCTGACATCAACTCAACGATCATTTCTTTCGACGAGCGATGACGCCGCCAAGATATACTACGAATACGAGAGTAACGAGGCGCAGGGTGAGGCTGCCCAACCAGCAGCGGAACCGGCTCTTGGCGCGCAGCCTCCTGCAGCGCCAGTACAACAAGCCAATCCCATAGCGACAGCACCATCACCGCCGGCCGCAAAGGTAGAAGATGCTCCGCTGAAACCACTGGACATCATCATCTCGATTGCTGCGCAGAAGCTCAAGAAGCCCTTCGACCAAATCCCTCTCGACAAGTCAGTCAGGGATCTCTGCGCGGGTCAGTTCTTCCACGCCCTCTCCCTCTCCTTTAATACGTGGCGAACCGCTGACCATGGCTTCAGGCAAGTCCACCCTGCAAAATGAGCTCATCGGAGACTTCGGCGCGGAGTTCGACTCCCTCCCCGACGGCTCGGAAGACCTAACCCTCGAAGCGCTCGGCTCCGCCGTCGAGAGCAGCTTCTCCGGCAACCCCGGGAAGGTGATGCTCAACCTCATCCAGCGCATGGTGTCCAGAAAGATGCCGGGCGGGCTCAACATCCCCGCCATGAAGCAACACCTCGAGGCGGCCTGGGGGCTCCCGGCGGGGCGGCAGCGGAGCGTCATCTGCGTTGCCGTCACGCTGGAGCCGCCGCAGCGGCTGCCGTCGATGGAAGCGGGCAAGGAGTTCCTGGACGGCGCGGCCAAGCGCTACGCCGCCACCGCCGGCATCGCTCTCACGCAGGGTGGAGGTGGCGCGGCGGCAGCGGCGGCGGGTGCGCAGCAGCAGCAGGCCGTCATCGACCCGGCGCACCTCGGCGCGATCACGAAGAAGCAGGAGGAGTATCTGCGCAAGCAGTACGAGCTGCTGTCGAGCCAGCTGGGCGTGGAGAACGCGGCGTCCAAGGCGCAGCTGGAGGAGCTGGAGCAGGTCCGGGAAGCGCTGTCGTCGCTGCTCCAGCGGTGGCACGACGAGTTCGACGAGGGCTTCCTGGACGGCATACAGCCGGTGTTCGACGCGAGGAAGGAGCGGCGCTACGACTCGGCGTGGAACTGGGTCAGGGAGGACCTGATGGCGCTGCTCCACGGCAAGCGGGTGCCCGATCAGGCGGCGCTGCAGCACCTGCTGAACCGGTGGGACGCGTCGTGCGCCGCCATCGCGGCGTACTTTGCGTCTCTCGACGTGGCGCCCGAGGACCCATCGGCCACCGTGGCGGCGGAGCTGCTCGAGCTGGCGCCGGGGACGCAGGCGATGCGGCCGGTGTTCAAGTATCTGCTGCCGCCGATGGCCCCGCGGACAACCGTCACGCCGCAAGGCAAGATAGAGTACGAGGAAGTGCCCAGGCAGCACGAGGGCGGCAAGGCGCTTGACAAGTACGTGGACTTCGTCGCCCAAGCCCGCGTCCACCTCCGCACCAGAGCCGGCGCTGGGACCGGCTGGGAGCGCGACGATGCGGCAACAGCTCAGTTGATCAACGCCCTTGCCCAAGGCAGCAGCACCGGCCTCAACTTCTCCGGCAAGACGGCGCTCGTGACCGGCGCAGGCGTCGGATCCATCGGCGCCGAGGTCGTGCGCGGCCTGCTGGCCGGCGGAGCGCACGTGATCGTGACGACCAGCCGGGCGCCCGCCACCGTGGCCGGCTTCTACAACACCATGTACCGAGAGCACGGGGCCGCCGGCTCGGCGCTGGTGGTCCTTCCGTTCAACCAGGGCAGCGCCCAGGACTGCGAGGCGCTCGTCCACCATGTCTACGGCCAGGGCGGCCGTGACCTCGACTTCATCCTCCCGTTCGCCGCCATCTCCGAGCCGGCGTGCGAGATCGACGGGATCGATTCCCGCTCGGAGCTCGCGCACCGCATCATGCTCGTCAACCTGTTGCGGCTGCTAGGCCATGTCAGGCGCGAGAAGGAGCAGCGGGGGTTGGACACGCGGCCGACGCAGGTGGTGCTGCCGCTCTCGCCGAATCACGGGACCTTCGGCGGCGATGGGTTGTACGCCGAGTCGAAGCTTGGGCTCGAGGCGCTGTTCAACCGGTTCTGGAGCGAGAACTGGGCGGCCTACCTGACCGTCTGCGGCGCGGTTATCGGCTGGACCCGCGGCACGGGGCTGATGAACGGGAATAACACGGTCGCTGAGGCCGTCGAGCGCTGTGGGTGCGTCACTTTCTCGCAGCAGGAGATGGCATTCAACATCCTCGCGCTGCTCGCACCGCCGGTGGTAGAGCTGTGCGAGGAGGAGCCCGTGTATGCGGACCTGAGCGGCGGCTTGGGAGCCGTGCCGGGCTTGAAAGGCGTCATCAGCTCCGCAAGGGAGAAGTTGAGCCAGGACAGTCTGGTCAACAAGACCTTGGCTGCCGAACGCAAGCTGCACGCGGAGGTGTTGGGTGCTGGTGCGCGGGAAGTGAAGCCGCAGCCCGCCCCGTCACCACGCGCAACCATCCAGTTCAACCACCCCCGCCTGGCGCCGTCATACGACGAACACGTCGCTGGGCTGCCGGATCTGCAGGACATGGTCGACCTCAGCCGCACCGTTGTCATCGCAGGGTTCTCGGAGCTTGGCCCTTGGGGCAGCGCCCGGACGCGGTGGGAGGTGGAGGAGACGGGCAAACTCTCCTGGGCTGGCCACGTCGAGATGGCGTGGATTATGGGCCTGGCCAGATTTTTCGAGGGCGACATCAAGGGAAAGCCGTACGTCGGCTGGGTCGACGCGAAGACGGGCGAGCCGGTGCACGACGTCGACTTCGAAGCCAAGTACGGCGAATACATCATGGCGCACGCTGGGATCCGGACGATCGAGCCAGATGAGCTGGACGGCTACGATCCAACCAAGAAGGAGCTGCTGCAGGAAGTGGTCGTCGAGGAGTCCCTGCCGCCCTTCGAGATGTCCAAGGAGAACGCCGAGGCCTTCAAGCTCAAGTACGGCGAGAAGGTCGACGTGCGGCGTGTGTCGCCCGAGTCGGACGAGTGGCTGGTACAGGTGCACAAGGGGGCGCACTTCCTCGTGCCCAAGGCCATTACCTGCGGGAGCCAGACTGCCGGACAGCTGCCTACGGGGTGGGACGCGCGCCGCTACGGCATCCCGGACGAGATTGCGGCGCAGACGGACCCGGTGGCGCTGTACGCGCTCTGCTGCGTGAACGAGGCGCTGCTTTCGGCGGGCTTTACGGACCCGTACGAGATCTGGCAGCACATCCACGTGTCCGAGCTGGCTAACTGCGTCGGCTCTGGCTGCGGTAACCTGGCGGCGCTGCGAGGCGTGTTCCGCGATCGATACCTCGACCGCGCCGAGAAGAACGACATGCTGCCGGATGCGTTCCACAACGCGCTGGACGCGTGGGCGAACATGCTGCTGCTATCGTCGGCGGGGCCGATCCGGACGCCTGCCGGGGCGTGTGCCACGGCGGTCGAGAGCCTGGACGTCGCCTGCGAGGCGCTCCGCAACGGCACGGCCAAGATGGCCATCGTCGGCGGCTCGGACGACTTCCGCGAGGAGTTCTCGTTCGAGTTTGGCAGCATGCACGCAACGGCCGACGCGATCGCGGAGGCGGCAAAGGGCAGGCTGCCGCGCGAGACGTCGCGGCCGACGGCCACGAGCCGGGCGGGCTTCGTGTACTCGGCGGGCTGCGGCATCCAGATCCTGATGACGGCCGAGATGGCCCTGCGCGTCGGCGCCCCCATCCACGCCATCGTCGCGCACACGCAGATGGCCGGCGACAAGGTCTCGCGCAGCGTCCCCGCGCCGGGCAAGGGCGTGCTCACCGCCGCGCGCGAGGACCCCGCCGCGGCGAAGAGCTGGCTGCTGGACCTGGAGAGCCGCCGGCGGTGCGTGCGCGAGGACCTGGCCCAGGTGCAGCGGTGGCGGAAGACGCAGCTCGCCGCCGCCGCGGCCAGAAAGGTCTCGGACGCGCAGAGGCGCGCCATCGAGGCGGCCGCGGCAGCCAAGACGCGGGCGGCGCGGCACATGTGGTCCGCGGATCTGCGTGCCCAGGAGCCCGGCATGTCGCCTCTCCGGGCGGCGCTGGCGGCATGGGGGCTCACGGTCGACGACGTGCGGGTGGCGTCGTTCCACGGCACGTCGACGCAGGCGAACGACAGGAACGAGAGCAGCGTCGTGAACGCGCAGATGGCGCACCTTGGCCGGCGGCCGGGCAACCCGCTGCTCGTCGTCTGCCAGAAGAGCCTCACGGGGCATCCCCAGGGCGCGGCCGGCGCCGTCATGCTGAACGGCTGCCTGCAGGCCATGGCCGCCGGCGTCGTGCCCGGCAACCGGAACGCCGACAACGTGGACGAGGCGCTGCGGCAGTTCCCGCACCTCGTGTACCCCTCGAGGAGCGTGCACGTGGGTAGTAGTAGTATCAAGGCGTTCATGCTGACGAGCTTCGGCTTTGGGCAGAAGGGCGGGCTCGTGCTGGGCGTGGCGCCGCGGTACCTGTTCGCCGCCGTCGGCAAGAAGACGTACGACGACTACCGCAGCAGGGCGCTCCTGCGCCAGGCCGCCGCCAGCCGCAGGCTCGCCGAGGGCCTGATGGCGAACGACATATTCCGCGCCAAAACGACGCCGCCGTGGAAGGCCGAGGACGAGGTCACCGTCTTCCTCGACCCGCACGCCCGCGTCGACGCCGCGCGCGACGGCAGCCTTGCCTTCGACGCCAGCAACCTGCACCCCGCCGAGTCCGACACCGAGTCCGACGGAACCCCCCTGGACAGCGGCTACAACAGCGACCGCGACAGCGTCGATCCCACCGGCGTGCTGGCCGCCGAATCGCGCAAGATGCTCGAGCAGCTCAGTCCCTCCGCAAGCGTCGGCGTCGACGTCGAGACCCTCGCGAGCATCAACCCCGAGAATGGCGTCTTCCTCGCCCGCAACTTCACCGATGCGGAGCTCGCATATTGCAGGACGGCCGGCGATGCCCACGCCTCGCTCGTCGGCAGGTGGGCGGCCAAGGAGGCTGTGTTCAAGAGCCTCGGCGTTCCGTCCAGGGGTGCCGGTGCAGCAATGCGCCAGATTGAGATTTTGAGCAAGGACGGCGTCCCGTCTGTGCAGGTGAGCGCTCTGGACCCTTCGTGGAAAACTTGCAGTGTGCTAACGAGCCTGTCTGAACCAGCTGCACGGAGAGGCCAAAAATGCCGCAGACCTACAGAAGATCAGGCGCATACAGCTGAGCATTTCCCACACCGACTCGGTGGCCATCGCCATTGCCTTGGCTTCCAGGGACACCGACGAGGCATGCGCGTGGAAGTAGAGTAGCCAAGATTGATAGTGGTAGGGTAATAATCAAACCGTACATGTCTTCTGCCAGCCTCGTTCGGGCTTCGGCCGCCGAGCTACGTGGTGAAATTGAGCACTCGGAAGCTGTCGTCCGGCAGAAGATAGGGAATCGTAGCACTTTAATGTCAGCCTCCAAAGCTGTGTCGCCTAGCTAAGACCTCGCGCGCCCTTTTAAAGCTCGTGCACCCAGGTGGACCTTGTGGCGAGTGCCAAGGTATTCGACGCCACGGCAACTGTGGACCTCGAGAGGCTAACGCATCCGTCACCCCAGAATGGGCAAAGCGAAGAGACAAGCGAGCAGTCCGCGCATCAGGGCATCCTGCGATCGGTGCCACCTAGCCAAGGTGAAGTGCACCTACACAGACCACCCAGACTGCGTCCGATGCCGTAAGCGGGACGCCACCTGCGCACGAAGCATGTCCTTGCCAACGGGGCGCACGCCCAAGAGGAAGACCAGACAAGAGCCATATCCCAGTCCGGTCGAATCCACCTCTCCGCCGTCCTCGCACGGCTTCGCGAACCACGCCGGCACGAGCGCCGTAGCTTCATCATCCATCGGCGTGGTGCCGTTTGAGGAGACGGTGCTGGACTTCGACCAACCCGCGTGCAGCATCGAAGACTTTGAGTCGGGCTTTCCGTCAATGGGCATGGAGTGGCTCTCGCCGGATACGCTGTTCTCTCCGACCGCACAGCACCATCACCATCACGCACCTCAGCCTGCGGAACCCGAGCCCCGGCTATTCGAGAGAAGCGAAGGCGAGGGAACTCCCGGCTGCCCTCCCTCATGCAACTGCTTGGACGTCCTCGGCCGAGCGTTACGGGATTTGCAGCAGAGCCCCGTGGAGGGAAAGACGCTTGACCACGTCCTCCGCCTCAACCGAGCCCTCATGGGAGTTGTCGGGGATGTCATAGCGTGCAGCTCAATGCACGACTTCCCGGTTGATCTCACGGTCCTTTTTTGCTTCAACAAGATCTTAGCAACGTACAACGAAGCGTGGTTCATGCCGTGCGACTCGTCGATCCAGTTTGGCTCCTACGTGGTCGACGTGGAGGATAGGTGGGCCTTGAAGCGTCAGATCATTCTCCTTGATAGCGGAAAGGTCAAGGGATTGTTAGAACGGCTGGAGGAGCGAGGACGACCAGGAGAGAAGCGTCCGGCGGATCAAGTGTCGAGCGTGGAAGGTTGTTCAGAACAAACAAGGATACTCATGCACAATTTTACGAGGAGAGAGGCAGACCGGATCATGAAGCACATGCGGCAGTCGGGGGCATAGTGTGCCGCCACCGTTGCGACAGGTTAACCGCCTTAGCAGATCAATACAGTAGAGGACTATTCATCATGTGTGTTCTAATAAATCACCAAAGCCCCTACAATCATGAAGAACTCTAAATGCCCGATACTTCCTTCACTGCAGTAAAGCAATGTAGATAGCTATTGCCAGTTGATGAATGTCACGATCTACACTGGATACCCGCTGAAGTGGGTAAAAAAACCCTAAAATTGCTTAAGAACGAAAAAAAGGCGCCAGGTAATATAGACGTCCAGAACCAACGCCAGTACTAACCGAAGTGACAGCCAGGTGATGGTAACCACACAACTCGGATAACCTCAATCACCCAACGATTCTCATGTCAGGCTCTCCCAATGAAGCTGAACAGATAAGAACAATGCTGGAATGCCTGACTATTCTATGGTACTATAGATCCTTCCCTACATACACGGCGCTGCTCAGGCGTTCCGAACGCTTGTGTTTCCTTTGAATACAAGTGTTGTGCTGCAGGGCTTGACATCCGGAAACTCAGGTACTTGCGTCGATCGGAGGGACTCCAGTAATACCTTTGCCCTGAAATTACTCTCCATTGCGAGTTCAGCACCACAAAGAAGAAAAAAGGGTCAAGTCTGCAGGGGTATTCAAGGGTTATGTAATTCTGCTTTTCCTATTTTGGCACCTTCCGAGGATTATATTACTTCCTCCCCAGTCAGACTATAAATCATTTCCCTTTGATCTTATTTGATACCAAACAGTGGTCTAACGGCAGGTCCTATCTAGAAAAATTGAATCCGAATGGGTAGCTAGGGACGTAGAAACGTAGGGTAAGGTGGCAGTCCTGCCAGGCTAAGCTTCGCGTATTTACTCGATTAGGTAGGTATGCGGAGAAGGGGAAATTGCATGGCCCGTGAATACGAATTATCTTTCTTTTACTTGGTGATGCTGAATTTGCACCGGGGGTCAGTAGAAGAGTAGTCCATGAGCTTCGAGGCCACCAACGGTATCATTGTCAGTGGGTCGTCGTAAGGACCCATCTTAGTCATTATTCCTCGTTGTATCGTCATTCTCGGCCGCAATGACGGTAAGGACTTGGCCCATGTATCTAGCTAGCTAGGAGTAACTGTAGGATTAATAGGATTGTTGTGTCATTGGTGCTCCAACACGGTGCTTCCCCTGGAAAATGACAGGGTGGGCGGCTTCGGAGTCCACGGACAACCTTTCTATATTTTATCTCAGTCTTTTTCCTATTGCACTTCCGAGGAAGTAAGCCTAGCAAATCAAATCAATTGTAGAGGGCGTTTCTGCCCTAATCGCTGGCCTAGCGTAAGTAGTCTCCGATAGACCCTTAGATCCAGCGGGTCGGTTCGGGAATAGTGTGTATTGGAGTAACAACCATGATGGATGTCAAACCGGACATCTGAGACGTCTCACAGCTGTGATTGTACAGAGTAGTCCCATTATCGTATTACATGACAGCGCGTTACATGCGAACCGTTTATCCAAACCTAGCCTATGTGCCCATGTTCCAAACAAAATCATCAACATCCATATCGAACCTGAACATATCAGGCGCCGTGTCTGCCACCGTGTTTCCGCAGCCGATCTGACTCTTCTGAAAGAAGGAATCGAGCGAGACCTGTAGATGAGCCTCTTGGGCATTGGCCATAAGGGCATCTGAGGTTAGGGCGAACACATCGTCCTGGCTGGTCACGGGTATCTGAGTGCTGGAGATCATCTGAGCAGCCGCCAACAACACGTTATCGGCACTGTTATCAGCGCCGCTGCTACTGCTACAGGAAAGGGCGTTCAGCGCCGCAGTCTCCACGGCCGTCAAGGCACCCACAGACCCATGTCGTGATCCCAGACCACTGACCATGGATCCGGTGCGTGAGACGTTCAGCGGAGGCTCGATGAGCGATCTCAGGAGCTCGACCACCTCGAGGCACCACGACATGCGCGTGTACAGGAGCGCGCAGAACACGCGAGGCATGCTGGGATTGGTGAGGGTCCCGAGGGCCTGGACGGTGGAGGACAGCAGACCCGCGTGGGAAAGCCTCTCCGATGTCGGACTGTCAAGGATGTAGTCGTAGATTTCCAGGAAAGGCAGCGATGGGTACTGCTGGAAGATCCTGAACAGCCGGTCAAAAATGGAAGGAGTCGGGGTGCACGCGGCTCACTTACCTTGCCAGGAACGCGATGCTGCTGGACTTGGGTTGACCCCTGTGCACATTTGCGATGATTCGAAGTGCCACCTGCGCGGATTCCAGGCGTTTTTGCCTGCTCGTTGGAGAATTGACGCAGCGATGAATCAGGAGAGAGCTGAGCGCGAAGCAGTAGCTTAGCTCGGCTCGAAAGAAGCCGCATGGCCCCGGGCAATCGTGCGCGTCCGTGCCCTCCAGCAAGTTCCTATGTCGGCGGTACCAATCCTGGAGCGCCATGTCAAGCTTCGGCACCTGCTCGTCTGCATACAGCCTCTTTCGTGTCTTGACCTGTGGGGAATAGAGGAGGAGGTATATCCTCTCCCATACCCCCATGAGAGCATTGGTTGCCGAGATGTATCTCGACTCCAACGTTTCTGTCTCGTTATAGCGCTCGGACGGTATGTCCAAATCGAAACTGTACAGGTCGCAAGGCTGCCCTTTGAGGAAGCACCGCTGCTTGTCCATCCTGTACAATGTCCAGAACAGCATCTTTCGCTCGTTGGATGAGGGGCCCGCGGTGGTCTTGTGGGCTTGCTGCCTGTGCAGTCCCATGTTTCGCGCAATTTGGCAGACCCTCGGCAGCATCTGCGAGAAAAAACATCCCTCAAAGCACTCGCGCCCAACCAAAGCCTGCATCATGAGCAATTTGATCATTTAGATGGCCGGTATTGGTGTACTTACAAGAGTTGCCAGGGCCTGGAGGTTGACGAACCGTGGGCTCGAGAGCCGCTCCAGATTGTGAAATGCTCTGCAGGTGTTTTTGAGGAACGATTGCAGCAGGTCATGCTCGATCCCTTGAAAGTCTCCTGCCCCGTTGTCCATCAGCCTTGCGGTGTGACACATGGCCAGCAGAATGATGTTGTTGAAGCAAAGACTCCACGCCTCGGCGTCAGGATCGGGGTTGAGCGCGGGTGTCGAGTACCGCAGCTCCACGGCTTCCCGTAGACTGGCTTCTTTGAAAATGGGCGTGTACGCGTTGATTTCGGACAGGAAGATGTCGAGGGCAGAGAGGAGGAAGGTTTTGGGAGGCAGTGCGGTCAGCCGGCCGCTGACCGCGGGAAACGGGTGATGGCACTCTGCAACGGCAGGGAATGCTTCGTACGCGCATTGCAGCTCAAAAAGCACGGCGGGCCTATCTCTTCCGAACGGCAGCAGCTGCGAGCCCTCGCCGTCCTCGTCCTTGAGGGACCTCAGCAGCTGCTTCATCCTCTCCTTTGCTGACCTGAATAGGTAATGGGCCGAAGTTGCCCCAAAGAATTGCTCGCACCCGCAGCACGTATCCCCTTGATGGACGAACTGGGCGGGATCATCGCTGCACAGTTCCGCCTCCTCGATCTGACACTCGTCCAGAGAGCTCTGCAGGGTGTCGGCATCGCCGCAGCCGCTCGCTGACGGAGACCCGGCAGAGCTTGGTCGGTTGATCAGGACCAGCTGCTGCGCGAGATTCCCAATGGCCTCCTCGATGGATTCCAAGCGAGAGGTGACGGATGAGAAGTCGTGGAGACTGGGCAAGGTGCGTCAGCGCGTGCCCCGTGGATGTGCGGGTGACCCACAACATACAGCTGTTTGGTATGGTTGACCCTCTTTGACTGGCTCGTGAAGTCGCAGCAGACACCCGCTTTGCTGCAGTTCGAACACTCTGGTCGCCGCCGATCGCAGCGGACCTTCCTTGCTCTACATTGGTCACAGGCCGGATTCCCAGAGTGCTCTGAGGGCCTCTCTGACTGCATGTCACGATCGGACATGGTGATGCGGAATAGCAGTGTTGCGTCCGTGGGGGCGCCTCTGTGCGGCGCAGCACCTTGGCTTGTAGATATAAGAACCGGAGAGCCCCCTACGGGCATTCAGCTGTCTCGCGGTTGGCTGCCACCCTGCGTGCGTGTGCAGAGAGACGGGCGGTCGATGTTGGGAGTAACTCCTATTGGCCTCGGGCCACTTTCGTGGGCACATATTGGCTGTTGCCGATGGAACCAACAAGATCGACGAGACGACGCACCTGATGGAGAATGGGAGCCCACAGGATCTCCAGGCTCGCGATTGCAGGGGATTGACCAACTGCAGGGCGGCCCGCCGTATCGCAGTAATCTACGGGTTCGGTTTCGTTCTATACTGGTCGCTCCCTGATTCAGATGTCTGCTGAGAAGAGGCCCTCGCCCACTCTAGCCGGGCGAAGGCGTTGATGTCAAATTTTTCCGTGTCACGTAAACCGTTACGGTGTGGAGCTCGGGGGAACATAGCGTGAAATAAATTCACATCATCTTTTTTTGGACACGGCAGTATGCTGCAGACTGCCAAGCCAAGCCTAGCAGTCGTCGTGCCCGTGCTGCGCGAATAGTCCTAGAAGGCTTCTACACAGACTCTGAGCTTCGGCATCCTCTTATATTGCTGGACAACCGTTGGCTTAGATCCGATAGCCCGTCGCCATTTCCTGTTTTTCAGGTGGAGAATGGCAGCGTTCCCTTGTTCCTTGTTCCTGCTCTCCCAAACCAAGGTCCGCGCAGGGGGCCGGTGACTACTAAGGTTTCCCTGCCGGCAGCCGCGTGCCGACGATTCGGACACCTGTAGGGCCCCGCGATATGAGCGGCATAATATCGGCGGCCGTTGACGTGCTCGCAGAACACGTAGAAGTTAGAGTAGGGCTATGAGCATGCGCGGGCTTAGTATTGTGGGCAGTCCGCACCCAGCAAATGGCGTGATTTGCTCCCATCATGGCCGATCGTTCGGTCTAGATATCGTCTTAGCAAACGCGTCCCCAGACATCTCCACAGCCGGCAGTGGGTCAGACATCCCGGAAACGGGCGGGAGCGAGAGAACGGAAGGATCTTCGCTAGATCGTTCGAGAGGATTATCCATCACCACCTGCGCCTCGAAGCGTTATCGCAGCGTTCCGTATGCCTATCATGCCACACACCATCCCACCGATCGCAGATGTCCCCGAGCCTGGAACAACTCCTCCGTACCCCACCACCCCCCTTCCTTTTCCCGGCAAGCTGCTTGGCATCTCGTCGTCGAGCCGAATCCTGGCACAGCTCCGTCGCTTCGCCCGCAGGCAAGCTTTTCTTGGCCAGCCCCTCCCGCGCCGGTAGCCCGTGTGCTCGTGTCGGGTCGGCGGGCCGTCGCACTGACTACTGTGCATACGGCGACGATCGCAACGGCGGCTGGCAGCTGTTCCAACGAGTCAGCCGTTGCAGGGCACCGATAACGACACGCTCTGTACGCGATCGGGAGTGACGCTCTCTACGCGTTCGGGAGTTGTCGTAGACAATCGAGGCAGGTCGGACGCCTTGCGGCTGCAGACAGCACGCCTAAACGTAGGTAGGCTTATCTTGACTTGGCCTCTCGAAGCCCACTCGCTGACTCATCTGTCCCGAGTCGGACGAGAGCGGCCGTTGCTTGGTCCGAGGTGCCAGCGCAGATCTCAAGTTCTCCAGCATGGGTCTGCCGCTGGCTCCGCTCGTCTTTTGGCGTGGCCCGCCTCAAACACCGATCGGACCGATGCACTTCCGAAATCCGCAATAACAGAAACCGATGCGAGTCAACTTGAAATGTCATTTGCTGTCTGTGAAATATGATTTGCTATCTGAGCGGTCTGAAGGAGAAAATGAACGGTAGATTCCAACGGAAATCCTCAGACGGATGTTGCTGAATGCACCAACCCCCCTCACTTCGCCGCGAGCGCGGCCAGCGCTTGCTTCCGAGACACGCTGCCGGGGTCGAAATACGGCTTCTCGCCGGTCGACGTGGCGCGCCAGCCGATGCGGCTGCCGAGGCCGCTGTGGTCCTGCGTGGCGGCGTGCAGACAGGCACGGTTGTCCCAGATGGCTGGAAAAGGAAAAACAAAGATTAGCAATCAAAAGGCTCTTCCCAAGTTCCCAAGAGGAGCCCCGCTTACCAATGTCTCCAGGGCCGTTCCAGTGGAAGCGCACTTGGAGGTCGTGATTCTCTACGATCAGACGCCCGATCTTGTCAAGCAGCTGCCGGCTCTCGAGTTCGGTCACGCCCTCGATGCGCTCGGCGAAGAGCACGCCGGCGTAGAGCCCTTTCCAGCCGGTGACGGGGTTTGTGCGCACCAAAGGCTGCAGCAGAAAGAAAGGACGCAGCGTCAGCTTCGTGGAGCTCCTGACTCGCTAGGGGGGGAGGGAGACCTACGTGAGAGACCGCAAAATCGGACCCTACGTTCGCGGGGGCACCTCGCGGGTGCGGATACGGCTTGTTGGACGCCTTGACGGCCTTGGACAAGGTATGGCAGTTGTAGCGGATGGTCAGGGACTCAAACATCTTCTGGAACGGCGGCGACAGGCGGTCGTAGAGCTCGTACGTCGAGGCGAAGATGGTGTCGCCTCCGGTCGGCGGCACCGTCGTCATGCGGAGCGAGGTGTAGTCGGGTGGTTGCGCCTCGAAGCAGCCATCCGTGTGCCACTCGTCGAGGGCCGACTGGCGCGGCATACCCTCCTCGAATGTCCAGTGCGTCGACTGCTGCACCTTCGAGTCTAGCTTGGCGATGTCCGGGTCGTCTCCACGAGCGATGCACATGGGGTGCTTCCAAAGCGTGCACTCCGCCGGCCTGCCCGACAGCTTACCAATCCTGTCCGCTAACTCCTTCTGCAGCTCGGGGTCCATGTCGGTCTGGCCGCGGAAGGCCACGACGCCGCGCTGGCTGACTGCGGATTGCGTCAGTCGGATGATGCATTCATCGCTGAGGGCGGGAAAGAGTACTGGTGATGGCTAGATCACGCAGCTTGGCATCTGAGTCTGGCCCGGTGATCCAATCCTTCAGGTTCACGTCGACGAACTCGGTGCCAATGCAAGGCGTCAGCTCAACTCTCTTGTACCCCTCAAGCGCTCCGGAGAGCTTCAAAGGCTGGTAGACGGATGTGGCGTGCATGGTTTCAGAGGTGATGTTGGCTCAAGACTTTGATTTCCTAAACAAGCGTGGCGTCGGAAGCTGAAGATTCGTCCTATCTCTTATGTAGCCTTCGCCTTGTGGCCGATTGAGCGCCCTTCGGCGCCCGACGGCGCCTTCGAAGTCGCAACAAACACGCATGGTATGATCCACCAGATTGGTGACAGGTGATCGATCGGTTCTCGGACGCCGATGCCCGCTCTGCCTTATGCTGAGGAGCCCGATACCGGAAGAGGGCCATGCTCCCCAATGAAGCTCGAAATGTGACTGAGGCGGGATGGCATGAATGTCAGTGCTGTTGGACAATTACAACCAGAGCTTACCGCAACTAGACGCAAGGCATAATCAGCCTCGCCTCTGTGCCCTCACGGATTCAACAAGGCCTGCGCCGAGGGATTCATGAAGCGTGCTTTCTCTTGGCCGCCGACAAGCGACGCATCTCTCAATGTTCTCGATTAGGTTGCGCGCCGCACTTACCCAGAGATTCCTCCGTTCTGCTTCACGCTCGAACAACGGATACATCCGGATCGGGATATTACAAATCCACTTTGACGTGCAAACTCGTACTACTAACACGTTGGTTTATTCGAACCTTAACCCCTTGGAATATGAAAAAAAGCTGGGGATATTAGAATTAGTAGGGATAAAGCCTTGACCAGGATTAGATACATGTCTTCGTTCAGATTGATAAAGGTATTCAATAAGAGAGTAAGGAGTTTGGACTAGATGCGCAATGTGCAACATAAGCATAGAACTCTAATTTTCCGCCGATCTAGAACTCGAGAATATAGCTACCATTCGCAATCATCTTCTCTCTATCAGCTACTCCTCTACCCAGAGGAATCAGCCTCGAAACCTCCCATAAAAATCCCGTTCCACTCACCCCGTCGCCCTTCCAACCCCCAAACCCCTCCTACAACTCCCCGTCTCCCGACGCATAAGGACTCCTCACTCTCAACCCCGGCCCCCACCACAGCAACACGAGCGGCGCCGCCACGCCCACCACGGCCGCCACCCCGGCGATCAGCGTGCTCGCCCAGCCGTACCCGAGCGCCTCGTACAGGGCCGGCGCGAACGACGGAAACGCGAAGCCGCCGAGCGACCGTAGCACGGTCAGCGAGCCCATGGCGCTGGCCGCGTAGACGGGGTAGCAGTCGATGACGTAGGCCTGGATGCTCTGGTACCCGACGATGATGCCCGTGCTGAAGATGGTGACGCCCAGGTCGGGCAGCGCCCAGTGGAGGCGGTGGAAGGCGGTCCAGCCGTAGAGGAGCTGGCCGGCGGGGAGGAGGAGGGCGGCGGCGAGCATGATGTAGGCGCGGAATTCGGGCTCGCCGGTGTTGTTGTTGCGGGTTTTACAGTATGCGTAAATCTGCGGGGTGCGTGAGAAGGGGCGAGGATGGGAGGAGGAAAGGGGAGGTGTGTTGGTGGTGGTAGGGACTTACCTTGTCGTTGATGCGGCCGCCTACCTGCGACCCGAGAACCAGGCCGCTGGCGATGAAGACGTAGTTCAGGCTGGCAATGCGCGGGGGCTGACCGTAACGCTGCTCCCACAGAGACTCGAATGTGGCGATGGTCAGCTGGTTGAGGCCGAAGAGGAAGCCCATGAACAGCGCGACGGTCTGGACGATGGGCTGGGTGCCCAGCATGATGAACGGGCGCTTGAGGTCGTCCTTGATCGAGCACAGAGACTTGCCCTTGGTGTCCTTCACATGCTCACCTGCCAGGTTGGAGAGCAGGCGCTGCTTCTTCCAGCGGAGCAACACGGGCTGGAATGTCTCAAGCAGGAAGAAGTGTCCGAGAACGAGCATGGTGAAGGCGAATGCGGACGCGCTGAAGAATATCCAGCGCCAGGAGGACTTCTCAACGATATAGCCCGCGGCGATGGGCCCGATTGCCGGACCGGCGAGCGGACCCAAGGCGTAGATGGAGAGTGAGAGACCACGTTGCTCCTTCTGCCAGAGATCGCTCAGGACTCCGGCGCCAATCTGTGTGGAACGTGCCAGTCAGCAACCGAGTGGCCCCGTATGCTTTGGGGAAGAACGTGTGACATACAGACATGGGACCGCTACCGAAGAGACCTGACAGAAAGCGGAGAATCATGAAGTGAGTTTTGTTCGAGACGAAACCGCACATGGTGTTCGTTACGAGGAAGATTGAGTGCCCGGTATTGAGCAGTCGCCGCCTCCCATACACCTCAGAGAGCGGCGCAACCAGGATAGGACCGATGCCCCAGCCGAGGACAAAGAGTGACATGACAAGCTGGGTCTCGCTGTTGCCGGTGAGGTTGAGATCGCGCGAGATTTGTGGGAAGGCCGGAACTACCATGGCCGCGGTGCTGGGGATGATGAGCCCGTAGCAGGACACTACGATTGCGACGGCCCATTTCTTGCCCGTCGACCACGCTTTCGGGTCTTCTTTACCTTCGAGCTTCACGAGACCGAGCTAAAGCTATATGTGAGCAATTAAGTCTTTCGCGTCGGAGTCTACAAATCTTACTGAATCTGGATTCCAGCCTTGGTTTCGGAGGAGCGCCGTTCGCTCGTTCGGTGTAGACACTGTCATTGTAGAAAACGACTTCTATCGATAGATAGACAGGCTCAAGAAAGATTATCAGGTACAGCACAGGCACAGTTGTTGAGTGCGCCAGTATTTACCCATGCCAAGGCGTAGGAATAGGAAAGCGGAAATTTCCTCCTTCGGCACTCGGCAGCCGGGGAGCGACGCCCGGAGCACGGAGGACCTCGCCCTTGGTTATCGGAGAACTTTGATTCGACAGTCTGTGGGTCACTCTGAAGGACATGGCGTGGGCTTGGAACGAGCAAGATCAATCCAACCAGAAATTGTTGCTTCTTCACATTTAGTACATTTCAGGCGTATATTTGCAGCATGCGACAAGTCCTTCTGAATACAGTTCTCCCGCATGCATAGATCAATCTGGAAGCATCCTCCTGATCGAGCTTCCAACATATGAAAAGCAGGTAAGGTTGAGTGCGATGCGGAACTACGCGAGGATGGGACCACGGAGCCCCAGCCGGATCCTCGCCGCGCCGGCCTTCCCGACCGCCCACAACTCATCCGACCGCGGCCCAGCCCAAGCCATGTTAATAAGGGTAAAGTTCGTCTGCACCAGCACCACCGGGTCCCCCTCGGGAGAAAGCACGATCATGCCCCGGCCGGTGCCCGCGAGCACGTACCCATCCTGCGACACCTTGATGCCGTCGGGGAACAGGTCCATCGATTGGTAGAAGGGCCGCTTGTTGGTCAGGTACTTGCGGGTCGGGTCGACGTCGAAGGCGTAGATGGACCGCTTGCCGGTGGTGTTGTACTGGATCTCCGGGGCAGGGTCCACGGCCGGGTCGATGATGACCTGGGCGGCGCCGGTGTCGGTGATGTACAGGGTGCGGCCGTCGGGCGAGAACTGGGCGCCGTTGGGCTCGACGAGCGTGTCGTCAACGACGGTAACGAGGCCGGTGGACGGGTCGAAGCGATAGCTGGCCGTGTTGATCTGCGGGGCGCGGGTGTTGAGGCGGGTCGGACGGCCGTAGTCTGCTGGGGTCAGTGTCGAGCACGTCGTCGGGCGCTTGCGGAGCGGGGTGCATACCAGGGTCGGTGAACCAGATCTGGCCGGTTTGGTCAATGTCGAAATCGTCGGCGCCGTTGAAGTAGTAGCCGTAGTAGTTGTTGAGCAGCACCTTGGATTCCCCCGACGTCGCGTTGAGCGTGTAGATGCCGGGCCGGTAGCTTCGGCCGTCGATGTCCTCGTCGCCGCCGATGGTCGAGATGTAGATGAGCCCGTCGTGGTACCGCGCACCGGAGGCGCCGTAGATGGGGGGGCTGGCCGTCTTCTCGGTCAGCACCGGCGGGTCTTGATTCAGGTCGACGACCAGCTGCGGGAGGAAGCGGTACTCCAGGCGAGAAAAGTACACCTCGTTGGTCTCGGGCGAGTAAACGGGCGCCTCGTGGGACAGGAGGCCCTTCAGCGTGAACATGAAGTCCACCGCTGGCTCGGCACCGAGGACGTGGGCGGCGCGGGCCTCGTCCCAGACGACAAAGTCGGCGTCGCGCACATGGCGGAAGCTGGGCTCGTGCGGCATGATGGTGGAGCGGAAGGTGTCGGCGTGGGCGAAGTCGTTGGTGACGGGGCGCTCCCAGTCGCCGCGGATGACGGCGCCGCGGTTGCGGAGGCACGCCACGGCAGGGAAAGGGTAGCCGGTGCAGGCGGTAACCAGGGGGACGTCATGGCCGAGGGGCGCCTGGACGGCGGCACGGGCAGCGGCCAGCAGAGCGGGCAGGGCAGTTGCTGAGCGCATGGCGATGGAGGCGAGCGCAGCGGGGAGCGGAGGGCGCGCGGAAGCAGCGAGAGAAGCGCATGGCGGGCGGCGGGGCGACGGCGTCTTGAGTGGGCGGCCGGGACGCGCAGCTCGGCGGCCGACGCGCGAGGAGGGAAGGCTTAAGTGCTGCGTGGTGTTCCGGGGCGGCGTGCTGCGTGCTCCACCGAGCGAACGACCATCCTGCCCCCTCTTGCATGCCCACGATGAAGCACCAGCTGGAGTCCGAGATCGAGGGCGACGGCACGACGGAGCAGCTGGCGACGTGGATCGCGGGGCTGACGGCGGCCGACATCCCGGCGCGCGTGCTGGAGCGGGCCAAGCACCTGATCCTTGACGGCATCGGGTGCGGCCTGGTCGGGGCGGGCGTGCCGTGGTCGGAGAAGATGCACGAGGCCGTGAGCGCGTACGAGCCGGACGGGCCGTGCAGCGTCATCGGCAGCGCCAAGGTGCGTAACACTAACACCCCCCCCCCTCCCTCCTCCGTGAAGCTTCGGCGCTGACCCAGCCCGCCCGCAGCGCTTCGGCCCGCTCGCCGCCGCGGTGCTCAACGGCGCCTTCATCCAGGCCACCGAGCTGGACGACTACCACAGCGGCGCGCCGCTGCACTCGGCCAGCATCGTGCTGCCGGCGCTGCTGGCGGGCGCCGAGGCGGTCCCCGCGCGCGTGTCCGGGCTGCAGCTGCTGGTCGCGGCCGTCGCGGGCTTCGAGACGGGCCCGCGCGCGGGGCTGGCGCTGTACGGGCCGGACATGCTGACCCGCGGCTGGCACTCGGGCCCCGTCTTCGGCTGCCCCGCCGCCGCCGCCGCCGGCGCGCGCCTGTTCGGCCTGGGCGTGCGCGACACGGAGAGCGCGCTCGGCATCGCGTGCACGCAGGCCGGCGGCCTGATGAGCGTGCAGTACGAGGGCATGATCAAGCGCGTGCAGCACGGCTTCGCCGCGCGCAACGGCCTGTTCGGCGCGCTGCTGGCCCGCGGCGGCTACGAGGGCATGCGCAAGGTCTTCGAGCGCCCCTACGGCGGCTTCCTCGCCATGTTCAGCGCCGGCAACGGCCGCGAGCCGCAGTGGCGCATCCACGACGTCGTCGCCGGCCTCGGCAGCGACTGGCACACGGAGCGCATCCGCATCAAGCTGCACGCCTGCGTCGGCGGCAGCCACGGCCAGATCGAGGTGCTCGAGCGCATGCAGCGCGCCCACCCGGACCGCTTCGCCCGCGCCCAGCTGCACCGCATCCGCAAGATCGACGCCTACTTCAGCGAGGCCATCTACGCCCACGACGGCTGGGTCCCCGAGACCCGCCCGCTCACCGAGACCGGCGCCCAGATGAACGCCGCCTACATCGGCGCCGTCCAGCTGACCGACGGCCAGGTCCTGCTCGAGCAGTTCTCCGCCCAGAAGCTCGACGACGACCTCGTCTGGGACCTCGTGCGCAAGACCGAGTGCTTCCACGGCCCCGAGTTTGACGGCCCCGACCGCCTCGCCGGCTGCCGCATCCGCATCCGCTTCGACGACGGCTTCGAGATCGACGACTGGACGCCCTGGCCCAAGGGCTACGACCCCCCGCTCACCAACGACGAGATCCGCGACAAGTGGCGCAGGCTGGCCCGCTCCGTCGTCGATCCCGCCCGCATCCAGCAGATAGAGGACCTGGTCCTGAACCTGGACAAGCTCGACGACGTCTCCAAGCTCGGCGCCCTGCTGGTCCAGCCCGTCGGTAAGGCTATGGGATGATGAATGCCGAGAAGCTGCCCCCGTGTCTGACTTTTTTGTGCGAGGCTTCCCCGCGCAGCCCAGGTCCGTGGCCAGGTCGGCCATGCGCTTCCTGCGGAAGCTGCACAAGCTGCTGGGGCTCCTCGGTCCGAACGAGGACTCGCTGAATCCGCTGGTGGTGTGGTGATTGTTTGACTTTTTCGAGCTGTCCTTGTTGTTACTTAGGAAGATAGAAGAGAACTTTACATGCCCAATTCAAAAGTGTCATACAAAATTGCGGAGAGTATCAGTTCTCTTCGTCCTTGCATTTTTCGCGTGTTCCGTTGTCACACGACCGCAGTTCCGATCCGTAGCAGGGCCACGTCACTATTCCACTGAGGCTACTCCTCGGGCTTCTCTGCTGTACATGTGGCAACACGAAGCTGAAACTTCTATCTATCTCACGTAGAGCCTTGATGCCGGAAGAACGAAATCATCCAACGCGGAAAACTCGTTAGTCTGTCATGCTTCAACCCTACTCAAATCTCCGTTTTCCAGCAACTGATTAATCTTTAGGGACCTGGAGCACGTCTCCGCTGAGGAAGCCCTGCCTTTTTTCTTTTTGCAATTATCCTCGTGCACCTCCTTCGCTTCCCCTGCACCAGACTCGGCTATCCAGCTCTTCAGCAACCCCTCCTGCGACGCGAAGATCACCTCCACCAATGTCTAATTCTACAATGCCCAGTACCATTCCTCAGTTCTTGTTCTCTGCCGTCTTGGACTTCAAGCGGATCTGATGCCCGTACTTGTAGAACAAGACGGGAATCGGAATCATGGCAATGGCGATGAAAGCCAGCAAGGTGCTCGCCCAGTCCACTCCGAGGCGGTGGTACATTGCCGGGCCGAAGAGGGGGAACCCCGCACCGAAGAAGCTACGCACGAACGTGTTGGCGCCGATGGCGCTGTTCGCGGTAGTCATGTAGGTGTCGATGATGTAGTTGAAGCACTGGACGAAGACCATGTACATGCCCATGGCGACGGGGATGCTTCCGATGACCTGGCCAACCCAGAGGATGTCCGGATCAGAGGTCCAGGCGAAGATGAACAGCCCCACTGGGATCAGGCAGCCGCCGGCGAACATGATCGGCAGCCTGTTCTCCGGGATGACGATGCCATTATTGCGCTGGACCTGGCTGAAGAAGACGGTTTTCGTGTGGGTGATGACGATGGCGGCGCCGAGCAGCACGCCCACCGACATGCCCAGGTACGCCAGTCCGCTGACACCCAGCGCCCAGTGCCGCACCTCGCGGAACGCGATGGGGTACGACACGAAGATGAGGTAGAGGATGCCGTAGACGAAGGCCTGGTAGATGGTGATGAGGAGGAGAATGGGTTCAGTGATCAGCATTCCTACGAATCCCTGCAGTTAGCACCGTCTCTCTCTACCGTTACAGCCAGCAAAGGCTCCAGAGGAAGGACCGTACTGAATGACCGTACAAGGTAGATCTGCACGATAGCTTTGGGCCCGACCGCCTGGCCATCATACTGAGAGCGCGCGTCCGGATTCCCCGTCTCCTTCCTGATCCGCGCCGCCTTCCGCCTCAGCAGCGTCGGGCCGTGCGTCTCTGGCAGCGCGACCACGGCCAGCACCGTGACCGCGAGGCCCATGATGCCGCTGATCCAGATGGTCCAGCGCCACCCGAGGTCGCTCGCGGCGATGAAGTTGCCCATGACGGGCGCGACGATGGGGCTGCCGAAGATGGTGCCGATGCAGCCCGCCATGGCGACGCCGCGCTGCACCGGATTCCAGATGTCGACCAGCCCGCCGCCGAAGATGGCGAGCGGCGCCGCGCCGAACGCCCCCGATAGGAACCGCCCCACCAACGCCGTCTGGATGTTGTGCGCCAGCGCCACCGGGAGGCAGAAGATGGTGAACATCAGCATGCCCACGCACGTGGGCCACTTGCGCCCGACGCGCTCGGAGATCGGACCCCAGCATGGAGGTCCAACCGTGTATCCCTGTTCGGTGGTTAGTGAGCGTTCTTCTGGATTCTTTCCCGGAGGCAGGAGGATGGGGCGCAACTCACGACGAGGAAGAGACTGATTCCGAGGTTCGTGACGATCGTGCTGGTGTCGAACTCTTCTCTTATCAAGGACGACCCGCTGCTGAAAATGCTGCTGGCAACGCACGTCGCCAGGTTTGTAGCCACCCAGATGAAGGTGATAAGGAATTTCCGCGGGAGCGAAAAGTTTTGCGGGTTGTGGGGGTCGTTCGGTCCGTCCCACGTCACAAAGCTGGCATCTTGACCGTTGTTCAGGTCTGATTTGGAATCTGTGGACGGCGAGGGCGACGCAGCCTTTGACTCGATGTCGTTGTTGGCCTCGCTACCAACAAGGGTGGGGTTTTGCTCCGACATTGGGTGGCCGGCTGACTAAAATTGTCGAAGCTAGAGGGTGAAGTCAGATCGCAGAAACCCCGTGGTGGTCGAGAGTCGGCACCATGCCCTTGGCCTTTTGGTGTGGTGTCGGACCGGTAGGACAAGGCGGTTTTGCTGATAAATCAAGGGCTCAGGAGAGAAATGATGGCCGCCGGGGTGGGTCGGCTGTTTGGGTAGGCTAAGCCCTAAGTATCATGCTGGCAGATACGGTGCCGACTGCATCTATCAGGCATTGGGTGGGACCCACCCGTCGGTCGTTGCTCTCGCGGCGCTCGGCAACCGACCCCCGAACAAGACACGAGCCGGGGTGCCTGCTGGCGAACCGAAGAGCCGCGAGGGGATCGACAGCTTAGTTCTACCATCCAAGCTGAATTGCCGAGTATGGCTGTCGACGCCGGGACGATAGGTGGCCGCAGTGATCGCGCCCAGTTCGAGAAGTTTCCGCGCTGCGTGAAACTGTTGTTTACCGCATCATACGGAATAGGGATATGCAGCCGAGCCCCGGCAGCTCTTGTCCGAAACAGACATGGACGCAAGGAACCGGGGACTCGGTGCGTAAACCTTGCTTCTGCCATGCCAAATGTCGCCACTTCGGGCAGGCTGATCAGGCGTAGAAAAGCTGTACGATTATTAACAAAGGACTGGTTTGAATATTGCAGAAGCACTGTGAACAGCCATGTGAGAATGCTACCATTTGCTAGAAATCACGTAACAACTACAAGCGGCAAGTAGAGCAGTCGGACGAATAATCGCAGCCCATGCATCCAGTGCTAAGTTTCCTCCAGAGTATCTGTGGTAGAGCGATGGCTCTGTCCATCTGGGGCATCTCAGTGATAGGATTCGTGTGGTGGGACAACGATGCGCATTGAAGTTGCCAGTGCTCCGGTCAAGTCGCACATGCGTCTTTGCTAGGCTGGCTTTTGGGTGAGTGGTCTTCGAGCTGCCTGAGGCTTAAATATTATGACAAGGTGTGATAGTCATGTTAATAAAATTATTTCTTATTTCACACTTAACCCCTTCTCTCAAAGGCGCTGTGTCTTTGTTATTTTTCCTTCGGCTCATTCTAAGTCTATGGTTCGCCAACATGCTTGTGTGGTGAAGCAGTCACGATTTGTTCGCCAAGCGGTTCCAGAAGCGCCGTCTCAAATTTCTGAGCACGGAGGTTGCGGAGAATGCCACGCCCGGTTTTTTCATGCCCTGGATTGAGAGACATCATTAATCAGATTGCCTTCATCTGACCCGTGGTTGGCCGTGGTAGAGTGAAAAGGTCCTGCAATGATTGGATTAGAGTATGTACAGAGCACGTTCAGACGCCTCCTCGTCCGAACTAACGGCGTGGTGCAATCCGGTCCCGAAGAGGCAGAGAACTTGTGGAGAGCTCAAGCAATCATTCAGACATGAATTCGTATCATTGTTCAACAGCCCAGTTTTTACAAAAATCAACCAGCACACAATCAGACGCACCCCCATTTCCTATTCTACAAAAGAAGCTACCACTAGCATTTCGCACGCTGGAATTCACCCTCGCTCTCTTCAGCACCCAATTACCAGCCACAACTAGTCCCTCTCAACGATTGCATAGCCATAGTCACGCTCTGGTATGAACTCGCTTCAGGAGCAATAACCCTACCCCGCTCATCGATGTGAACCGATTCCAGGGCGCTGATATCTTTAAAACTCGAAGCCTACAACTCAATCTGTAGCGACTCCTGCTCAGACTTCATTGGGGGAGAAGGAGCGCACGAGCTGCCCAGCGAATCTTCGCTGTAGTAGACCTCGCTCAGGTGGATGAGAGCAACCATCGGCTTACCCGGCTCGAGAAGTAACCGCTGAGAACCGACAAAAATCTTCCTGTTGACGTGGTCCCACTTGGGGTTTGACGTCTGCTTTTCTAAGCATTCGCTTGATGCGTAGGGTATAAGTTGTACTTACCTCAAATTTGGCCTCCATGACTTGACGAGGCGCAGGCATGTTAGAAGAAAATAAACACATACATGAGAACATCAGATGAAGAAATACTTACATGCGCTTCCGTAATCCGTCGATTTAGCGCTGGGATCACGCTCAAAAATCGGAATCGTTTGCTCGTTCCCGTAGATGAAACCGGTGAATGTAAAGGCTACAGCTTCACCATCTGGAGGTCTGGGTAGCGGCCATTAGCTTCAGTCGATTGGCCCCTTGCTGCTCAATGTTGATGATAAGCGCCGGGTAACGTGGGTGATACGAACTGGATTACGGCAGTAAACTGCAGATAAAGACTTCGCAAGTCGGTCTCCTGGTGCCAAATATCGTTTCCGTGGAGGACTTCGCCAAACAGCGCCTCTGACCCGTAACCTGGAACACTTTCAATTGTTCCGTTTTTGATGGGACCCGATCCTGTTTTGGCGTTGCTGAATCCCCTGCCTAAGAAAAACGTAAGTAACTTGCATGTACTCGTACAACAATACGTCCGTACCTATGGGAATTATCGGGTACTCATCAAGCTGAGTGGCATGGTTAGTACAATACACCTAGCTTAGGGCTAACAACGTACTCGCATAGTAAAGGCTGGTTTGAGCATCCCAAAACCTTCATAGATTCCATGATTGAGCGAATAGACGACTTCGTAGTGGAATAAAGCCCAAAGTGTAAAGACTCCTATGAGGGGGAACTGCATTTTCATTTGACGCAGGAAGGTCAATCGCGACGAGTGCAGTAGTTGCAGACATTGAAAATGGAAAATGCGTCTCTTATGTAGGGGAAGACGTTTCGGCCCTCGGCGCTCGTAAATCAGAGCCAAGCAGGCCAAAACAGCCAATTAATCCACTCAGTAATCGCTTGCGAGTAGAGAATCACAGATCACCGTCAATCGGGCGGCCGTTTTTACTGCGTATCTTGGTCGATCTGCAAGGGCATCGCAGGCCAAATCGTGCGACGCTTACGTCCGTCACTCGCCGTGATCATCTCAAATTCTACGGGCCGCGAAGACATCCGGCACGGAGTTCGGCGGCCGAGACGCGCGCACGAAAACCAATCAAGCGGCTCGAGCACGCGACTGCGACCTCTCCCGCAGGGCAACTCTCAGCTACGGTTGCCCCACTAAACTTTACTGAATCTAATTCATCTACGTGTATGTGGTCTGCGGGTCCATCTGTGCTGGCAGTTTCTCGCCCCCGCCCCTAAGAAGTGTTGCCTACGGAGAGCGGGGGCCCCGGCGCGCTGTGACAATGCCTTTATTTGTCGCTCCTCTATCCCAAACCAGCTGGCGCGCGCGCCTGGCATGCTAATACGGCTTCTGTAAAAGAGGTGTCTGATAACGGCCAAGAAAGTGGAGGACCGCACTAAACTTGCAACAGCTAGGGTTCATCCAAACATCTCACAGCCAAGGCGCAGGCGAGCCTATTCGTGGTCCCTGCTTGTCTTGGCTCTAAGCATAGCTTCTACCTCTCTTCTGTCGACGTTTGCCCAATTGCAAATACTCGAGAGCTTTGCAAGGTGCCCGGTTGGTAAATGCCTTTGAATTTGACCTGTTCAACCTCCTCGCAATGCATCGCTTACAAGAGTCCTAAGATATATACGCGAATCGACTCTACTCTCAAATCGACTCTATATGGGTCTTTCCTTTTATATACAAGCGCTTCCGCTGCCTTACCGCCTTTTCGCCTCATTAAAATTCTACCATAGCTTCGTAGAGAGAAAAGATCGATAATATCCTACAATTAAACCTTATTTAAACGCGACGTATACGCGCTCTAATAGGGGCGTGAAAACAGCTTAAACATATTAAGTAAGCCAGTTTCCTCTATTACTTTTCCTACTCTATATCCTCGTAACCTATAAAAGACGAAGTTAGATGTTGCAGTATATCTGGTCATCACGTGTAGTTAGCTTAGTCACCTGAGCAGGGCTTAAGAGCCTCCCCGGCTAGCCACCCTCTCAGTCCTCATGCCACTCATGCAGTGCCGACAATATCATCAATTTTCCCCAACCAATGCATTACATGTTATAATAGGGGATTATATACATAACGAGCAATAGCTCGAATAATACAGACGACGCAAATATCATCCCCGCATGTCCTAAAATAAAGAGGGCGTAGTACTTTTATCAACATGGAAAGTAACCCCAGTGGATTCCAACTCCAACTTCTACGACTTCAAGTCTTCTTTTTCACTTTTTTCTGTTGTTTTATCTTCCTCTTCACCTTTTTCCGTGATTTTAGCTTCATCATACAAAATGCGGATTTCCTCTGGCTCTTCTGATGATGTGGAAATCGAGACGTCTGATCCGGACAGAGAGCTCATACGAGAGAGTTTCTCCATATTTCCAAACCTGTTTCTCCTGATAATACCCTCTATACCTTTGCGGACGCGAGACACATTATTACGTGTCAGCATAGAGGCATTCTTCTGGCACACCAGAGGGATGAGTGTCTCGACTTCCTTGTGCACAACACTGCGAATCGACGCCCGGCTTGACGATCCTGATGCATGTAGGCGCCCCACTTTGTATTCAATCGACGCTTGACGGATTTGTTCTCTCGTAACAAACTTGCCGTCATAGCTGAAAGCGCGGTCGAGAATGAGGATCAAGTCGCACGCGCATTTGATGATCATGCGCGCCGCGGGCGGAGCTTCCAACAGCGGCGCACAAGGAATGAGCGCAAGGCCACCGAATGTCGTCGTCAGCGTCAGCGCCGCGAAGCCGCCCCACACGGCCACCTCTTGGCCGACGCTCTGCGCCATGAACTTCCCCAGGTTCGCCCAGACGACTTTTCTCATGATGTCGTCGACGTACTCTCCAGTGATCTTCGGAAAGCCGAAGCAGCGGACGATGTTGTTGCAGAGGATGCGCGATACCGTTGGACCGATGACGGTCGGGGCGAATATAAGCGCTCCGCAGACGTAGACGGAGCGAATGGCGTGCCGGAGGAGTCGCATTGTTTCGTCAATGGCCATCCCGATCTTGGGCTCGACGTGGCAGAGCGGAGCAGCTCCCAGACTCATGTACACGCTGTCTTTGGCAATTCTTTCGATGGTCTGGTGCATGAGGTTTTGGATCGACTGCCGATCATCTGAGCTGTCGTTAGTAGTCTGTCCAGCCATGTGTGTCTCGTGGATGGCTCACCTTTAGAGACGAACGCAAACGTCATGGTTTCCTCATTGTAGCTTGCGCACTCGTCCCGGTATCTGGCTTGAAAAAGCGTCTGGCGCTCTTCCAAGGAACGAGAGATTTGCGTTTTCACACTGACCTCTATCTCTTGGGAATGTTCTACAGCCTCGATCTGCTTTCCTTCGACGCCGTCTTGCAATTTTAAGAATTCGTCTTTCTTCGTCCCAACTATGAAGACAGGGACTTTCGGGGCGTGGTTCGCAATAAGCTTGATGACTGTTTCCGTCTCTGTTTGAACCGGTCGTAGAGTATCCGTTTCGCTGCATATCCTGTATTCTTCCTGTCAGTGTTTGAGCAGGTTACTATCAATGCAAAGGTGGCTCTACCAAACGGCATGAAGTCTCTCGTCAGAACGTGCTAAATGCGATCTCTTCTTGATGAAAGATTCAAACGCAGCGACCTCCTTTTTATTCTCAGACTGGAAGCCCTCTGAGTCGTGAAAGATGATACCAGGATGCTGATCGTGCTCAAAGGCTTCGTCGATGTTGTGCTTTGCCTTTTGGCCAGCATTTTCTTGGGTCTATGATGCGGTGTTAGTTGCCGAACGAAGTATGAGCTCGTAAACCCACCAGCTCAATGCCAAATACACTGTTCAGCAACGTCGACTTTCCCGCTCCCGTGTCTCCACATATCAGAATCCGGCAGCTCTGCATGTCCACTCTGCATTCCCTGGTTCTGACCCAAGGATCTTGTCCGGTGAAGAGCAGACCGCTAGCGCGAAAGCCTTGTAGTTGCGCTTCCATTTTTTTTAGAGACTTCTTGGCACCAAGTCTTGGGTATGTCTCCAAGAGGAAGTAGACTGAAGGGTGAATGATTGTGCCTACCGGAGCTTTGCAGCGTATCAGTACTTCAACGTCGTTCTTGAGCAATCTCATACTAACCATTCGGACAAAATCCTCGCAGTGATCCGTTCTCAAAAGGATGTCGATCTCCGGATCGTAGATAGGAGGTTCTGACACCTGGGTTGATCCTAACCATGTGTGTTGCTGCTTCATATGACTGGCCTGAATTTTTCTCTTCCATGTTGCGTTTTTTCAACTTGTTGCTTGGCCATTTCTGGAGGTTACCGTGATTGTGCAATCCTCGAAGATTGCACATATCAACTTCAATACCGTTGGAATATTCGAAATGCCAAACGAGATCGTCTATGTCTTCTTGGTCGGAAGATTCTTCGGGAAAGACTAATCGCAACGGGTTCTCAATGGGTTGCTTTTCAGGGTTGTGCTCGAGGACAAGGCCGTATCTCATGCTCTCAACAAGCATCCACTGCAGAGGATACAGAGCTAGACCATCATCACCGGTGCCCCCTCCAATATCTGCATGTGCTCCAACAAACCAAGCCTGTATCAGAGACCTTTCGCCTGAAACATCCGATGATGTCGTGCTGTATAGCTCAGGCAGAAAGTGATAGCGGTTCTCATTCAATGCAAGGGCGTGTCTGGCATGCTTGATCGAGTCGTTAAAGGACAGGTCGCGATTGACAGAATCAGCTGTGCTCTTGACGGTGTCTAGGACTCCAAGAAATTGGATGACTGGTGAATCGCGAGTCTTCTTCATGTGATGGAGACGGCCTGAAACGGCACGGACAACGTCTGCAAGCGTTGTCAGGTGCCGCACATGGTATGAACTTCTGAAATACGTACAGGCGCCATGACTGAATCCGTACAGCCACACCTCATCTTCTTGGGTGAGAGCTTTGCTGCAGATGTACTAATATTCCCATTAGAGGGACAGGCCATGTGTGAATTTCCGCTCCAGGGCCCTCTCACCTGATACACGGTTTGGATGAGCTCCTTGCAGCCTTCTCCTGAGACTCCATCGTTGCACTTGTCAAGTAGTCTCTTCTTCACACCTTTGCAGTAAAAATACTCCGCGACCTACACGGCTGTTAAGCTAGATGTAGGATAGCAATCATGGGATTGGGTGCGCTCGTACTTGCTCAATTTGCCCGCCTTCAACTTTAAATGTTCCCTGCTTGACAGACGCAAAGATTCGGAACACACTGCTACTATTGCCTTGACCTCTTCCTGTAGAGAATGAGATCCGCTACAATGAATGTCTCGAGGGGCCCAGTCCTTACCCTCTTGCCCATTGGCATCATAACATGTACCGTCGACGCACACGATGATTCTTCTCATGATAGGCGCGCTCATCTTGCCGTCTTGTTGAGTTCAGAAGCAGACAGGTAAAAGACTTGCTCCACGTTTTCTCAGATTGCCTTTTGGGCTTCAGGCACCGAGAAAGGGAGACCCATGTGAAGATATGGGAACTTTGAGGACGAGAATGAAAATTTTGAGAGCTGGGCAACGAGCACTATTAGAATTGCAATTGCGCACATGAGACTAAAACATGGCGTATTTGCTAGTAGAAATGCCGCACCAGCTGAGGTAGATCGGTTCGTGGAAGTAGTGCGGCGGCGTTGATTTTGGTCCGGCAACTTCATTGGCCAGACGCCTGCGTCGGGTTCTGACTGGTCAAATCCTGTGGCTGACGTTTTGTAGTCGTAGTTGTGGCATAGAAGTCCAGTCTCGTGCCCTTAGCGTGTTGGTTTGATTGGCCCAATACCCAGCCACCGCCTCTATCCTGATTGGACGACTATAATCAACGCGGGTTGCACCACGTAGGTGGCACACCGTCGAGCGCCACTTTTTCTGTAACGTGATCCAGCCAGGCAAAAAGTGAAGAATGGATTCGTTTAGTGTTGCGGGGTAGATTACAGGCAAACAAGGCGAACGGCTCATCGAGAAACGCCGCAGAAAGGCTTGTTTCAGCCTCGCACCCATTCTTCGCCATCACGGCCGGATGGTTCCAGAATAGGCTCAATGTCGGCCCGCGTACCGCATCTTCATCAAGAGATACTTGGATTGGCCACATAGAAAAGGTCTATACATACGAAAGCGGTATTTGGTTTAAAGACAAACTTGTTATAGTCCGCGTCGCATCCCATTTCTATTATACAAGTTATATTTAAACAAAGTCTATCGGAAATCACGTCGAGTATACCTGTACTAAATTACAACGTACATCCCTTAAGAAAGCAAGTTGAGACCCCACCATGCGCACCGGTCATTCGCCGCCGGGTCCGCCACCTCCTCGATACCACTCTCGCTCATCTTCACCACCTGCGCATCTCTTCCGTACTTCCCAAAGCTGGCCAGGCCGTCCAACGAGCTCTCCGGCACGCCCTTTGCCGCAAAGCTCAGGATGTAATCCTGCAGCACGTGCGCCACCGTAGCATTAACCGGGTATGGGTCCAGTGCTTCGCCTCCGTCGGTGTTCCTATGGCCGGTGCTGGGGTCGTAGTACGTGTGCGCGACGTCGAAGCCGTGCAGGCCGGGCGAGACGCCGAAGAGATAGGCGTACGTGTCGTTTCCGAATGCGGTATTGAGGGCGAAGGTGTTGCAGTTGATGATGGCTTCGCCTGCGAAGAGGGCGCCACGGGCGTTGGGGTCCGCGTAGAGGTCGGTGGCGTTGGAGGGCGGGTACAGCGTGGTTGTCATGTAGTCGAGCACGGGCGAGGGCGTGGTGGACAGGGCGGCGCGGATGATGGCGTCGAATTGCGCGTCTGCGGCTACCATGGGAACAAAGCCGACGCCTTCGTTGGTGTTGTGGCCGACCATGATGTTCACCGACTTGTCGAATTTTCCGTGACTGAGCAGGGATTTGGGATCTTGGGTGACGTAGGTGCCGTCGATGGTCGGACCATAGGTGTACAAGGCGGTTGATGCTGCAATCTGCTGAGAGTTCGCTGCCATCAGCTGTGCCGAGCTGAGTTTCCTGGCTTCTTCCAGACTGCTGACTTTAGCGGTCTTAAGGAAGTTCTGGAAGGTTTGCTCTTGCCCGTACAGCGAGGAAAAAGGAAGCCAAGCAGGGGATTGAGGGATGGCTTGCTGGAAGGGGGTTTTGGCGGTGCCCCCGTATGCCGTGATGTGGTGGATTATAGAGCCACCGCCAGCCGACTCTCCAAAGACAGTGACGCGGTCTTTGTCTCCACCGAAAAGGTGAATGTTATCCTGGACCCATTGAAGAGCAAAGCGCTGGTCGTACAGACCGGCATTGGCAGTCCCATTCGTTTGAAAAGTAGGGCCTGAGAGGAAGCCGAAAGCTCCGAGGCGATAGTTCATAGCCACCCAGATGACGCCATCAGAGCTGCGTTGGATCAACCCACTGGGGTCATAATTCTTTGAGCCACCTGTGTAACCTCCGCCTGGCCAAATATTAGTAGTTAATTATAGAGTACGGGAGCTGATCGTACCGTAGATCCACACAAGAACAGGAGCTCCGTTTCCCTGACTGGCGTTTTCAAAGATCTTCTGGGGTACAATCACATCCAAAAAGAGACAGTCCTCGGATTCACGTGGATCTCGTGTAGAGTTTGACGAGGCAGATGCCTGGGGGCAAATTCGGTTGACACTGCCATCCTGGACCGTAGCCCGATTGACAGTGGGTGGGGCAGGCGCTTTGAAACGTAGATCACCAAGAGGCGGGGCTGCGTATCTGATATTGGAGAAATTGTAGTATCCGTAGGTATGCTGGACGGGGTGAGTGTGCGGTTCGAGGTAGGATGATCATGGGATTCTCACATTGAGTCCAGCAGCGCGGTAGAGCTCGTACCCTAAATCAACAACAGGAAGCGACTCGGTCACATTTTGGGCAGATGCGAGGGCCGAAAAGAGTAGAATGCCGGAGGCGGCGGTACATGCAACAGACGAAGACAACAGCATCTTTAGTTCCGCTTTCCTGAGAGAATAGGAAGCAGACAAAGATTTAAAGGATGGAGAAACCTATCTTAAATTGCCCCTGGATTCAGGATGCGGGTTGCGCGGCAACACCCAGGTTTAGAATCCTACCTCGTATAGATGGACCGCAGGATCGCACTTGACGAGCCTACAGGTAGTCTAGCGAAGGGTCAATGCTCACGCTTGACTCGCAACCGCTAGTGGCGACAGTAGTGGAGGCTGAGGTGGGGGCGGACGATCAACGGGCTCGGAAATAAAAGGAGATAAGAAGCGGCGTCGAGGCTTGCCGACCGCCGAGAGCTATTATTAACGTGATGAAACAGCCTTCTCTGTGCAATCTTAAGTGGCTGGCACCGACGCTAAAAGCTTGTCTATGCGTTGATGAGAGCGAACGTACACCCACCCCACCGTGATCGACTATTCCGAGAGGGACTGGGGGGAGGGGGGGCTTGGTGGATAATTTTAGTAGTCTTTCGCTAGTCCGAGAGCATTAGAAGCTTGCGCAGCGGCCGAAGCGGTAGATGCATGCTCTCAGACGCCAGACCAGCAGCTGGCCCTCCTCCGCAGAGTTCACCATTGTCCACTTGTGCCTCCACGCTTGCCTCCACGCTATCCTCGTCTGTATCCTGCGTCAGATCCACGACGATCAGCTCGTAGTCATCGCCGCCCGCGCCTTGGGGCGCCTCGGTAGGTTCTTCATCGCTGCCGGTGTCGCGGGGCGCTCTGGAGGACCGTTTCTGAAAGAATTGACCGTCTCGAGGACCGCCTGCGCACGTGCCAGAAAAGGACTCTCGAATGGGTGTGTCCGGAAAGCGCGTCTCCCGCGCCAGAGTCGAGGAACCCGAGAATGGGGAGAATCGGGCTCAAAGTCTGCGCTGCATGCTGCCACGACGGACGGCGGGCTGGAGCCGGGCTTGCGGCGGCGACGGCAACGGCGGTTCTCTGCGGGGCGGGGCTGAAGGCAGCGCGGCGAGCGGAGCGGCGGCGGCGAAGTCGAGCGACGCGTGTTGGCGTTTCTGAGTTTGGCTGCCGCTGACGTCACGCGTCTCCCGCGCGCGCCAACACGCACTCGGGCGCTGCGGGCAGCAACGATTGCGACAGCCAATGCCTGAAGACTCTCGACCAAGATGCCGAGACGGCTTCAAATTACACGGCGGTCCGAAAGTCTGGAGCAGACCTCCGGCACCGGCAATGGGACATTGTTGTGCAGACTTCCCGGGTCGCAGCGGAAGACGCATTCGGCTAGTCCTGATTAGTCAGCGCAGCTTGCAGGAGCTCCGCCCGTGCGAGTTCGTCCCGCCAGCCACCAGCATCCATCATCATCATCATCACAATCATCACCTCCGCACTGCTGCCATCGGCCCTTTCGTCGCGCTCCCGTCCGCACCTCCATAGGCATCCGCATCCCGGGTGGCCGTGCTCTTTGCGGCCCCGTCGCCCGCAGCGCCAGACATCGCAGCAGGCCAACTGGCCAGGCTTCTACTCACCGGATCTCCCGTCCCTGGCGGCCGGTCTCCGGTGAAAGACCTGGGGTCTGTAGGGAGCCTTTCCTGCGCTCGCCGTTCCGCGGTTCTCGCGTCGCGCTCGCGCCGCGCGGTTGTGCTTAGCAGCGTGGAGGGAGTTGGCTCGTCGCCGTCCAACCAGAGTCAAGGCTGCTCTGAAACAAGGAAGCCTGGGTGGGTGGGCTTCCCTACACTGACGTGCGGGGGGTTTTAGTCTTTTCGTTTCTTCGCCCTCGACGTGTATCTTCTGGCGCTACTGCTGATTTTTCTCTCAAGTCCAATGGCCTCCGCCTCCTCCCTCACCGTATCCGATACGCCGGCCGTGGCGATCTGGCGCGACCAAGCTGGCACGCTCCGCTTCTTCGGCTATGGCGACCCCGACGCCGCCCAGCAGGTGTTGATGGACATAAGCGTGGATGCGGCCGAGGGCGCCGCCCTTTTCCGGGTGCGCGTGCCCGTGGGCATCAAGGGTCAGCGGAAGAAGGTCAACCTGTACCTCTTCGTCTACCCTGAGACAATTACATCTCTGTCCACCGGCTCCTCCGCCGCCGAGGACATACCGGAGAGGGTGCGGCGCGTTTTCGCGCAGAGGCAGCCGGCGGCGCCCGTGGGGCTGCGTTTCGAGCTCAACCGACCGTGCTCGCTCGTCTGCCCAGCCCGCGTCGTGGACCTCTCGCCGACAACCAAGGCATTCGGACGCGCGCTGGACGCGCTGCGCTCGCTCGCTATGGCAACGGTCCTGACGCTGTACGTCGCCTACGATCGAGTCGCGCCTGATGCGCTGGACGCATTGTGCGCGAGGGCGGCCGGCGGGAGACTGCGCTCGATTCCTGGCAAGGCCAGTAGTCTGGCAATGTTGTATGGAGGGGCAGCGGGCAGGGTGGTCGAGATCGATGCCGGTGAAGTGGAGGCTGAGGCCGGTGGTGCGGATGCCGGGGCCTCGAGCCCGCCATCGTACGACGAGATTGCCTTGACGCCGCCGCCGCCTCGGAAGAAGCGTCTCAGACAGGGTACTCCTCCTCTTTACACGCCCTGCCCTCTCAGCACTGATCGAGATAGCAGGCTCACCTTCGGCCGACGCTCAACGTAGTGCACCCGATGAGAAGTGGAAGGCGGATGTGATGAATGAGTTGAAGATCTTGAGCGCAAGAGTCACGGCCTTGGAGGGCGGACTCCGGGCCGTGGCCAACGAGGCTTCCGCACCGCCGACTCCCAATGCCTGCGAGCGCTGCAAGGAGCTGGCTGGGAGGTTAACACGCATCGAACAGATGGTCGAAGCAACGAGGATAGCCACTTCGCAGGCCGAGACCGAGGAGGATGACGACGATGATAAGGACAGTGATGACGATATGGTACTCCAGGGAGAGCTGGATTCTCGACTGGAGGACATTATCACCGAAGTGAACGATATAGTGGATTCGAAGCTTGAATACGGGGTAACTGACCATAAAGTGGAGCTAGAAGATTTTGTGACTGAAAAATTAAAAGAAGTTGAGGATAACATTCGACAGGACTTACGTAGCGCTTTTGAGTCTTTGTAGACGGCGTTAATATATATCTTCTTGATGAGAGCCACTTGAACATACTCTTCGTACATGGCCTGGCCCCCTACAAGAACGTCCATCCAGTCCTGACGAACTTTCTGCCCAGGAACTATATATGTATGTCTGTACAATGGGTTGAGGGGACGAACGACCTGCCACGATCTGACCTCCCGTCCCTGTCCGCCTACAGCATTGCACCACACTGCATTAGATCAGATCGCCTACGTCCACCAGCCCACCGTCTCTTCCTTCTTCACAGACCCGAGAGCCCTGCGGATCAGCTGAACTAAGCCCTGCTGATACCCCCCGTCGAGACGTACGTGCATATCGCCGCCGCATCTATCCTGCCTAGCTGTAGAATGACGCAGGAGTGATGGTAAAGAAACGGCAAATGGACCGGAGACGATGGTTCAGACAGGCATGTCCTGAGGTAGGTGGAAGGACAACCTTGAGATGGGAGTTCAATCCTTGCCACGTTTCGCCAGGATGCATGCCTCGCTCACCTCCGCCACAGTTGAGCTGGGTCGCCGTATGTTCATAGCTCCCGTACATCAGCAAGCTCTCCGACCTCATACGGACTATCCTTAAGATCCTTCCACTGTTGAGTATAAAGGTCTGTTCGATCACTTGCTGTTATTCATAGTAGCATGCAGTGTCTTTTTTTCCGTTGAATTTTAGTGTCTAAGACACGTGTAACGAAGGGAAACAGAACTCCGTAGAATAAGTTGCTCTGCCCTTATTCCTGCCCTTTGCTTCCTATTTTCAGCGTATCCGTAGTATCGTTTACGTCAACGCTGAGGTAGGGCAGACTGCAGCGTGGCCAGCCGGCGTAACGCGTCGGCACTCGTCGGGATACAGATGGGCCAGTCGGGATTGAATCTGTAGGAGTATGAGGAGGGGGCGAAGCTGGAGAGGAAGCTCGCGGCCCAGAGCCAGCAGGAGAGGGTGGGCGTTGGCTGGCGCAGCGTGGCGCGGTGGGTCGAGGACGCGGACGGGGAAGCAGCACTGGCTCTCTGGATCCTGGCGCCGTTGCATGATGTGATGGTCTTTGCCAGCCCGGCGGAAGCGGAGAGTCCCTGCGGAATACTTTCTGGGCTACTTCATCAAGCCCGTGACTGTTCCAGTTCGGGTAGTGCTCAGAGGGCAGATTTCAGAACGGCTTGATGTCTCAGGCGCCGGCACATGACTTAAAAGGCCGATCGCGCGTTTGCTCCTTCCTTTCTTTTCTCTCTCTCTCCCTTTCCCTCTCTCGCCTCTCTCTTTCCATCCCTCTCTCCAGCCCGCCCCAATCATCATGGGCGCTCGACAGTGCGCGGGCATCACCGTGAAAGGGGCACAGTGCCTCAAGGCGCCTCGGACAGGCTCCGAGTTCTGCAACATCCATGAAATGCAAAGTGAGTAGTAGAGCCGAATGAGTGCAAACGGGACTGACAATTCGGGCGCACATAGACCCTGCCAGTCCTGAACCCCGCCGAGGCCGCACCCGTCGCCCTTCGGCACCCGCTGATACGTCTGTCAACACTACTGAGCCTATCCACGGTGTTCGATCCAACAATCAATATTGGCACGAACGAATACGGCCAGGCCTGTCCACGCTGGACGAAAGCGAACAACGGCTACTGCTTTGAGCACCAGCCTCGCAGCCGCAGCCGCGCTCGCAGTGTGTCTTTCTCGTCGCCTCGGATGAGCCACCGCTCCACTTCAGCATCCGGCCAGGCCCACGTCCTGGCGAGCTTCTCGGTCGAAGATTTACACCGTGAAATTATGCGACGCATTCCATTGCGCATGAGATCGGCAAGCGTCACCGTCAGTGGCTACGCTAACGCTTCGAGCGGCGAGGATGACGACAATCACGACTTCGACTTCCATTTCGATTGAATGCCGAAGTTTCATCCATGCCACCAGACACTACGCTGTGAGCGAGCGTAACGACGCTGGTGGAAAGTGATGGGTTGGAAGCTGGCCTCCTTTGCATGGGGCACCTTACAGATTGATTGCTTGCGGCCACTCGCTCGGATCCCCTTTCGTCTTTTTCATTCCCTGTTCACTGCCCAAACCCAAACCACCCCCAACCCCCAACCCCCCCGGAGCCCTTTCCTCAGCAGTACACAATATAAATAGCACTACCCGTTGATTTACCGCATACACCTCACTCTCTTTAAGCACAAGAAATCTAGTATTTTACGAAGTATTAATACATTATTCCACTCGTTAGCAAAGATCAAGGTTGTTAACCATAGAACATCCAATATGCTTGATCACTGATAAAGTGTTCACGAAGTGTTAGGTGTCCTCATTGCGGGCTTAATATGAAAGCGCTCTGCGAGAAGCTTCCGTCCATGGGGGTGGTGGCTCTATCCACGTATTGCTCATCAGAAGGCGCTAATATCATTCCTATGAAAGTTTGCCTTGGTAATAAACTCGAGAATAATGAGTGAGTAGTCTTCCACGTGTCATTTACCTAGACGACATCCATTCTCGGCAAAACATGCTGTCCCATTTCATGGGTCTACGCAGCAGCCTACCACATTACCTGTTCGAAAGGTCTCTTGTTCTGCAAGTGAAGATCCTCGCGAATAATGCAGGCATCTATTGTCACCCTGATAACGCCATGAAGAAGGCAATCAACCGGGCATCGAATCCAATGGCGAGTCTTTGTCACAGAACCCACAACTCTCCTGCAAAAGAGATTCGTATTCATTTAAGACACGTTTCAGTGACGAACGAACATGTTGGACCCTCCATCGATAGCCGCAATCTCACACTAAAACCAACCGACATGTGCGAATTTCACTATTTCTACCAAAGCTGAAAGGCTTTCTCCAAAAATCAGTTTTGGATATTGTGGACAAAGAGCTCTGCGATTCTTACACGGAACTCTTTCACTGTTATATTGTCCTCATCAAGGAGCACTCGCCCGATCATTTTGTGTGTTGAATTCCAATAAGCAGGTCGAAGGAACTGGTTCTTGCAAGGCCTACCTACTTCCCGAGTTTGAACTTCATCTACTCGGACTGTTGGCAAGATTCAGCTAAGGGGCTGTTGCACAGCGCTATAGTTTCCTCTTGATGCAGATAAGCGGACGACGGGTCCACATTCCGCTCCAATCATGGCACCGTGGCGTTCAGTAGCTTTTGAATTGTCCCTGCCATGGAAAAGATCGGCAATGCTTCCTGCTCCTGGTCATCACCACTCTTTAGTGCAAGTTCAGTCTTTCCGTCACAAACCACCTCTAGTAAGGCTTTTATAACTTCTCAATGCCCCTCTTGAGCAGCTAAATGAACGGCTGCTCCTTGGCTTCTAGAAGTGCGTCAATTGCTGGCGCACTCTGGTAATTTGAACAATGATCAACGAGGTCTGTCACAGTTTTCACGCGGCCAGAACATGTTACCAAATATTGTATAAAGGTGTTAAGGTGTCCGTGTGTTGCCACCGTGTGAAGAGCCACACAGCTTCTCACGCCAATCCGAGAAGCCTTTCCACAAAATATCATCTTATTTCTCGATCATCATTGCAAGTGCAACTGAAGCAAAGCTGGAATCGAGTATGGATCTCAGAAGCATCAAGATCGCTACATCCAAGCTGTGCTGCAACGGGCAAGGGGTCCTCACATAGACGAGCTTCGGATTGTTGAGAAATGAATTGGCATTTTCTTGGGTTCTCAAATCAAGCTTAGCGTGCCTATATTGTGTGTGTTAGTACTATGGTAATGTTGCTGCTGGTAAGCCCGGAAGCAATAAGGGAACTGTTACTATCGCTGAACAGCAAGCTCGTCAGCAGAATAGAGTCCATCGCGGGTGTTCGTCTAGAGGTGGACTGTGAGCGAGGGAGGTTTGTGGTTCGAGCAGGTGTCCCATGACTTCTCGCCGCAGCAGGAGTTGGGGGCGAATGGCATCCAGGGCTGGATCGAGATCCTCTCGGGCATAGCATGGACAAGTTCGAAGAAAGGGCGGGAGTTGCTTCGAATACTTCCCGACTGAGGCGCCAAGGATGGCCGGAAAGAGCGTCCAGCTTGGTGTCGACCGTCGGCTGCTCGGATGCTGGCAGCTGGGCGAGCGACGTGTGCAAAACGTCTTTAGCGCCGAGTTGCTGCAGCTACGCACTCTCTTGGCCAGGGGAGGGACCGGCGCTTGATCAGTCCAAGCTCTTCCTACATTAGCTGCACTGCTATGCATATCTACGTTAGACATCGAAGCAGCCTGCATCTGATCAAAAATCAATTGATCGTATAGCATCGCGGAAGTCCTACTACGCATTTCCGCTCCTCTATCACAAAGATCCTCATCTCGTCCTTCTGCTCTAGCAAGCCATCCTCCAATTTTACGTCCACCAGGCCCTTACATCGGAGACGGTGTCGCCTAGCCGCTTATCAAGCTCCTCTTCACTGACTGTCGTCATCTGACCTCCTTGCCTGTGCTCTGCCTCAGTCTAGGCATGCATTGTTTCCATCTTCCGCTCCAGCTGTGCTAAATGATCCTCACGGGCCTTGCACCTCGGACAGGAATCGCGGGCGCTAATGGCCGCAATCTCCTTAGCAAAAGTTGACGGTTGCTGGGCCATCGCATCTTTCCATCCATTGGCTGTGCATCGCGCCGCTGGATTGCCGGCCGAATCGCGCAGAGGAAGCCGACTTGGATAGGGCAGCGATATCTCTCTGGCCGAGATAGCCGTTGGTATCATCCGGACGACGCCATGGCACGATAGCGGGCGCGTCTTAGATGGAAAGAGGACGGCCGAGAGCGGGGAACCTCAGGGTGGGAAATCAGTGAGACGAAAGCCTGTAGAGTGCACTCGATCAGCAAGTAATTCTCGTAGGATGCAATAGTCCAACAGAAAGCATGCCCAACGCCTGACCCATCTCCTTTGGTCCCCTCTATTCTTGATGTAGAGCAGGCTCGACTCCGCACGCGAAACTCCACGCCACCTGGCAAAAGGCTCGCCTGGAAGCATGAGAGCCGCTGCACGGCGATAGCGCCCAGCGTCCATTCGAGGAGGGGAGACGGTCCCTGTAGACCCCAGGTCTTTCAACGAAGGGACCCGCGGCAACGGACGTTCGGTGAGTGGATTCTGGCACAAAGACTGGCGGGACGTGGAGGCAGAGGAGGACGATGCGGAGGCGGAGGAAGAAGGTCCGAGCGGGGGAGCTGGTGGCCTGGCGCCAAGGTACGGCGGACTGATGCGGGTCAGGCTCCGAAGAGACTTTCTCTCATCTCCGTCGGAATCCTTCAGTGGCAGTAGGTTGCAGCTGTTGGATTTGGAATTCAGACCCAAAAAAACGCGCCACACAGCCGTATTTCAAATACTGGCTGAAGTGACTGAGCAGAACTATATATTCCAACAGCAGCCACGTATTACAAGAGGCAGAGCATACGAAGTAGTCAGCCACTTAATCAGACGCCACCATGGCTAAGCGGGAAGGTGGGCGCATCACCGTAAGCAAGGTATGCTAAGCCCCCCAACTGTCTTTTACGTTTTAATTGACGACCGCAAAGGCCCTGCATACAACTCAGCCTTAAAAGCTCTGCACCACTTGCCCACAACAGCCGCTGAAGCAACGTCTTTTTCAGTTCTACCGAGAGCACCATGTTGCGCAGTGTGTGTCTGATTGTCGCGTTTGCCATCTCGGCACAAGCTTCCAAGATTCCTATTCCACCGGAAAGGCGACAAGAACAAAACCCATCTGGGGATTGCAAACTTACACCGCTGGATAGCGGATGGCCCTCTGAGAATGAGTGGTCTTCCCTCAACTCGTCCATCGCCGGGGCTCTGATCAAGACCGCCCCTGTTGCCTCGTCTTGCTGGCATGGGAACCCCTTCGGCTCGCAGAAGCCTTGCGAGGAGGTGGAAGCTGGATGGAACTCCACCGACTTTCATGCCTCGCTCCCAGAGTCCATCGACTTTCCTATCTTCGCCAACAACTCATGCCTCCCCCCGGGATCTACTGGATATTTCCCCAATAAAGGATGCACAGTTGGTGGCTATCCGCAATACGTTGTCAACGCCACTACCGAGCAGCAGATAGCAACCGCCATGAGATGGGCTTCGCGTCGGAACATCCGGATCATTATCAAGGGCACCGGGCATGACCTTTTGGGCCGGTGAGTTTCACCCTCACCCTTGCTCGAAAATGTTTTCTGAACATCCCACCAGATCTACCGGCGCATATTCGCTGTCGATCTGGACGCGCAACTTCCGCAGACTGGACTTCAATTCCTCCTGGATATCTCCTTCTGGTGGAGATGCCGAGGACGCGCTTGTCGTCGGCAGCGGTCTTCGCTGGGGGGAAGTCTACGCTGCTGCCGACCAAGCTGGACGTGTCGTCGTTGGTGGTGGTGACGGCTCTGTCGGGCCTGGCGGCCACATCCAAGGTGGTGGTCACGGTCCATTGTCCAGCACCTACGGGCTTGCTGCAGATCAAGTCCTGCAAGCCACCGTCGTAACGACAGAGGGCGAGATCTTGCGTGTCAACGAAGCCGAAAATCAGGACCTGCTCTGGGCGATCCGCGGCGGCACCGCCGGTCTGTACGGCGCGGTCACGGAGTTCGTGCTGCGGACGTACCCAGCCGTGGCCAACGTAACGCTCGGCACGATCTCTATCACCGCTGCCAACGACAACGCAGCCAGCATCAACGCCTCCTGGGACGCCGCCGCGCTGCTGACCAGCAAAATCCCGGACCTCATGGACGCCGGCCTGACCGGCACGGTGTACATCGCAACGGGCCTCGGTGCTCTTGGGTTTGCCCCCACCCTGCAGGCGCCTCCTCCCGGCGCACTCGTCTTCTACCGCCCCTACGCCTTCAACACCACCCCCGCCGCCATGACCGCCCTGCTCTCACCCATCCTCTCCAATCTCAGCACCCAGTACCCCAACTCCACGCTCACCATCTCGTCCTCCCACCCCGAGCAGTTCCCATCCTTCCTCTCCTTTTTCACCGCTTTCGCCCAAAGCCAGGCCGCCGGCACCGCGGGCGCCATGTCCTCGCGCCTCCTCCCCCGCGCCGCGCTCTCCGACAACATCTCCTTACCCTCCCTCCGCACCCATATCTGCGCCGTCATGGAACCGCAGGACAAAAGCGTGGGCTCCGTACTCGTGCTCACCATGACGGCAGGCAAGGGGCCCGCGGGCGTGGAACCCCGTTTGCGCGGCGCGCTGAACCCGGCGTGGCGACGCGCCTACGTACATGCGATTGCGGTTACGGCGGTCGTGGATACGGAGGACGTGGGAAAGACGCCGCGGCAGGCGCTGCAGGAGGCGGCTTCGTGGTTGAATGGGAGGACGGAGGTGGCGTGGCGGGAGTGGAGTCCTGACAGCGGTGCGTATATCAATGAGGGGAATGGGTGGGATGAACAGTGGAGGGAGGACTTTTATGGGGAGAGCTACGAAGGCTTGGAGAGGGTGAAGGAGAAGTATGATCCTAGTGCAAGTTTGTGGGTTTTGGGTGGCATTGGAAGTGATAAGTTGGGGTATGATTTGGATAGTGGGAGGCTTTGTCGTAGCAACCCAGCGTGAGGCGCGGGAAGTAGACAGTGGCTGCCAGACACGAAATGCAGTTAACGAGCTGCAGTAATGTTCAGCGGCTGCTTGCCACTCGCCAAGAGTGTTTGGCAGCCTACGACTCTTAGAGAATACGTAGATGAGCGACTCCTACTAGACACACTCCTTAGTTACGCGTGGTAATTTCCACTTACAAGGCTCCTTATTAACTCGTACGCTGTAGGTGAGGAACACGCTCATGCATGCAACGCCAGAATAAGATTATCTCCACTAACAAATTACAGCTAATAGCCAGGACTGCTGTCGTGAAGCGCCTTGTAGCCCACCGGGCGTAGCTGCAAAATTCATTCACCGTGCCTCATCTCGCAAGATACATTTCTACTCACGACTACGACAACATCATCTCGTTGCCTCTGATGGCTTTGCAGTTTTATCGAGGTGTTTGAAAATCTTGTGAATTCAGGAAAGACGTCGGGCAGCCTGTCGAATAAATCGTTCTTTCTTCAGGCCCGTGAATTATATAAAATTAAATTAGAAGATGTCTTCGAACACCTTCAATAAATATTGAGAAGCTCCGAGACATGGATTGGAAGTCCAGAAGCCTCTTACGCTAACGGCTGAGGCCAGCTCCGGCGTAAGTGTCATTTCCCGGCCCTCGCGGTACGCTCAGTCAATACGCTCACGGAACGAGCAAGACACGTATCCTTACTACCGGGCGCGGTGGGGCCTCACATGGCCGGTCGCGATGGTAATAGTCCAATCCGAATCCAAGGCTTCTTGTTGACTAACGCTTTCAACTACAGGTGCGTGCCTGGTTCGTTGAAGGTAGCAAAGCGAGGTGCAAACCCGCCGATGACCCAGTGATACGTGTTGAATGCATTCAAAACCCATCGGGTGCAGGACTCTGAAGGTGTGCCTATCCAGGGTCCAGAGGGAAACTGGATTCCGGGACGCAGCTTCAAGTAATGACCGGTAAGCAGTCGTGAGATTGTACTGGCCAATCGGGCTTGCGAATGGTTATGCAGCAGTCTGCTGTGTCACCCCGCAGACTCGAGCCTGGCTGGCTGCATACGCCCTCGAAATGCAACTCAACAGCTTCGGGCCCCTGAGCAAGGCTGTTTGATTGAGTTCTGCAAGGAAACAACATCTCTAGCCGCCACAAAGTTGCAATTTTGCCTTGGCTCTCGATCGATCGTTTGTATTAAAGCTCCATTTCTTAACACACAACGTATAGCCGTGCTTACTTTCATTTTCTTTCGCCCCTTCCTATGCTCATAGTTGGATAAGTGGGCCTGATTGGGTCCACGCCACATATACACACTGATTCTCGTTGACTTTGACTGGAAAAGTTACGAATAGTAACTGAGTTACCCACAAGGAACCATTTTGTAGCAGGATAGGCTTATACAGTAGGTATGTGCTTAAATATTTTAGGAAATCAATGCAATTCCGAGAATCGTTTCTAGCCACATCTCGCACTGCTTTTAGTATGAACAGCTGAGGATACAAGTAGGATGCCATTGCCAATGTTTTATATCCTTTTGATCATCGTTCCAATCGTAAGCCCTGGGTCTGCGCTTTCAACTTCCCCGATCTATAGGTTCGAGTTCGAAAGCCGGTGAGGTGGCCCATTTGGGTGATGTGACGGCGACTCCAGCGCCACCGGATGTTCCGAAAAAAAACTTCCATTGTAGGTTCCTACGGACAAGAGGTAGATGGGGAGTTCGGTGGTACGGGTCTCGGCCGCGCGGGCAGAGATTCCAGCACGGTCCATGGGACTAGCGGATGTGAGGGTGGGAAGGTGAAGGGAGCTGCAGTCGGCAATGGACGAAGGAGAGTAGGCCGATGATGCTTCGACACTATCGAGGGGACCCATCAACGTGCAAAGCCGCAGTTCAGCGTATGAGAAGTACGACTGGCCATCATCTGGTTGCGACTTGGGCACCGTTGCCGCAGGTATGAGTCTAGTTGACACCCGAGCTTCGTGGTCGTGACCGCCCTTCAACAGCGTCAGGATTTGATTTCATTGAAAGGGTATCGTAGGGTTCTCGCGCATCTCGTTCCAGTATTGATTTTCACTAGCGGTTTATGTGGTAGCTCAAGTGTATAATGTAGAGACTATCGAAGCAAATTGTGTGCGCGAGAAAGAACGGGAGGATAGAGACTGAGAATGGCATAGACCAGAAGCCTGCGTTGGGGGTTTCGAGAGGTGATGCTTAGGATGGATGACGTGATTTCGCACAGTAAGGATAGCAAGGGCAGCGAGTACGGTAAAAACGTGTGCGAGGTGTAGTAAGCTATTGCAGCAAGTGGAACACCACTACCGCCGTCTCTTCCCTGCGTGTCGCCAGCAACAATACGCATCAAACCGACTTACGTTGCTGTTCTGCACAAGAATGTCTATATATTCCCGCAGCAGACCAACCAGGTGCACGAAGCCATCCTTCTTAACATTCAACTCCGCACGCGAACAGTGGGGTGGAGTAGGAGCCACGTGTTGAAAACATACTACAAGGTATCATGCGTGTGGGGGCTGAGATTGGTTGATTGATTGCTGTCAGTCCAGCCTTATCTAAGCAGGTCATGGGACTCTTGACACGTGATTAAGACGCCACGCTTCACGCTCTCCGCGCCGTCTGCTTCCTTCTTTGCTTTTCCCAGCTGCTTGGATTCCAAATCGTCGTCGACCGGTAGAGTATCCAGGATGCGCCTGCTGCCTAGAGCATACGAGGTCGGCGTCGCCGATCGAGCGGTCAGGCTTTCCGCCCCCAAACTCAGCCTCAGCCCGCGGGGCCACGACGCATGCACACAGCCTCGCTCGTGTCATTTAGCTCGCGTTGGGCATGGTCGCGCGAGATAGCTACAGGTGGGTGGTGCATCCGACCGTTAACGCGAAGATTACGGAAGCTTGAATGCATGGGTATTTTCCCGTATTCTGGTGTGATAGGTCTCAATCGCACTGTTGCGCAGAAAAACAGCTTTTACACTAGGGGTTGGATGCACCACCCACCTGTATCATCAGCACCCCACTTTTTGACCGTGATGGCCTTCCTCATGAGGATAATGTGTCATCATAGCCGTGGCCATCTCACAAGCTACCGCATCCTTCTACTGCCGACTAGCTGCATTTATCTTAGTAGCTTCGTAGTAATTGCCCTACTTTACGAGGATAAAGCCTGGTAGAAGAGGCCCGTCGTTATAGTGGAGACGTTGTGGAGCCTTAGTCACCAGTCACGATGACTTAGCGTGAATCACTTGCATTTGCCCCACGTCAAGTGAGACTGTGGGGAATTCAAGCTGAACGAATTATAAATAAGCCACTTAAGTATATTCTATTCGACCATCAAGCCATTTTCCTCTTCAGACACAAAATTCAGCCTATAGGAGCAAGGTCTTCCCATCATATTTCCATCATTCGCCATGCCGACGACCTCAACTCCATCCAGCCCTATCGTCTTCTATGACATCGCCACGCGTCCCCCCGCGGAGAAGAGCTGCAGCTCACCGAACCCCTGGAAAACCCGACTGGCACTCAATTTCAAAGCTCTCCCATTCTCGACCACATGGGTGCCTTTACCCGACATTCCAAAAGTCCGCAGCACTCTCAAAGTCCCACCCTGTCGCAAATTTGCCGACGGCACCGACTTCTTCACCCTGCCCATCATCGAGGATCCCGCCACTGAATCATTGGTCGGCGACTCCTTCGACATCGCCGTCTACCTCCAGAAGACGTATCCGAACTCGGGCGCGGGCGACCTTTTCCCCCCGCAGACGATCGACTACACCTTCACGCACCCCCTTGGGATACTTGTCCCGCTATCAGAGTGTGACGAGAAAGAATTTCCGGAATACGCCAAGTTCAATGTGAACGTCGACGCGGCCTTTAGCGCACACGTACAGCTTACGGTTGAAGGGTTTCCGTTCCATCCAGCTTATGAAGAGGCAACTAAGGCGGAGTTCGTCCGGCGCGCGGGTGTTGCGGGTGTTACGTCTTGGGAGGACTTTGCCTGTGTTGGCGAAGCGCGAGAGAAGATGAAGGATTCGTTGCGGGATATGCTGGGTGGTCTGGCGAAACTGTTCTTGAGGGACACCAGTGGGCCCTTTCTGCTCGGAACAAGGGCTAGCTATGCGGACCTGATTGTCGGTGCGTGGCTGCGGATGTTGCGCGCAACTCTGCCGGAGGGTGAATGGGAGGAGGTGAGAAGTTGGCATGGGGGTCTTTTTGCGCAGTTGCATGATGCGTTGGAGGTATATGCGGTTGTGTAATTGGGTACAGGGACGATTCTCCACGGACTGACGGCACGAGTTGGTACTTCTCTGCAGGAGTCGGCGGGTGGCGTGAGGGGCTGCATGAGGCGGAAGCGGCAGCTACGCTCGCCTTCGATGAGCTGCGCGTGGCCCCGCCTCGTTGCTGCCGGCACGCCGGTGGTGCAGCTAGGGGGCGTCGTGGGCAGCGAGGTGCTCGCGGGCGGGGGGAATGCGCGTCCGCACTGCAGACAGTGAGGGCCTTCAGCTATTGCTGTAGCCTGCATTCAGCTATCAGATAACACGGACGCAGATATATTTGCTTTTTTCTTTCCTGCGTGCTATGCATATATTGAGCCTCGTAAGACGCGGTGTCGACGAGGCTGGTGTGAGGCTGGCTACGCAAAAGACAAGGGAAGGTGGCGGTTTCTGAGACGGACACTTTGGACGACCTTGGGCTTTACTGGTGGGTCTAGAGCCGTCGGTGTGGGGGCCAGTGCATGCTGAAAGATTTGTTTGGGATGCATGCACGGTATATTCAGCCGCTGCGGGTCTGATGCATGCTGCAGAGTCAGACCTTGTTCCCGATTTTTTCGATAGGGAGCCGAGCTGGATAAATTAAAAAGCAATGCAAATACTAGTAAGCTGCAGCCTCGTACTTTCAAGCAGGATTCTATGTTATATAACATATGCGGCTAGCCGGTGAGAGAGGCGAAGCTGCCCAGCAACTTATATATCTAGCCTCGTTACTCCTCCGTCGCGTGTCTGGAAGAAGCATATCGTTTTCTGAAAAAGCGCCGCCTGCTGTGCCGCAGTCGCTTTGCCAGCTCCAGCACTCTCAACAAGACCTCGAATTTCGCTTTTACCCACTTGTTCAGTCCGCCCACGTCAGCCAGAAATGGGACTGAACACAGATGATGTCACCACCGCCGGAGTCTCTGTCAAGGATCAGCGCACAAATTTAGCAGGAACCACTCTCGTCGAGATGGCGAGGGGTCGGGGTGCGAAGAATGAAATATTGTCTGAGAACAAGGAGATTGTTATTGAGGAATGTTTTATAGGAGGCCAAGGCGATCCAGCATTCGCTGAATACCACATCAAGGCAGTACATGCCGCCATTATGGCCAAGAAAACTGAACTTGCGCGGAGTCTACTTGCCAAAGACAATTCATACAAACCCCTAGAGGATAATCCGGAAATTCTCCAACTTGCCATTGGTCAATACCGCTATTCTCGGGACGCGTTGGAAGTTGTTCGGCTTCTTGTACATCATGGAACCAAAGTCAATGGCTCCAATCACTGAGGCAATACTCCACTACTCTACACATGTTTATTTGGTCTTCCACAGATCTTCCAGTTCCTGGTGGAATGTGGCGTGGACTGCTCGACACTACATCCAACTTCTGGCGTCCTTGCCTCCCGGCGGTCGAAACCAGACTATCCAACTTCTGATGTCGACATCTCATATTCTCTTGACTTTGACCTACCGCATAAAACTCTCGATGCCCTAGATTCTCCTGGATTTAGGTCTCAGCCTGGCAAAAGGAATGTGCTGGAAGTGACAGTATGCGCATTATACACCGAGATCTGGCCAAACATACAGATTCCTGGTAGTTATAAGAAGTGGGCACCTATCATCACGTCCTGGTGAGCGCTGGGTTCAATTTTCCCGTCAACCACCCTGCCGTAATAGGCTTGCTTAAAGTTGCATCTTAGACCATGGTGCAGAGCTCGAGCCAGCTAAACTCCAAGACCATGCCGTTTCGATTGGCTCGCTAGAGATGCTCAAGTGGCTCGTTGCTCAATACGGGCCGTGAGTTCGAATGGACAAACTTGGAACGTATTTCAGCTTCCCATAGAAACAGGACTTTCTTCAATACCTGAGCACTGAATACGGCCACGGCTCTTATATGAGAGAGAGAGAGAGAGAGAGAGAGAGAGAGAGAGAGAGAGAGAGATTTCAGTTCAATCCATGCGGATTTAAGCATAAATGTCGTCGAAAGGGCTGCTAAAATGAAAGACGTCGAGGTAATTCAAACGGTCCTACATCAAGGTTCGATATCAAGATACTCCGGAGTTCGACGTGTCTCCTTCGAAGTACTTCGAGATCAGCTGCGAAGATTCGAACACAGACATGTAGATAAAAGACGAATTCAAGTATTCCAGTTACTACCTATGTACAGTCATGGAGATCAGAGCATGGATGATACAAAGGTCAACAAACTCTGGCTAACTCCTTCACTTTTGCCATCTGAGTTACTCAAAGAATTTTTTGCGAGACGGGCCTGGTTCAACTTGTATGAAAGGGAGATGTGGAGGAGGAATCCACATCCAATTAGATTCAGCGACGTGCTATCACCGACTGATTCAGAAGACGACTCAAACGAGAATGCTGAAGGTACGGTGCTGCTAGAATACACAGCCTTCCCCAGAGAGCTGCCTATGAGCTCCAATACAAACGGCGGTCATTTCGTGTACAAACCACTGGATGGTCTATTTGCTGTTCGGTTGGTATTATTAAAGCCTTCGGAGGAAATGCAGGCTCCTATCTCTTGTCGTCTCATTAATACAAGTCTGGACTCGGAGTCTGAGTACGTACGTCTGGGGTGACTCAATGGACAAAGTACCTATCATTCTTCAAGGGATGGAAATCTCAGCCACAAGGAATCTCCGGCATGCTCTTTGCAGACTACGCTCACAATGGAAGCCGAGGACTCTCTGGGTGATGCACTCTGTATCAACCAGGGAGACACCGAAGAAAGAAACCATCAAGTGAGAATTATGAGGAAGATATACCAGTTGGCCCAGAAAGTTCTCATCTGGGTTGGAGAGGAAGCAGACGATTCTCACTTGGTTTTTGAACGCTGGGAAAAGTGGAAAAGGTGCAGAGATGACTACAACGCCGGGCACAGTAGAGACAACAACCCGTATGGCTATGCTCACCTCAATCCGTCAAGGTATGAGGGGGGAACCTTTGAGGCTTTTCGAAGGTTCTGCCTCAAGCCATGGTTCTTCCGCACTTGGGTAATACAAGAGAAGGTGCTGAGCAAGCAGGCCATAGTCCACTGTGGACAAGACGTCAAAGAATGGTCGCTACTTCTCACTGACATGTCGTTCAGGTTGGGCAGACCGTACAATCCAAGGATGATTCCAGAGTGCCTGGAGCGGCTACAAATCCTTGGGAGGGGGATGTCGCTTAGCTCTGCGCTCGAATACAGCAACCTGTGTCATGCTACAGATCCAAGGGACAAGATTTACGGCCTTCTTGGGTTGTTCAGCCAGCCCCCAATACGAGTCGACTACACTATCGCCACTGAAGATGTCTACCAGAAGTTCACTGAGGCTATCATCAAAAAGGACCGTAATCTGCACTTACTGCATCGAGCCGGCACCATCAATTGCTCACCAAACCTCCCTTCGTGGGTACCAGATTTCAGCACGTCCGTAGCTGCTTTACCATTTGTTCATCGTCAAAGTTTCCGTCTTTTCAAGGCGGTGAGTGATACTGTTACTAGAGTATCACGGAAAACGTGGTTCCATGAATTAAGGATGATCACGGCAGGCTGCAGGAAAGATATACGCTATCAGTGATGAACTGGTGGCAGATGTGTCGAATGTTTCTGGCAGCGGCTCGTTTACTAAAGTCCTGTTCAAGTGGGAAAGCCTAGCAACGCAGCTTGAGCAGAAGCAATTCCCCCACCCCATTTCTACAGCTTTCTTCACTCATAGCGGAAGGCAGCCGGTATCTTTTCAGCGACTGGGAATATATGGCGCGTTATCTTACCTAGCACTATCTCATACCTATATATTAGAGACTTTTCAATTCTCTCGGGAAACGGCCCTCTACGGCGCCCCGGGGCACCGGCAGCGATGGCGAGCCTAACGAGGCGCTCCCAGGCGCGGGCGGCCGTGACTACGAGCTAATCGTCGTGGATCTAACGCAGGATATAGACGAGGATAGCGTGGAGGCAAGGCACAACTTGACAATAGTAGACTCTGTAGAGGAAGGCGAGCTGCTGGTTTGGCGCCTAAGAGCATGCACCTACCACTTTAGCCGCTGCGCAAGTTTCTAATGCTCTAGTACTGGCGGAAGACTGTTGTTCTGGTCCCAAGTGTCTATTGCCCCCGCTTGCGGCGCCAAGGGACGTCTTTTAGACGATGGCCTGCCGTGCCATCGGGCTAATGCAATGATTGGCGGCGGCTGCTCCCTAACTAAAAGACGCAAATGTACGGATTCTAGTTCAAAGTAATTATATACCTTGATAAGATTTGTAGTGGCTAAAATTCTAATGAATCCGTACTTCCGCTGCTCCCCCGCCCCGGATGTACTTTCGTAGTAGTGCTCCGACCCCAACTCTTTCCCAGACCATCTCATGCCCTTCAACTGATATTTGGCGGACGATGAGCACGTAGTGCTTCTGCTCATCAACTGGAACCCTCTCCTTTGACCTTCCAATGACCACACACTTCATTTCTAGGTTGAATTTCGTCTTTGGGTCATCGAAAATGATCGAGCCCCCTCCCTTGTCTGTGAAGGCTCTAGCCATGCCTTTCAGTTCAACACTTATTGTCCGATCGCAGGTATGCCATGAGCTCTCTTGAGACATGTGCGCCCAAGGCGACTTCAGCCCTTCAATCTCCCAGTCAACAGTATTGAAAGGAAGGTCCATATAATCGATCGCCCCTTCGTAAGCCATCCAAGACCACGTCGGAACTGGAATAGCTTGACATGAGTTGAACTCGATCCTTCTCATGATTGTCTCATCGGAACTGCGTTTCCATAGCAGACTACGCCCTAGGAAGCTCTCTAATCCGGGATGGCGACCTTCGAAAATGCCATATCCTCCACGGACGTCGAGGGCTCGAATCATTCTCTTTTCAAGTCCAGCGATCGCGAGAGGCCTATCTTCGTTCACAGTCAAGGCAAGCCGCGAATATTGCTTGTACAAGGCCTCGTAAAGACGAATTTTGCCACCTTTAGACACATCCATAGCCAGTCTAGGGAACGCTGGATCTCCTAGAAAAGCTGCTTTCGTGCTAGAGTAAGAACTTAGCCATATAATTATAGATATGATTGTTATATTTTCGTGACTTACTTTCTCATCTTAGTGAGCGTCTCGCAGCGGACTCCATCGCCGCACTCCCAGTATGTCTGACACTCGGCGAAATAGATTGTCCTCCGTGCTAGGGCCCTTTCTTGCAATACCCATCCACGTTTGTTCAACTCGCCGTTAATAACATGGCTATCAAAGTCATCGATCGCTTCGCATAGGTAGATTGGTGGATCTGAGCCTCTCGAGAATGTCGCACATTGCCGAGGTAAGCGTTGCTTTAGAAACCCGTCTGATGTCCCTCGGGCGCAGGTTGCTGCAAGCACGCAATAAGCAGAGCTGAAGACGTCCTCCATGCGCTTGGCCTCTTTTCCCCAGTCGCCATCAGGGCCTTGAATGATACAAAGAGAGTCGATCCATAGGTATGGTATACCAAGTTGTCGCGTTACTATAACAGCGTCCTGAAATGTTTTTGGCAGGCTATTGACGTCAATTCCCCTCCTGTAGTCATTGATATTGGTTGAATAAGTGCAAAAGAGCGGATGGGACCCCTTCTTCCCCCATCGATGAGACAGCGCAACGTATCTGTCCTCTGTACCGTCTGTTTCGACTAGGCGTATTGTTCCCGAATCATTCCCACCTACTTCGATCACTCTCGTAGGCATGTGTCCAGATTTCATAGAGTGACATGCGTGATTCTTATCACAGTTGTTGAGCCACTCTCGGATAAGCTCGAAATGTGTTTTACTCCCTACTTGAGGAAGTTGTGGGAATCCGACTTGGGTATTTGGAGTTGCGACCCGCCCGCCTGAGTCTAAAGGATCTATTAATACTGCAATCAGACACCCATAAAGGGATACCGTAGATACCTCGAATTTCACAGATGGAAAGGATAGGAGCACCAGAGCCACGCATTCTCATGGTAGATCCGACCCTGTAGATTTCAATGTTGTTGTTACCAAATCCTTGGCAAGTCCGAGCTAATAGTTTGCAAAAGGCACATCTTTGCGACCTCTCCTGGAACTCAGGTAAGGCGCCTTCGATCTGGAAGCTAGAGGACCAAACCTCTAGCCCTCGGCAACTCTCACAAAGCATCTGCGCGCTTTCTGGTGGTGTGACAGTTAATACGCTGATCTTCTTGAAAACGCGTTTTGCGAAATGGCTGTCGACAAGGTACTCCCAATTATCGGCTATCTGCAATTATTCAGCAATGCCATTACTTAGAGTACGGTTATTCATATTCTTATCCAGAACAAATTTAGGATTGGAAGCATACCGGCTGTCGTAAAGAAGGTCAATTCCCACATTAGCTTGATATATATTTTTTTGCTTCTACTTACATGCTACGCAATAGAATTAGCGATAGCAATGAAATTCAAGCAAAGTTTTAGGGTATCTTACAGTCTGTGTAAAATGGAAAAGATTGACGTTAGAAGCCTTGTCTTTTATAAATTTCAATTTAACCCACTTACATACTAGAGGATAAGGACACTATTTTAGCAATAGTAAACTAAAAACTTTTAATAAGGCGAACTTACTTCCTTTTGGAGTTGAGAATCTCCAAGTTAGTATAATAAACTTTAGAGCTGCCTTTTTAGGGGTCAACTTACAGTCTATACCATTGTATAATCATATTAACTGTTTATCGGTTTTTTAACGCTTAGCGGGGGGACGAGAGTTGCTTACGCCTTGATTTAGAGTAGAACCTTCACGTTGTAGAGCCTGAGAAAAAACCCACAATAGACCACGGTCACTTCGTTGATTTGCTGCAGCCGGCGATAAGTGTTGCACTGTTGTCCTAATCGGCGCTGGAATGTTCCCTGGACTTCCTTCTGGGAGCAAGTAGCTCTCATTTCTTAGTGCTCTTCGTAAAATCTCCTGAAGCTCTTTGTGGAGTTCTTTGGCATCGGCACGGCCGTTATTGGATTCTCCCAATTCAACAACAAGTAGTCTCGATTGAACCAGGTGTAGGAGGTCTCGAAGCGCGGAATTCTCCTTGGATGCACGGCGTAGGCTTTTCATCCACCTTGACGCGATCGTACTCACAGAGCCCTTGTAAGATTCGTCTACACTGTAGAAAAGGGTTTCCTTGGTCTGGTCATCGATAGTTTCGTCATTGAAATCCTTGAGTCCTTCCCTTCCGTAGAAGAGCCAAATGAGGAACTCCAGAATTATGCAACCCATGGACCATATGTAGTAAAGGCGAGATCTGGGACTTGAGCGGTTTGTGAGGGCTTCTGGTGGCTCATACTTGAATGTTCCAAACTTTTGCGATGTCGGGTCTACCCTGCGATTGGTAGGATCGACGTGCCGCTTGGCCAATCCAAGATCAGCAATCCGAAGAGTGCCCAGCCGGGGCTTTTCCGTCAGCCCTGATGTTCCTTGAGTCGAGTTCTTGAACCGGAGAATATTGGCTGGTTTCAAATCACCATGGCGCCAATTGGTTTCACTGTTGTCTGTAATGGGTTGGCTGTTTGCATTGGGTTGGATGATTGCAATGCGTGGGTTATCGGCAGTTGGTTGATCGTCTGCAGTGGGTTGATCGTCGGCAGTGGTTTGATTTGCAGCAGTTGCTTCGTTGTCGTTATTCAGCTTCTTATTGGTGTGCAGGGCACAAATTGCTCCAGCTAAGCCCTCCAACTGCTGAAGGACTTCCTTAACCAGAGGACCATGCAAATCTGGCTGAGGGTTCCGGTCCCACCAGAACTCTTGAAGGCTGCCACCATCCGCCCATTGAAAGATGAGATAATACTCGTCACGCCTTGTGAATGCCCCGATCCTGGTAATAAGGTGCGGATTATCGAGTTTGCTGGTTTCGTGGAGTGCTTCCACTTCCAGATCCCAAGCTTCCTTGAGATCGGAATGGTTTTCGGTGGTCAAGTGTTTGATGGCAACGTCGATTTCCATCCCATTCTCCTAAGGTGTCAGTCAGAATCGAGGTATATCCAAGTGCTATAATTGTCATACGTTCGAGACTACTTGCTGATGATCCTTGTGGATTCTGGCCTTCGTCACCTGACTGAAGTTACCGCCATTGTTCTTGCCATCCAGTACGGTCTGCTTGTGTGGCGGCATGAATGGTAAAATGCAATTATCATGAAGCGTCTGCTTGAAGTTGTCTTTGGTGAAAATGGGTGCCAGAAATGCCCACTGCTTGAAAGTGAAACTGCGGACAGCATGGAGATGCCATAGTGTCGCATCATGAAATGCATCCAGCTCTTTGCCATGACGACATGCTGTGGATCCAAAGGCGCTACACTGTGGTTCATCCAGATTCGCAAGCTCCGGAATGGGAAGGAGACAATCAGTGACCTTACCATGGAATGACTCCATGATGCGGAAAATAACATGAGGGTCAGAGAAGGACATTACGACGGTTGCAAAGACCTTCGTCGCTTCGTTGGCTATTCCTTCGATGAGGTCCGACGTGGCTCCGGGAAAGAGTTTTCTGATTTCATCTGCGACGAGAACATTGGAGAGAGACTTGGCTGGGACGAAATGTTCTCGGTCCATAATGCTCTTCTCATGTAAATCAGAAATCTGATTTTGCAGGCTCTTGAGAACACTTGGGTCTGGACTGATACGCGAGCGCCCCATACAGCAGACGAATTTCCTCATAGTCAGTACTTGTCAGTCTGTGAAAATTACCTTGAAAGGTAGATGTTGTGGAAGGAGGGGAACGATGTTGGAGAGGGGGATTCTGATCAACAAGCGATTACTCTGCTTGTGATACGAAATGGCGCTCCCTTTAAGTGTTGCGCAATAACTCTTTGGTCTGAATTGATCACGCTGGTCTTTATTGCCTGCATTCCAATTTCCATCCTTGGCGCCCAGCGGCTGTGCATAAGTAATTAAAAAAGGAATGCATCCTATATGTAGCCAGGAGACTCACCTTTGGAGGCGCTGGGTGGGTGTCACAAGGTGGGGTGATATCATGCGCACCTTAGTTGGTAGGATGTCGTACAGCGCAATCCAAATGGATTGTTTCGCCACTGAGGCACAATTCGAAATAATGACGTAAACGCGCGTACTGTAGTAGGAGAGAAAGCTACGAAGAAATTTCTAGGGCGATTTTACGCACCTAAGAAATATAAGTAAGATATGTAGAGCGACGCTGACACCTAAGATAGATTCATATGCGTGCCACGGCGGAGCGGACTGCGAAATGTTGCGGGCCGCTCTGTAAGCTTTTTAGGGCACTAGCACATGTGACTACTACTAACGCTTCTGGTAGGATAAATGCAAGCTTCGTGGCAGCCGGGCAGAGCTGCTGACTTGCATAATAATGCGGACGTGTTACGCGTAGATGGTGCTGATCTGCAAACCCCTCACTTTCCGAAGACCGGATCAAGCATTGCCAGAAGCCGCCCGGCATTCAGTTCAGCTACGATCCTTCTGTTCATTGAACTACGTGGACAAATTGGAGCGTTGAAGAGCCTTTTAAAACACGGTGAATCGGCAGTTCGTCGGCTGCTCAGCCAGGATGTTACAACGATGGATTGGATCGAACTAAATCCACCATTCAAAGCGCAAGGGTTTCACGCATACCGGCCTGTTTTTTAAGACCTATGCTTTGTGGGAAGCAGCCCTCTTCCCCATCCTCTGCGCTCTTATTGGCCATTCTCTAGCCTATGCGCGGGCGGTCGGAGAAACATCAACATTCTTTGCATCGAGCTAGCGTACTTCTAGCGGGATCTTTGGTTTCACTTTACTAATAGCAACGACTATCGTGACCAATAACGGTACTAGTACGGAACTCCGAACCGCTAAGGCGCACGAGTAGTCGCTGGGCAATCCGCTTCTAGACGTCAACAGCAAACCTCTGGTGCTACTTTTGTCGGCGTGCACGAGGCAAATGGCCGCTGCAGCAGGCAGACGCGCGACGAGTTTGGCTCACATCCTGTGCCGCGCTGCTCAGCTTCCGATCTAGCCCGATAACACAGTCTCACCAGGGCTGCAAGGCCAGCGCATAGGATTGAAACACGTTGTATCACCTACAGCTGCATATACGAGGCTGACTTCCCGACTTACTCTCGTGCTTCTAATCCTTAGGTAGTCACAGTCCCGGCTGTGCAACGTTCCCAAGAGCTGAGAACCGCCTTGCATATGCGAAAACCCCGATAAAGCCGAATTCGGCGCCATCGCTGTAGTGCGTCCCAACCGTGACACTCTGCTCGTACGAAGTAGGGATTCTTAATTTAATCCGTCCGTTGGCGCTGCATGTCGGGTAAAGCTATAGTTGTTTCTTCTGGGTGCGATTTGAAATGTTTCAGCCGAGTCGTCGGGAACGTGGCGGCGCATCAAGCCGCCTAGAAAAAAACAACAATGCTAGGGTTATAGCTACGGATTAACAGGCGCAATAGACGGCGGGTAAAAAAAAGTTTTATGGGCCCTTTTAAGAAACCTACACTACGCGGTACACGCATTCATTCTGTTTGGAGAGGCACGGCCAATAGCTAAGCTTACTGATGCACAAGGTCCGAAAGTGTGGTCTCACACATACTCGCGTGACCCTCTCGTATTTTCTTCTGCGTGACGCGTACTAAGATTTTGCCAGGATAAGCCCCCCGGTCGGTAATGCTTAGCAGCATGTAAGACTGGCTTCTGAGAACTGAGTTACCGGACATTGGCTAGTTACACAACATCCTGCATCGTCCACGGACGACGCGTATGACGTCTACCTCAAAAATCGACAATGCAATGACTGGGAAGGAGGCAAGTCGACATGTATGACCCCTTGAAGATCCGAGTTGCCCATTGCTGACCAACATCGCGCACAGCTCGTCCAGCCGACCATGGCAACGACTACAAGCACTACCAGCACCAGTGCCCAATCCCCACGCCGCACGTACGTTATCCAGACTTAGTAGACGCGCCCGCACTTGTTGAGGGGCGGCAGGATGGCATGCCCGATTCATCGTACCGTGCAGCAGCGCTCGACGTGCAGCACCAGCAGCAGCCTCAGCCAATGCCCCAGCAGCCGGAGCAAAAACACCGGCGTCCGTTGCCGCCTCCGAGGATGAATGTTGGGGGCATGGGTCTGATTGGCCTGGCTGGTGATGGCGGCGGACTTGCGAATCTCGATCCAGCCCCTGTAGTCAAGCGGTCTTCGCTGCAGGCGAATGTACCCGGTGCTTTTCCCTTACCGATGTCGTCGTCGAGTGTGGCGGGGAACTGCAGGCTGGATTCGGATACATGAAAATAGGTGCACGCCTCGATTGCAAATCGTCTATAACAGTATCATGCAACACCCTACGGAAACAACATTCTCTCACATATTGGAAAAGTGGTACCATAGTTAGACTTGGGGCCGGTTGCTTCTGCTGTCGCAGCACGTAGTAAACCGGCCCTCCGTTAAGAATACAAATAATGTCCCTAGTCTAAGTCTCTTTCGGACCGAAGTAACTATTCTCAGTAAGTAAGAACTGGCGCTTGAGATCCCCAAGGGTGCGTGGTAACATACTGTACTCGATGGAGAGCCAGTCGACTTTCCTAAGCAGAGGGATCAACCATTTTCGAACTTCCGGAAGTAGCTGATTAAGATGTGACTTGTAACTAAGCACCTCTCCTCCTTAGCCTGACCTCCAACATCTATTCGGTCGAGCATTAATGCCTATGCACCGTTGCTGCTGCCCTTTCATCAGCTTTCCGGGCTCTTACCTTCTTTCGGTTTTCTTTAACCATTGCTGACTCTCATATAATGGAAAAGGCTAAGGGAATCTGCCGTTTTTAACTTTCCGTCCTTCCGCGCCTAGACCTTTACCCTTTCGCTGAACCGTTTCGCCCGCTGCCTAGCCTGCTCTATACCGATCATCCTAGACATCGTTCCGTACACTTTAGGATTGCCTTTACCAATGTCGGTCAACACGAAAGGGAAGGTTGGGACGGTGATGTAGTTCTTCGATGATGGCCGTGCCTTCTCTCTCCTCTAATAGCACTAAAGAGTCTTATATATCGCGGTGTCCCGCCGTACTGAGCTTTATCTTCTGCTATGGCCTATCCTAGAAGCTGAACACCGTCGGTACGGGGTAATTCCGTCTGACAGCAGGTTGCATGAAATGGACACCCCTGCTCCAACTTGTGTAACCACAGCCTGTTTCAGATGAAAATTTCTCCCCGCTCCCCTCATCCACTCTCGAACAACGTTCTCCAACCTTCTCACAAGACGAACGATCGAATTCTGTGACTCTTTACTTTGAATCAGCCCTTCTCTATTCGTTTGCAGCATGTCAAGGATTGCAAAGCGCGTCGGGGGTCGTGTCGCAGGCCGTGTCGCTGGTGCATGGGCGGTAGGTTCTCGATTGGCGACGATAAACATGGCATGTTCTGACAGCCCGCGAGGAGCACAGCATACCAGATTTCCAATACGATCCTCTGCGTCAACCGACAAACATCAGAATTCTCTCCTTGGAACCCCCAACCGACGACCATCTCATTCACTGTCGACTTGACGAAGTAAATCTCGATGCGAATCCTACATTCAAAGCACTGTCGTACACATGGGCAGTGGACCATACCCTGAGGCAACCAAGTTCGGATGGTCAGAGGACGATTATTTGCAACGGGAGAACTCTGAAAACATATAAGAACCTGTACCACGCGCTCGTCCAGTTGCAAGAGTTGGAGATATTAGAGGGACCTATCTGGATTGATGCTATCTGTATCAATCAGAGGGATGAAGAAGAAAAGAGTGCTCAGGTCAACATGATGGGCAGGATCTTCGAAGCAGCAACAACAGTCATTGTCTGGCTGGGTCGTGCATCGATAGCAACGGATCTCGTTCAAAAAGCTGCAGAACCACTCCTCATACACGAGCCTGAAAGCTCGTGGATCGTGTCTAAAGCCTCATGGATCTATTCTAAATGCTTGTGGATCGGTTCTAAATGCTCCTGGATCAGTTTAGATGATGATTTGTTGAGTCAAATCGTCATGTTTGGTGTTGAAATACTATCAATGAAAGCAATCTCCCGGCTTTTCCGGCGTGGGTGGTTTTCGAGAGTCTGGACTCTCCAAGAGGCAATCCTCGCAAAAGAAATAGTATACCTTCTAGGACCCCACGAAGTCTCCTTTAGTGAGCTTCTGGATCGCATTGAAGATAGGATACGATTCGACGACTTTTCGAGGGTCATGGATGCTGTACTAGGTCACTTCCGGGACCGCTTTAGGGGGATACAGTTTGTCAACGAGGCCCGAGAAAAACGTTTGAGAAAGGTCCCATGCACCCTTGAAGAGGCAATTACAGAGGCCCGAAATCGGAACGCGGGGGACTTGAGAGATAAGGTTTTTGCAGTACTTTCACTCTGCGCATGCGTTGAGCCGAGGCATCCTGCAGGACTTTCAGCCGATTATCGAAAGTCGGTACAAGAAGTCTTCTGCCACTGCGCTGTAGCGCTTCTGGAAAGCAGCAATACTGGGCTGTTCCTACTGTCTCTTGTTGGCCAGATTCGGGATGGTATACCTGTTGAACAGATGTTCAGTTCGTCCCGCATCAGGATGTGGGTCCCAGATACACGTTTCGTTCCAAACTTACCCTCCTGGGTCCCCGATTTGAGCGCGCCAACAAGGCCTCTTCCGCTAAAAGAAATATCGGAAATCCAATACTCAGCTGGAACCAAGCTCAACCCTCTGTTCGAGGTATCTGGCGGTGGAGTTTTAAACCTCCGGGCAGCTCCACTAGGCAAAATCACGACTACCGGCGATTCTCTTTCTTATAAACTTTGGCAACGCCCGCTCTGGAGCTTTCTCAGTGTCCCGTGTCATCTTAACGCGCAAACGTACTGGCCAACAGGTGAACCGGTGGTATCTGCTTTCTGGCGTACATTACTGGCTGGCTCAACACACGCAAAACCCAGGAACGAGGAAAGGGTGGCGCTCAGTGATTCTCATTTCTGCAGCTGGTTCGTTGCAAAGGCGGTGGAATGCTCCATCTTTTTTAATAACGAAATGCGGGAAGGTATACTCCAGGAAGGAGAAAAATTGGCAAATCGTCTAACCACATCAGGCGCGCTCCATAGTCTTCGTAAGGACAGTTTCAGGGTACTCCTTCGTGGTCCGGGTGAACGAGTGAAAGATGCTTTGGCCGAAAAGGATAACCTACACAACAAGATAAATGCTGTCCGCCAATTCATATTCCACTTCGACACACCCGAATACGGCTTCCGTTTAAGGATCCAAAATAGACACGAACCCAAGGAAGTCAGCCGCGAGCAACCTGGAGTCACAAGATCAGACCAGACCCTGACCGACTCAGAGAAAGATGTCTTTGATTCTGCTTTCGAGGTTTTTTATGCTGATCGAAGCACGCCCAATTGAACATCGACACGCACTGTTCCCAACAAAAGGGTTGTTTCGGCCTGCACGATGTCTCAAATATCGAATCAGCGCGTGAGAACTGTAGCACGATATCGGATACAAATTGCTCTTTCAGTAGGTCCGTCTTGTGCACTTTCGGCCATGGCGCTACCTCGTCATCCTCTCATTGGTCCTGCCTATATTCGTCAGAAATCCATGTCAAGAAAGCCCGGACACAACGAATGACCAGTTTGTCCAACTGTTCTGAGTATTTCTTTACCGGTATTCTGCCTGGAGTGTGGCGATCTTGGTGCAATCTAGCTGAATTATGTTATAGATGGACCACATACCTCTTCCTCGACATCCTATCAAGGAACCACTCAAAGTACCGCTTCTGAGCCTCCAAGAGTACGACCATAACCCAGACTTTATGGGATACCCCGAGCGACAGGGGTGAGGATATAGAACCGTTCGAGAGTGGAGAGAAACTTTCGGAAACCCTACTCTCGAGTTCCAGGCCTTTTTGCAGCGCTGGCTGTTTTTTGGTACACTGGAATGTGCCCTTGACCTTATCATCGACCCCTTAAACTTCGCCCGATGGGAGGAAGACGACCCACAACCTTACTTATGCACCCGGACCCTACCATTAATCGCAAAGCGCATCGAAATTTTTTTTAACAGATTCCCGATCGTAATAGGTCTACAAAAACTCCTCGTGCAGCTTTTCAAAGGGCATGCTGGACTTGTGCACACCGATCCGAGATATATGGACGAGCTTTAGAGTTTCGACGAAGCCACTCGAAATTGCGAAATGCTAATCCCACTAGGGATCAAGCTATCGACAAGTATACTCTCAACCTGCGAGTTTCTTTTGTCCATCGGCATCGATTGCATGGGTCTAAGCGTGGCAATGACGCCGTTCCGGCAGAGCCAAAGAAAATTCGGAGGAGGACTCTTTATGACCAAATGGACCAGTCCAGTCTGGAAGTTAATGAGAGATCGCGGCTGGTGCCCATTCCAAATTTCTCTGATGATCAACCGATTCACCATCTCGGGACTGTATTTCATGGCGCACGTCGAGAGGCCAGATCCAGAGAGAACGCACAGTGTCATTCGCGTACAACACGGAGCTGGTCAGCCAGTCCATGTCAAACTTTGTTCAGAAACCGTATGCGGTCACCATCTTCTACAGGACAGTACCTACGTTACTAAGCATGTACCTGGATGCGGTGGATGCCACGAAATCTCTGCGGATCCGACGAGCCTTGCCGACATTCTGAAAAGCGGCACAATTCCCTTGATAATGTCGATTGGTGAAACCTACGACTCTCAGACCCTTCAGCTGGTTCCATGGGAAGAGGATCAGTCCTACGTGGCCATATCCCACGTATGGTCGGACGGTCTTGGGAATGTGCGAAAGAACGCACTACCTTTTTGGCAACTTGTGCGCTTGAGCAAATTGGTCTGCGGCCTGACCGGAAGGGCATCTGACGTGGTGCTGTTCTGGTTGGATACCATCTGCGTCCCGCCCGATGATATCTGCAAAACGGAAGAGCAAAGAGAAGTCCAGGATATTGCAATCGGCAAGATGAGACAAACCTACGAAAAGAGCACTGCTACATTGGTCCTGGACGGATGGCTCCTCTTAACGCCAAGCGAAGCCATGTCGGAAGTGGAACTGATGATGCGGATATTCTCATCATCCTGGAACACTCGCCTGTGGACTTTTCAAGAAGGCGCCCTCCCCAGATCGCTGTACTTTCAGTTCTAAAATGAAGCCTATGATCTCGATGAGATCTTTGAAAAATACAAACAACTTCCGAAAGACCCCTGCATCGAGTACACCCTTGGAACTCATCTAGAACGTCAATTCTACAACTTGCGGGGGTTCCAAGCCCTGGCTGAAAATATTGACTGGGAGACCAAGTTCCTTTTCGTCATCAACGCTTTGTCGTTTCGTAGCACAAGCGTCGCAACAGACGAACCGCTATGGTTGTCGACACTACTGGGGCTCGACACGGAGGCCATGGCAAGAATGCCCCCAGAAGAACGAATGCATCAGTTCTGGATGCTTGCGCCAACAATCCCTATAGACATCTTAAAAAGCCGCGGGCCAAAACTCAGTGTCCCTGGTCTCGGATGGGCACCTAGGTTGCTTTTGCTTACTAAAGACAAGCGCAAGGTGTCTCCCAAACTCGATAAACGACAGACTCACCGGACCCCAGAAGGCCTCGTCATCCAATGCCAAGGCCTGGTGACTCGATGCGATGACTTCAAAATCGGACCGTGGCTCCGCATCATGAGCGAGAAGAAAAAGTGGTATCACGTGGACGTATACCTAGACGACCACGTCAAGACCAAGAGGCAATATGATCAAACCGGCGATGTGAGGTTGCACGACCCAGACTGCGTTCGACCATGGCTTTTCCATGGTTGGGTTCATGTTGCTTTCGTTTTCACAAGTGGGAGTGGGCTCATGGGCTCTGATTTGGCAGAACGGGCTGGTATGACCTCGGCATTCTTTATGGTCATCAAAGAACAACGAGGTAATTTGGTGCTGGGCGAAAGGGTCGGATCGGCCAGATTCGATTACTTGAATCGTCGACATCATTCGACTGAACTGGACATCCTGGAGAGATTTTTTCCAGACGGATATTCCGAACATGAAGACCTCGCCTTCGATAAATCGAATGACAATATCCTAGCCTTTACAATGGGGAAGACAGTAGAGGGCGTCAAGTGGTGTTTTGTTTAGGCACCTGCTATTTCCACTTTTTTTCATCTGCTTATTTCTTATTCTGCTTTTATCAGCCGACATTCTCACTCATTAGGACGCAAGTAGCAGCGAGGAAACTCTCTGATAGTATGAATAAAAATGTCAATATGCTTAGCTATGTCTCCGGGATTCACTCCCCATCCAACAAGCCGCCTCTCCACCGCCCATCTAGTCGATCTCAGCATACCGAACGGACTATGCAGCCAGAATTGGATGCCGCTCGGCTCTTACTTCTCCTCAGGCCTCGATTTTTGCATTTCCGTTTCAGTACATATACCCCTTGGGTGTGCAGTAAGGAAGTAATCTGCTGGATTCACGAAGTAGAATACTTCCATCTCTACCGAGTTCGTTGCCAATGAAGGCACAATCGCATCCATCACCAGGAAGGCCATCTCCATCACAAGTTGCCCAACCAGTGTTTCCGGCTTCGCCGCCGGCCATAGTCAGACCAGCTCAACGACTCATCACACGACTACGCTCCGCCGACCAGCAGCACAGTTACTTCCTCCACCGGCCAGTCCTGCACGCGCAAACTCCCAAGACACCATCCACGAGTATCCAAGTCATCATCCAGCACTGCATCCAACCCTGCCGTCTTTGACCCCCAAGCTCTGACGACGCCACCTCCACCTCCGCCTGCTCAGGTTCCGTGCCCTTTGATGACGTTGTGCTGTTGCTTGTGACGGTGCCGCTCCTCCATCGCGGCTTCAGTGTTTCATTGGTGCGAACTACGCTGGAGGCAGAGTACGTGGGCCGCGGGTTTGCTGACTAGCTGCAGTGCAAAGTTAGCTGAAGCTCTTCTTTGACTCAGCGCAGGGCTGTGGTGATGTAAAACTGGTGCCGGAAAAGCCATCACAACGAGCGGTAAGCAGCAAAAAAAGAAAAGAAGAAAGACACTCAGGCACCCCGGGCCCACAGTCAGGATGCCCAATTCTTCCCAGGTGTTTTAGACACGCTCTAGATCCAGCAGCTGGATTAGGATCAGATCTCCTTTCTTCAGTCGAACTTGCTTAACACCTCTTGAAATTCAACCACCAATTGCATTTAGAGGTTAAACAGGATGTAGAATTTTAGAGAGAACCAGAACAAGAAGCTACTCAAGACATCTGCGAGAACATTCCCCCCATTGAATCCAGTTGCGACCATGGGTTCTTAGCGGACACGCCTAACATCTTTTCGAAAGAGGAAAATGCTTCTGCGTTCCATGTCAATAATATTACAGCCTTTCTCGCCGTTCTTTCCCAATTCGTCTTTAACCCACGGTGTAAAAGGTAAATCAACCCGGCGTTGCGACTAGGGTATACAGTAGGCAAATAATAGCAAATAATGATTTTCTTTGACCATTGCTTGTTTAAACCGGCTCCACAACCATCGGCACCGCTTTCTCCTCCTCGTCCTCGTCCTCCTCGTCCTTCCCCGTCACCACGATTCCCACACTACAGTCTCCACAGCCTTCGACCCCGGCGCACTCACAAAGAAACGTCCACGCCTCAACAGCTCTACCACAACCACCTCCTTTCGGTCCCAACGCAGTCGCAAACGCCGAAGCGCCAACGGCAACAGCCAGAGCAACTGGGAAAATTGCGACAGCACATTGCGTTGGAGACACGCCAGGCAGGAACGACACTAAGCCCCGCATGCGTCGTCGCGATGGCGAGAAGGCGGTTGGCAATGATGATGGAGGTTATTTTCGGGGCGGCCTCCGATTCTCGCCGTCCGGCACTCCTCTTCAAATGCTCTTCTTCCACCGCCGATGATTTCTTCCCCGTCTCCCTACAAAGTGACCCGTCTGGGCCAGTCGATCCTGCCCTCCAGAGCTGCCCTGCATATCATCGACAACCTCGTGCCGGGCCCAAACGCAACATTATACGCCATCCGCACACGCGCCCAGCCGAGGTTCGGGATAAGAACGGACGGACGGTTGGGAATCCTGGGAGCAGACTCAGCCGCAGACATCAGCTGGATCCACCGGCCTCAGGACTCTCACGCCGCTTTCGACATCTCGCAGGACCATGCAATAGGGATGAGTGAGGAGTGAAGTTGTTGGGCGGACGAGTTTAAACCACCGGAGCCCCGTACCGAAGCTCACCCGGCGAACACCAAAATCCCACGATAACCGCTGCACAGCGGCAAGTCGCCTGCGACGGCGAAATAATATTCGCCAACACCTGCACATACAGTATTACGGCCATATTATCATATCTCTCGGTTTCGAACTTCTGCATCCAGCATTGCGGGGGGCGGCGGGGCTCCGCGGTGTGCGGCGAGCGGCGAGCGGCGAGAGACGCCAGTGGCTTAAGCCGTGGGACGATGCCAATGCCATCGCACGGCCTGGACAGCTAACGGTTTCGGGCAGGTCGATCGGCGGCGTGTTTATGGTAGTCGCACTGGTCATTGTGAAGACAGCGCACTAAGTTGGTTTTTCAGGGGCGAATGCTTTAGTTTAGAGGCTTACGCCAGAATGAACTCTGATGATCTGGAACAAAAAGGACTTGTTCTAAGGTCTATATGGTCTCGTTACTTGGCATACCAGTGCTGAGAGATTTCCTAAGGGAATTTCTGGCCCACGAGCTCCTCCGTCAACTCCCACAGCTTGTCTGCATTGGCACTATCGATGGCATATGGAGCAGCCTCATTTAACTGACAGTCGTCCAGGTAGACGCCGCCTTTTGGATCTTCATGGAAGGTGTCAGCAGAGATTAATCCTCTTGAAAAAAGACAAATGGTGAAACTCACCATCCAAAGCAGGATCAAGCGCGGCAACAATGGTAGTCGCAGCGCCTTGATCGATACTCTTTGTAAAGAGCCCCATCTGCTTGAAGAGAGCCTCCGTAGAGGATGCACCACCGAGCTCGTGGGCAGTGCTCAACTCAGTAAGTATGGCTGCATGGCACCGAGAAGAAAAGTCAGCAAAAGTGTTCGAGGAAGCCCAGCCAACGGTGAACAACATGACTTACCTCCCGGATGCAGAGCATAAGACACGACGCCCTTCTTCCCCCACCGCTCATTCAAGCCCACGGTAAACAGGACATTCGCCGTCTTGCTCTGCCCGTACCCCCACAGCGGCACGAACCCCTCAACCTCCTGCGCACCCGGATAGTCGCCCAGCCCATCAAGCGGCGCGCCCGCCTCTTCTGGGGGCACGGTCGCCCCCTTCTCGAAATTGTAGTCGTGGAAGCGGAACGGTGAGAAGCGGTGGGCTTCGCTACTGACGTTGATGACGCGGGCGCCGGAGGAGCCGAGAAGCAGCCGCGGGGCCAGCAGGTTGGTCAGGAGGAAGTGGCCGACGTGGTTGGCGGCGAGGTGCAGCTCGATGCCGTCGGGGGAGAGGAGGCGCTTGGCGGTGGTTAGGCCGGCGTTGTTGATGAGGAGGTCGATGCGTGGGGCGAGGGCGAGGATCTCCGAGGCGGCGCTGCGGACGCTGGCTTGGGAGGCGAGGTCGAGGACGACGGTTTTAACAGGGGTGTTGGGGTAGAGGGCCGCGATGTCGGCGGCGACGGCGGCGAGCTTGTATGGGGTGCGGGAGGCGAGGATGAGGAGGGCGGGCTGGTGCGCGGCGAGGGCGAGGGCGGTGGCTTTGCCGATGCCGTGCTTGGAGACGCCGGTGATGACGACTGGGAGCTTGTGTGAGGAGCTGCGGTTGAGAGAGTCGGCTGTGCGAGGTCTTACTGTAGCGGCCGTTCACCTGGGTGCTGAAAGCTTGGGCTACTTCGGTGGCTGTCGAAAGCCGGTTGAATTCAGGGTGAGAAGTCATTGGGCCGAAATGTGCTGAACGAAGCTGAATGTTAAGCGCTTTGGTAAAAGCGAGGATGCTGAGGAGATTGAAATGGCAGTTTGCAAGTGCATGGTACTTAATTGTAAGCTCTCGGCATCTCCGGAGCGCCAACACCATCAAGGGAGTTGCAGCTTCGGCGGAATAACGTTTAGCTTTGTCAGACGAGCGGACGACGGGCAAATGACGGGCATTTGACGGACAAATGACGGACGAGCATGCCATGACATGGCCTGATTATAGAATCCGATCGGTGCATTTGACCTATCCAGAGGCGGACCTGCAGTGCATACTTCAGCCATCGAGATACAGTCTAGGCAACTCAGATCGACCAGTCGGGAGGATTGCGCCATCGATGATTTCCTGCAGCGGAGCGCTTAACAAAGAGCAGCGTGAACACCATCTCCCCAATCATGATGAAGTTGGCGGGCGTCAGAACATGGTGGTCACCGTAAAGGCGCTCAGTGTCGAGCATGACTCCAAGGCACGAACTATCCGCGATGAGGAAGAAGGAGCCCGTGCCAATCGCCCATGAGAAGCGCGCGTCAACGTCCTTAGCATCGTCGCCTGCTGGTGTCAGGGGAAGATCGACTCCGCGGTCATTAAGCAGCTTGCTGCCTGTGCCAGCCAATACGCGCAAATTCCGGGAGGCTGGCTAGAGACATCGTTGTCGCGTTGGAAAAAGGAAGCGTGGAGGAAACCGTGATGGTACTCGGAAGCATTGGCGGCGGTTTTGTGGATGGCCGCGCGGCCCAGACCAGTCGTGCGAAGAGGCCGACGGCTGGACGGTCGCGGTCGTCTGGGTGGGTGTCTTGCGACGTGTCCGGCTCGGTCGAGCTGCGTAGGTGGGGGCCGTGGCGCGTGCGATGCGAAAAGCGAGGACGACGCGTTGCGCACGAGCCATGACGCGTGACGTCACGTGCCGCCACCCCGACCCGCGGCCCGCTCCAGCTCCGCTCCGCCGCTCCGCTCCGTCACCGCTCCATCTTCATCCATCCGCATTCCCACCAGCGCAGTGCAATCGGCGCATCGCGACAGGGACCCTCTGCCCCTCGTACACCTCAACTTCCTCGACGCCGCCAACCACGCCCAACAAGCCGCGTAGCCCGCTCGCCGCCTACCTCGACGCCCACGTCCTCTTCCAGCCGCCCTCCGCGCCCTCCGCGCCATCGTCGCCCGCCCACACCCAAGCTATCCCTCGATCGCGACTCCCCACGCTCACTCCGCCGCCCCGCAATGCGTTGCCGCTCAGCCCCCGCCCGCACGCCGCGTCGACAACACCGCCGCGCCTGGCGTCGATGAGGACGGCAACGACACCGCTCTGCCCGCCCACGGCGTAGCGGCGCAAAGCTGGCAGCACACGGCTCCAGCCGGAATAACGGCTGCGCTGGTCCGCGTGCTCAGTCGCCGTGCGGCCTCGCGATCCACACGGTCCGCCGCGCCACGGAGAATGCGTGTGGAAGGGTGCGTCGGGGGGCGGTACAATCTGCGCTCGAGGCTGGCATGCGAATATTGGCGGCGAGATGGCGGGGGTTTGATGGAAAATGATTCAACCGGTGCGGTCGGAATGCGTGGCTCGTCATGGTGGGAGGTTCCTGGGGAAATCGGCTCTCTTCGCTCAGATAGAGGCGCGCGTGGATGTTGGTGACATTCTGTTCGTACTGAACCGATTCCCCTCTTGATTGAGCCGCGCGCTGATACTCTCTGGGTCAGGCAACACCTTCAGGCTGAAAGACTGGATCCGCAACCCTACCGAACCCAACAGACTCAGGATCCTGCCCCGTCGTGGAATCTCGACACCAGCGTAGTAGCAGAGGTATGCGAGGATTGAGACTGCATTGGCCAATGCCTTAGAAGGGGACTTGCGCTAATGCAGCGCTAAAGGGAAGGGGGAGGGCCAGGAAGGCCTGGATCTTGTAGATCTGATCTGCGCTGCGCCGTAGTGGCCAAGCTGCGATCGTGCAAACGGCTCAGGACATGGAGTCATCTTGAGCAAAGGCAGCGGTGGTGTCAAAGAGCGAACGTTTCATTACGGGCCAACGGAAGTTGCGTAGGTGTGCGGGCTGCGGCGCCATACCCCTGGTTGTTTCGTTCCCCGGCCCGCGTGGCTTACGCACGGGCGAGTCCGCTGGCCCGACCCGTCGAAAACACCACAACCCCAGCGAGAACTGGCGTATTACGTCCATGGATCCGCAGCATAGATGAGGAGGCCGAGTAGGAGCAACTGGGGCGTCAACAATTCGCTGCTTCCTCACCATCTCCTGCGTCCCGCACCAGAAGAGACAGGACGTCCGAGAGCACGGATCGATCCTATTTGGCACTTTTTCTGTGCTCTGCATGTCGTAATCGCTGCTTTGTCATATAAAACTTCTACATACTGAGGAAGCAGCATGTCTCTACTCTTGTGGCACACAAACCACTCCGTTATCGGCATGAGGTTGAACAGACGCGCCGTCAAAGTTGCAGATTGGTGGCCTGCATCTCCCAGACAGACGTGACTCAAAGGATTAAATCTATAGAAGTCCTTGATGCGTACCACATCTTCTCCTGGAAGGGGATCGCAGAGAACTGCATAAAAATAGTTCTTTTCATTGCATCTCTCTGGCGGTAAAATATCCGTTATCACTGGCGTTCCCCACGGCTATGAATTGTATACAAGAAAGATAGACGGTGATACAGACGGAAGAGGCGTGTCAATGCACGCAAAGTTGGCAATAACGAGCAGGATTCTGGCGCCGTGCTGTTATTGAGATCGGAGTGCACGCTCGATTCCGGGGTTTTGGATCAGAGCTTACTTCCGCCCCCAGAACGCAGTTCCCCACATCATTCGCCCGTTATCCCGTCCTCCTAACACAATTTAGGCAGGCGAGCCACCACTTCGGCGCCTGAACTCAAAGAGTCGTTTCTCGTTGCCTAGCTCATCCTACCCATCTCGCTAATGCCTGTCGTGCCTCTCTATATTCCTAGATGTAGAATATGCTCCTCCCCAGTTCTCACGCGAGGAAGGATTTAGTTCTGAACCTTGTTTTGACACCCACAGGCTGTGGCTGTGGCACAGCACATTCCCCACGTTAGTCATGCTTCGCTTCCTGTTACCCGGCAGGAGATAAACAAGCAGTACATAAGCGGAGCGTCTGTCAAGACTCGGCGGCTACTTCAACACTCCAGTACTTTCTCCAGCCTTTTTCTTTCCTTCCAAAATGCAATCTGCAAAAACTCTCGTCACTATTCGGGGTCCTGTTGATCCAAACTCCAAGACAAAGCCTTCGCAATTGCCTAAGTTTGTCTCTGCGGCTTGGGTAGCCATTGCGGAGTTCCAAAAGGATCCCAAAACCCTGGTCTGTCACGCCTGGCCAAGACCCAACACTCGGTGCAGAAAGCATTGCACACCCACTTCTTCGGAATTTGCTGATGCATCCAATATTATCACCGAAAGTCCCTTTCCTTATGACTACGGCTCGGCCTATGCGGTTACCTACGTCTTTCTTTGCCACCGCCATTTTGGCGACCTAATTTATTGGTTCACTCTGTCCAACGATTTCATGACGTATCAACCGCTTCGCAACATGGATTCGACCGCCGATTCTGCTTCTGGTCCAGGCTTTGAGCTCATCAAGCATCCTAAGGGTGGACCTCCGCTGACAAACTTTCTCAACTATTATTACGGTGAACTCCGACGGACCGGGGGTCATCCAGATGACGGCCTCGGACCAAACGCATCAGACGATTCACCAAATTCTTCCTCGCCCAGCACCCCAAGCAAGCATTCTTCTGCTCCTGAAAGTCGCACCATGGCTTCCCCAAGTTTCGGAGAATCCTCGTCAGCCATAATCCAACAGTGGAACGGCCGGCCTCTACTGGATTTCTTTGTCGCCAAAAACGCGCTCTTCTTCAATCGAACCGGTGAATTTCGATGCATCGCGTTCAGCTTGGCGGACAAACGCTGTGAAGCCATAGTCTCAAAAGATTGCTTAGAGATTGCCGAAAAACTTGTTGGAGAATCATTCGAAGATCTTCCCTCACTCAGCGATCTCGGGCCACTGCTCCAGTGTCTACTCTGCGCCTTGCACAAAACCGAGCATTGGAAGGACGCATACTATCAGAAATGGGCACCAAGCTTCGTCGACGACTCGCAGGAATCGTCATCTGCGATCTTCAATAGTACAAGTCCAAATGCTGCAAGCCGAAAGGTCCCTACAACGCCAATCTTCAGCAAGCCCTCTTCGACCACCGAATCTCCATTCTCGTCAGGGAAATCCTTCACGTTGGGCTGTACTTCCAGGACTCCGGTCTTGAACTCAGATATGAGGCCGAAGAAAGACGCCGCACCTTCGCACGAGGCTACACCGACCCCGAAGACCGCATCAGATCATTTGTCTCTGGAAGATGAGCCTCTTCAGTTCTCCACTGCCCCTTCATCACCTGTGGATGACACCAATCAGATCCACACGCCTGAATTCACCTTTCGTGTGACTCAGAAATCTGAAGCTCGACGAGACGACAACTCGACCAACCCCTCTCCGTCAACCTCGTTTGTGTTCCATGGTTCTCCAGCGCCACAGTCCACCCCTTCGCCTTGTGCATCCAACTCAAAAGGAAAGGAGCGGATGGCTTATCGTCCCAAACAGCCGTCTACGTTAGACGCTGTGGGCAAGCCGGAAACGACGCGAACGCCACTTCAAAGAGGAGGGTTCCCCGGGTTCACGAAGGTTCCACACTCATTCGAAGATCCCGACACCCCACAAACGCTATTCGGGGACCAGTCTCAACTGATCAGCGACATGAGGGCGCTTCGAACAGGCGAAGGCGTGGTACCGCCATCGGTGCTGTCATTAGCAATGACGCAACGCCTCGGACAGCACCTGGAGGAGAAGCATTTCGCGAGACCAGCCCCAGGCGACGAGCACAACGATATGACGTGGGATGTAACGCAAGAGAAGGTGGCAGAGTGGAACCGGATCTGCGGGCTTCACGCCGCGGCATTGGAGTGTCGGAAGGACGAGCTCTTCGAAGCAGCGTGGAATGCCGAGGTACACTCCACTGTCCTGCGCTTGGCTCTGGAGGGCAGGACGCGCAGGGAAAAGGGCGTCTGGTATCGGGACGTGACGACAGCGATGATACTGAAGTCATGTCTTCCGCGCTCCTTGGCCGACGGGAAGTCGACCTCGGAAAGCAAGAAGGTGGACTACGTGATTGTCATAGAGCTCTCGGCGGCCTTGCGAGACCGTGTACGAGAGCGGGCCTCGGTTGATGGGGTCAGGTCCATTAATCACACCGCGCAGGACCACGTGCGCTATAAGCCGATTGCCATCAGCATCGAGACGAAGCGACCGGGAGAGGATGAGAAAAGGGCCAACGAACAGCTGTTTGCTTGGGTATCGGCGCACATCGTCCGCCTGCGCCAGCTCTTGAGCAGTGTTTCGGGGGAGAAAGACGATCAGCAGATTCCAACCTTGCCCCTCATTTTGGTGCAAGGGCATGATTGGAAGTTGCAATTGGCCAAAGTCAGCGCTCTAGTAGAAGGCAGGTTGCACATTATTGGAGATATGAGAATTGGTACGACGGAATCAATTTTGGGAATATACCAGCTGGTTGCCTCTTTACGACGTCTGGCGGAATGGGTCAATCGAGAATATCGACCCTGGTTCACTGAGTCCGTCCTTAGACCATACGAGTAAGTAGTATGTCGGATTGGAGCACTTAGAGGCGAGATTTTGGGTCGGAATGTTTTAATTAGTTTCTTTGATTAATTGAAATTACGCAGAAATAGTTCTTGCTCTGACGTAAAGAAGCTTTCCGACAGTGAAGATTCCCTAGCCGCTACCGGTGCCCGACTGAGAATAAGAGATTGCGGGTATTGAATACTCTGGGCACGTCTTGTATCTCGACCAGCACCGATGCACGATCAAGGTGGGCGAAAGTGAACAAGTTCTGAGCTACAGAGAGAACGAAAGAAACAGAGACCGAAATTCGTGTGTTGAGCTTTTCTCGTTTGCTCTTGCTCTCGTCATTGCGTTTTCCCACTTCCTGTCCCGGCCAGCAATCCTGCGGCGCAGGAGTTCCTCCATGCCTCATGTCAGATTGAGGTACTGAAGTATAAAGAAGTGTACATCTCGCAAACACTCCTAGTCTGATACAGAGGAAATAGTAGAGCTCAGGGAAAGCTAAGCACTGAGGAGCATGTAGTGATCGAGGAAGGGGTCGTTATAGTGCTAAGGAAATGATAATAAAGTAGGAGATAGTGCGCTAGTTCCCAATTAATGAACGTCAAGCCGGGCGTAGTTCTTAAGGCTTTGCAATGCGCTTAATGTTGTCCCAAACCCGGCCGATGTCCTTTGAATGCGACTTTGTAGACGATCCACCGGTGGCGGAACTTGTCCGCGATTCACCATTGGAACGTACGTGACGTGTGAGATCTCTCGGGTCATCTTTGAGGGTCGCAACGACGTCTGCAACGAAGAACTTCTTTCCCTCTCTGATTATTGGGTGCACATCCACCCGAATTCGCTCCCCACCCAGCATCATCTCGCGGCCCGGCGGCCGGTGCCTGCAAGACTCAGCAAGCTTGCTCATAGACTCGCCGTCCCACTCGCACACGTCCACGGTCACGGGAAGGTCGGGCATGGATCCAAAGAGCACGGCGAACCTTTTGCCGACATTAGGTCGCGACCAGTACCTGAGGTGGCTCCTCTCGAAGGAGGTGCGCTCGAGCACGAGTACTGCAACCAGCTTAACGCTATGCTGTTTGCTAAGGACGAACAGGCTTGACTGCGGCGAGCTGTGGCCCATGGACTTTATCACCCTGTAGCCGTCGTCAGGCACATTGCGCAGTTGCAGCAGGTGCTCTGATAATATATCATCCGGACCCCCGTCGTGCAGGCGATTCAGATTGCCCGGCACCCTGACGTTTTGACGTACGTACAGTGCCCGCACTTCTCCCGCCCGGCCCAGTGCCGGTATCGAGAAGAGCTTGTTCGCTTGGATCCGCGCATATTGTGTGACGGCCTGGGCGCCTGCGATGTCCAGTCCGGACAGCCGCTTGAGGTAGATGGCCAAGAAGCCAGTGTAGGCCGGCGGCACGGGACAGTGTATCGCGGCCATGTACTCGTCGCCTTCCATATGGTCAAGGTGCAGTGAGATGTGAAGGCCCTTGTTGGTTTTGGAGAATGGTGGGCGCGGCTCCCACGCGCTGTACGGAACCACGTCGCCCGAGTCAGCGAAGCAGGCTGGCGACTTTGCCAGCAATCCGTGGAGAGACTCGGGAGGAGCATCCTTGTCGATCCAGGCAAACATGGACTCGTCGTCGGTGTCCTGCATGATTTGTTCCTGCAACCTGATGAATGCCTTCTCCCCTTCGCCGTAGATCATGGGCATGCTAACGTCGAAGATACCCATGAGGCAATACGCAATGTCTTCTGACCTCGAAGTCTGCCGGTTCGCGGCCCATGACATCCGCTTTGCCACACTGATGGATCTTAGCTCCACCGTACCGACCAGTACTTGCGCATCGATACCTGTGATCTTGGACAGGACCTCATGCAACGTCTGCTTCTCCCCCAAGTTGGCCCAGCCCTGCGAGAAGAAAAGCATGTGCGAGGGCGCTATTAGCTCCTGCAACGTCCACCCCCTCCTGAACCACTCGCTCTCCGCAAATGCGGCGTCCTCCGGATCAACGTCGTCGGGGACGTCAGCCAGGTAGGCATAGCAGACATCAGCCTTGCGGTACCAGTTGTACATGGAGTTGATGGCTTCCGATAGTTCAGCGCTGCTGCTTTTGTCGATGCAGCATGTGTCCACCCAGACATAGGCAAAGCCATCTCTGGCTGCTTGCCTGCATGTGTCTGCGATCTTCTTAAAGCCTGCTTTTTCTGCAGCCTGACCGCCGGTCATGTCTTCGAAGATGACCTCTTCGGCTTGCCATCGATGTGACAGAATAGCATAGGGCGGGATGGCTGAGCCGACAAAGGTTTCGAGCCGAAGAGTGGATGAGTTTAAGAGTCGCATGGCAAGGGGTAGATAGAAGAGGAATCAGGCGACGTTGCCCTTCGGCTCTTTGATGTGCTGGAGTTGTCTTTGTCATACGAGCCTGTGCGCCATCACGTCGTCTATTCATTGGTTGAAGCTGCAAGCCATGCGGGGGCCGAAAACACGACAAGGGAAGCTGGAGCTATGTACGTACCACGAAAAGCGGGGCTGGCGTTGGAAAGGCAACGAAAAACCATTTCTTAGAACTACGCCTTCGAACATCGCAATCGACTCGCAAGACGCAGACCCGTAGATGATAAGCCATCTCCGCTCGCAGCCTTCAACACACTGAAAGACGGCATCAACCGCTCCCTGACTGCACACACGAAACACTGCATTAACAATATTCAGACAGTGGCGGCAAAGCAACTCCGAAGTGGAGATGTGACAGTATACACAAGGAACAAGGGGGAGAGGCTGGGCATACGGGATGACACCGCCCACGTGGTGTCCTTTATAGCGTTCCACGAAATTCGTAGACCTCTTGAATATGGCAAATGCTATTGAAAAGGCCCTGCTGCCAACTGCTGAGATTAAATACGTGAGCTGGTTAACTATGGCTTCCACCAATGGATAGGCGTTGTCCCCGGTGGTGTAATTTTGAGCGGAAGCTCGACTTCAGATTATTTACTAGTCCTAGCCATGGCCCTTTAAGGGGGCAAATCCAGAAAGATTGTGTATAAATTTTTATCCAGTGGACGAACTTATCGACAAGGTAAGCTAGGAGATCATGTCCCCAAACATCAAGTGTAGAGAGTTAAAGACATTGATCCCCTAGAACTGTTTCTATTACTAGCACTTCGTCTACCATATGCAGTTAAACCATATATGCATGGATAGACTTAGTGGACCTATACTGCGGTCAAGACATGCCTAATTTTGATACGTGTAAAATGCGCTGGGCGTAGACTATCTTATAAAATGCTGTTTTGGTATGCTCTACTAGTAACTTCCTAAAAGGTCTTCCGTCTACTAAAAGCTCGCTTGTTATTAGATTGTAGTGGACCGTTAGCCTTTTGTTTGTGAGCCTCGACTTTGTCTTATTCTTAATTCACCTTATTCCGGACTCATCTGCTAAACATGCTCGGCTTTCGAAAATGCCACTGATCTCACGGACAGCATAGTTTATTCCGTTGTCTTTTTTAGACGCTCTTCAACATGTTAGAAAATCTATCTATCCAGCAAAGGCCTCCTTTCTGTTTCAGCAAAAATGTCGTGATTACCCCGTCGACGTGGTGCGGATACGTTGAACCTACTTGCAGGGTAACTTCGTTATCGTACTATTCGTGAGGAGTTGGGAAGGTCGTCTGTTCAGAACAACGAAGGGACATTAGATGTGGCTGATGCTGATTGTCGTCGCTCTCTTCAAAGCTGTTGGCATCGCAATCACTGCCAATCATGTGCTCCCGGGGTTTCTCCTCTTTCTAATTCCCAACCGCTCCTTTTCCATTGGCTTCCTTCTTCTTCCCCTTCTTCCCATCTCCTTCTCCACCTCGACCATCTTTCCTGAACCAATTGTTCTATCTTTACAATCTTCTTGGACCCACCTGGCACCTCGGTGCACGTGGTCAACCCCTCATCCAACCCACATCGCTGATCCACGGCGCCCAGTGCATGATGCAGCGCGCTCTGCCGGTCGTCCCGCTCGTCCCACCGGCAACTGATTTTGGTCTCCTAACGCAGAAATTTCGTAAACAACCAGTGCCTCTCGTCCTCAAATTTAAACTAAGCACACGCATTCACACACTTACGGTCTCAATTCTCGCAACATTCTCTCTTGCCTTCCCCACCCTCTCTCCTGCTTCCTTTCTTTGAACACATGTCTGTTTCTCGGACATTTGTGCCAAGAACACAGGCATCCGTGGCCACAGCCACCGCAGAGTAATTATTTACCGATCGAAAACTATGAGCCATTGGATTTCCTTTTCATGTAGAGTCCCCTATTCATGGCTCAGTAAAAAATGAATATTGAAGAAGGCATTCAACACCGCGATTGAGAAGAGGGAGCGTTTCTGCAAAAGCATCTTAGAGGTGGTTGCCCGGTTTTTTTCAACCAAAAAGCCGATGCGGTGTGCTGATACCACCTGAAGAAGCTGGGCAATTTCGCCCGCGTGAAGATTCAAGGCTCAAAGCGACCAGAGGTCGTCCACCGCGTCTTATACTTCTAATACCCAATTACCTGGGGAATGTGCCGGTTGAGCCCAACACCGACTTCCAGTTTATGCTCGACTCCCTCTCCGTTCGCCCTTCCGATGGATATGGGCCCTACTATTATAAGGAATGTGTTCGTTTCCGCCCGATGGAGCCTGACCAAATTGAGAAGGCCTGAGCCGACATGCAGGTCGAAAACCCCTCTAAGGCTGTCGAAATGATCAAACAATTTGAACGAGGATAGCACCGTCGACCTACCGTGCTTATTTGAGTGGTGGGAAAACCTCTATCTATGAGGTCGTTAAGGATTACGACATGCATGAACCCCACTCTTGTGAGATCAGCAGGCGTCCTAAGTACGGTTGGCTCCGCAACATTTAGAATAGCACTGGACTGCACCCCAGGCAGCACTACTACCTATTCTACATTTCTCCCGTTCCGGGTATAACATATGGAACATCTCTATCCCGTATCACACCAGGTGTCAGAAACCCGGAGACCACATTGCATCTTGCCCCCTGGACATCCGCCTTAAGTGTGCAGTGCTTGGGGGCCACGACCATGATGCGGTTCGGGGGATCCCGTCTGTTGACGATGAGGCAGGTGATGAATGTACTGAAGTCATTCATGGGTTCAAAGACCATCTCCCTGAGATGATGGTGACAGGGTAGAGAACGGCACAGAGCTCACCAAATGTCCTACCGATGAGGACTTTGAGAAGTGCGGCCTGAGTGGATATCCCTTCTGGGTCGAACGACCTATTTATTCCTGGCGTCTCATAGCCTCGGGTGCCATATTGTGCACAGTCTTGCCAGAGCCAATTACGCAATGCAACCACGTTCATTGTGCAGCCTACCCATGTGCCTTCCGCCTGCCGACGTCCGCGCCATCCTCCGCCGGCTCGCGCAGCCTACCCGGCGTTCGGCAACGCGAAGACAGACAACAAACAACAACGCGCAAAACCCGCCGCACCGATCCAGCGTCGACGCACTCCGGGCCCAGCCGCAGTGCTATGCTCATCCCCACCCGTTCCTAACCTTGGCCCCGCGCCGCTGCCGTTGTCGCCCCTGCTGGATGCGCCCGACGCCAGGCATTCGCATGAGGCAATCATTTCCTCCATTAATCCCGCTCCTCTTCCCACCTGCTTAGCTCTGAACAAGCCATGGTCAACGGATGATAGTTGCAAGCTTTCAGATGACTCTAAGCACAGCAGTGTCAGCTTCTGCTTCCAGGCAATTTCGACATGGTACGCCTTTCTGCAGCTTACATAGGTCTTCGACTCCTCATTATACCCGCTCCTGGCAACGAATGACAATACCACTCCGACGATGGCCTGTCCTTCCTGAGCTTGAAAGCTGTGATATGACTCGTCTGCACTATAGTCCGGCCCAAAGGTCATTTCTCTGCCACGGTTGGTTCGAAGCTGGACCAAGTCAGCGGCGGGCCCGTAAAGAAAATCAACGAGGAAAATCGAGGAGTTACCTTCAGTCTGGCGCTTGAGAAACAACCTATCTCTGGTACGACTTCCCCGCTAGGTCCGTCGATGTCGAAGTGAAGCACCTCATCCTCTCTGCTCTTCGTCTCCGCACCTTCTATCCGCTTATCCACACCGATGAATCGCTTCGGCTCGTCGTAGTCTTCAGTATACTCAACACTCATGCCGATGAGATCCCTCCCATGCTGTTGCCCAGACTCGGTGGCACTTGAACCCGATGCTACACTAACGCGACCGGAGATGCGCTTGATTTTGCGTAAATCCGTACATTTCGATGCCCATAGCAACGGCTCATGCGGAACCATTCCTGGATACCTCTCCGTAGAGTGCACTTGTAGGCACTTGTTCTCCCAAATGGGCATTCCCCGGAAGTATTGACTGAGATTGCCCTTCCACATGATCTATTTGCGGCTGAACTGGAGTTCACTTCGTTTGTAGTCCGGTAGGCCGCCGTCTCTGTCGCGGGTGCAGCCACCAGGCACGTCGAATGGATATGCTAGAAGGTAGTCCCGTGCAGAACTTCCGGGCACTATTAGAAGTGTTCGGAGCCAGAGACGGGAAAGATGGCCGTCTCCCTAGGGAAGTTTGGGGAATCAGCAACGATACGGCTATAACAGCGGACAGGGCCCTTACAGTTTCCTCAGCTCTAATACCAATAATTACGTATCCTTCTTATATAAGCACCGGGTACTTAAGGAAGCTGGGGTCCGTATTACCCAGTTCTTTTTTTCCGGAGCGGCTGATGACCTAACATGACTTTAGGTATCTATGATCATATTTTTAAGCAAAAGATACAGAACTTACAGTAATACCCTTTATAGCTATCTTAGGAGATTTTGCCATTTCGCCTTTGATCTTTGGGTACGGTCAATATCCAGGCCATGATTACAGTCCGCTATAATCCACCAGAAGATCCATCTCTAGAACGTAGAACACAAGGCTTGAGATTAAATCTAGGCTATCGAGTTCTACAGTATCTCTCCTCCTAGCCTCTTTTCCGTTGCTGTTTTGCCAAACTCTATCATCGCCAGCGAAAGCCAACCGCAGTCCGATAAGGAAGCCCTCGGCATCCCAATATACCTCAAACAGGCACTCCTTCTTAGAGAAATCGTCTAAGAAGCACTCTTATTAAGTTAAAGGGTCACGTTTCAGTACAGCAACACCTATAAAAGTCGAAGTTTATAAAGAAAACCTCATAATCTCGGCGTAAAAGACGCGTTAAGGCAAAGGCTTCCGTTCCAGCAAGGCCATCAATATGTTATACTCATCCCTAAGCTATTCACAGACTCCCCAGATACGACGCCGGTTAGCAATACTCATAAATAGTCCCTCCATAAACAGTTTTCCAGCTGTCACCTCCTCCAACCATAAGAACAAATTCTTAATGTCTTTCTCTTGCGAGAAATCCCTGTCAATCAGGTCGTGGGTCTCTTGAAACCACGGCATCTTCGACTTGATCAACTGTTTCCACAGAAGAGCGGAGTCTCTCGTTGCCAGGGCAGTGGCCCATGATGCTTCGAGTAGTGCCTTGATAGACTTGAGAGGCAGCAGCGGAATGATCGTATGCAGAACGTCGTACGGCAGTTTAGAGAAGGGGTCAAAGCCTCTCGAATCCACTTTCGAGGCAGGACGTCTGAAGTCTCCGCGCGCGATGGTGTTTCGCAAAAAGCCGACGAGACCAGGGTCCGACACAGGACTTGTGAAGAATATCTGGAAGTGCTCTCATCAGGGCACGGCTCAACGTCCTTAAGGGGCTACCTTACCTCAAGGCCAGGTCTCTCCTCCCAGAATTCCTGGTCTTCAGGGTTTTGGTCGCCATAGTAAAGGCCCAGCCGCTTCAGCCATTTTCCGCCAGTGGTCCTGACCATGGCCTTGAACAGGATGTCTTTGTTTACTTTGCTGATGTCAGTCGTCCCAATGAGCACTTTAACCAGGATTTCCAAGCAGCACGGATGAAGCGGGAAGACGGTCTTCTCGGGGCAAAAATCAGTGTAGCTTCCGAAGTAACTGTAGTAGAGCGTGAGCATTCTGAAGCAGCATAAGAGCACGTAGAGCAAACACCACACGTATTCGCCCTCTTCCTCGTCGTCCTGGGGCATGTTTGAGTCTAGAATGCTCCGTCAAGACTGTTTGAGGCATCCGGCTTCTCTACAGACCATCGCTTTCGTACAAATGGAACTCAACCTGTTCGTCACAATTTACGTCAAGTCCCCGAGCCACAGAGCCGCGATCGAACCCAGCACTTACAGTCTCATGACCCCACATCTCTCCCACCCCAGTAATAAAAGCACTGAGCCGTGTAAGCAATTCTCCTTGTAGTTACCCTCGGGAGAAACGCACTGGCTATCACCGACGGTATTGGCATTCCACCCGATGCCAACGACCCATTTCACCCAGTCGACATCCTGGTCGGCAAGTGCCTCCAAGTCGTAGGATGTGGGACCGCGAAATCGAGCCTTGCACGGCCGGGTGTCGATGCCCGGCCCACCGTAGATGGGACCCCCGCACCCAGCGCAATAACAACCTCGCATGATTGTGGACGTACAGAGGGGTGATCGCGGATCACGAGCTTTATATAGACACAGCTGTGGATGATTGTTGCCTGGGCGAACGGGAAAAAGCGGGGTGAGTGGCGTACGAAAGTAGTGGGTGCGTGAAGCGACTTCAGCAGGAGCCAATGACCGATTATCCAGTCGCCAGCCAATCAGATTCCGTCCCTGCTGACTCTTCGCATGGAGATGCAACAGGGCAAAGAGCGGCGTCGGCAGGCCAAATCACAGTGAGACTACACAATTCCTCAACGTCCTACAGAAGCCCTCAATGAGCCTAGTGGAAGGCCTCGTTGTTGGAGAACTGATGATGTTGACGTAACTGACCATTAGCCTGATCTTCACCAAACAGCAGCAACAGCTCCAGCAACCCCTTGCGCAAATCGCAACCGAAAACCGTCGAACTCCTTCACGAGCAAGCCAGGAGCAATGCAGTTCAAGTTCGCCCTCGTCACCCGGTTTGCTGTCCTGGCCTCGGCCGCACCAGCTCCCGAACTCGGTCTCGAATCCAGCCTTGAACTCGAGAAGAAGGGCAGGTCAAACAGTGGCAGGTTCGGACGATCACTACCTTCTTCGTCGTTGGAGACGGCATCAGTGCTGATCTGGCTGCAGCCGAACGCACCCAGCACTCGCAGTGCTGCAGCGGCCAATGCACGTTGGAGTGTGCGGGCAAGGACGTTCGTTTCATCCGGGGACGTGGGAATCAGTGCAGAAAATGCGTGGTTGTTGGGGGCTTGATGTGGGGGAAGCGGCGTGGAGTGTTGTAGCGGGGAGGATGGGGGAGTTGGAAATGGATACCGTGGGGAAAACGCTCTTCGTATCCTTCACCACTGTGAATTACATTCGTAGACGGTACCTGATTTACCCGCGACCGTTGCCTTCTGCCTTGTCGATCTTCTTGACGCATTGCTGACCAACACCTCCGGGCTCCTACGCACTTATTCGTCCTCGGCCATCCAGTACCAGCCATGCAAAAACATAGATCCGTGAGAAGTCATTCCGTACATGACTACCTTAGTCGTCCCGGAGCGGCGATGCGTTTTCAGGGTTCGGGATTGTCTTTGCCGTGCTGATCTGCTTCGCTTGCATTAGTGATGGAACCGCTACGCGTCATGCATGGCTGCTCACCTCTACTCTTGTCCATACTGGTATCACTTCTGTACCGGGTTTCATTGACCTTGTTCATCCTAGTGGGTTTGCTCCTGCCGCGGCGACTTCGTCTTCCGCTGCGTCTTCCGCTGCCGCCGCCACGCATCCACCAAATCCTTCGACACATAGCTCTTGGGCTCCCAGGTATCCTCGAACACCTCACCCGTCACCGGATTCTTCTCCCACGCAACGCGGAAGTGGCGCTTGCGTTCTCTAACGATAGCCTTTGCGGGGAAAACATCTCTCTCACTCGTTTCCCGTTGTTGTTGCTGCTGCTCCCGAGATTGTTCTTCCTGAGATTGTTCCTCTTGAGATTGTTCCTCCCTAGGTTGTTCCTCCCCCGGTTCCTCCTCCCGAGATTGTTCCTCCCGAGATTGTTCCTCCTGCGACTGCTCCTCCCGCAGCTGCTCCTCTCGCTGCTGCTCCTCTTGCCGCTTCTTCGTCTTCCCCCGCCGCTGCTCCCTCCACGCATCCACCAAATCCCTCGACACATTCCCCTTCGGCTCCCACGTATCCTCAAACTCCTCACCCGTGACCGGGTCCCTCTCCCACGCGACACGGAAGCAGCGCCCGCGCTCGGCGGTGATGGCTTTGGCTGGGAAGAAGCGGCCGCCGGCGCCCTCCTTGTCTCCCGCGCTAGGGCCGTCGTTGTTGTTGTCGTTGTTGTTGTTGCGCCGGGGCTTCTTGGTGCTGCGGTTGCGCTGGCGCTGTTGCGGCGGCGGACGCGCGTCGCTGGCATCGTCGTGTCGCTTGCGCTTGGGGCGGCGGGGGGCTTCGTCGCGCCGCTCGTTGTTCGCTGCGCGGTCGGTCGCCCAAGCGCGCTTGAGGGCGGCGTTGGCGTTGCGTTTGGGCTCCCAGGTGGGCGCGAAGGGGGCGCCGGTGGCGGGGTCGGTGCCGGACCAGTCGATTAGGTAGCGGGTTGGGGTTTCATCGATGATGGCGCGGGCTGCGTAGGTGGTGGGCATTGGATGGGAGGGGAGGGGGGTGGTGTGGTGCGGTGCGCGGTGTTGAGTTGTTGCGATGGGTGCGTCGGGCGGTGGCGTTGTTTACTTACGTGTGACAGCAATGGCTGGCCAATCAGGTGGCGTGTCGGAGTTCAGTCCGGCGCCCCGCGTTGCTCCACAGTTCTGCGCGCCCAATCGACTCGACATCTGCCGCCTCAGACTCGTTGCCGTCTTCTTCCTCATGGCCAGCCTCTGCGGCTTCATCCGGCACGCCCTCCAGCGTCCTCCTGCATGTTCCAGCACACCGGCGAGATATGCCCTCTTGCCCTGATGACCCCTCGGCGCTGGATTCATCGATGGCGCATTGGCCCAAAACCACCACGTCGGCCGCGCTGGCTGCGCTGTGGTGGAAGAGAAAATGCGCGGTATGTACGCATTGTTCTGCTTGTCGTTTCCTCGTTCGCCCTATGCCCACTCCGGGGTTTCTTCGTCAGCGCCTCGACTGCGTGAGACTGGCCCGTCGCGTCTCCAGCACGCAGCCGCCACCAAAAGGCAACATACATGTATCAATGCCCTTCCTCGCCTTCAGAATCCCGCGTAATCCTTCGCTATCACGCTCCTTCGCCAAACAGGCGAGCATTGCTGTGATGCTTTTGACCGGCCAGATCTTTCAGATGCGCAAGTTACTCCTGCTGGGCGGCCATGTCGCGCTATCACGTGCACCTTCGTGGCCAGCATCTCATCACCACACACATGCTCCTTCGCCTGAGCTGTACCATCGTTGGCAGTGCAGGTGAATGTCGCATAACACGATGAGTAAGCACCTCGCCTCTTATCTCACCACTTTCGACCTCCACCTTTAGTCCTCTTCTCTTTCCACCTCCACCCTCCACCTTCAGTCCCCTTCTCTCACCCCCAACTTAGAGTCGGCAGGCATGAGCTCCAACACCCTGCAGCCTCCAGACTGGGGCAAATTCTATGGTAATCTCTTGTCGCGCCGCGTCGACATCGTCGGAGACTTTGCCGGCAGTGAGCCGTTTCTGGTTGACGGAGACTCGCTGTTGCTCCACTGCTTCTCCGATCGCATGCTGGACTTCCAAAGTTTGTTTCTCCCCTGGCGTGTGGCCCATTTTGCTGATGCCCGCAGATGGCTTCCAAATGTCGCATGCCGTATGGCTAGTCGAAACTTTCCTCGACGCGCTCAAACGCCGCAAATGTAACTTCCATGTCGCCTTCTTTGACGATCATGCTCCATTCTGCGTTCCCTCTCACGCCCAGAACCACCACAGAGCCAGGTATCTCCTTGCGCGCGCCGTCATCTTGCGTCATCTAGAAGCCAACCTGGCCCGCGCTTCTTCGTCCATCCGCCCTCTGGTCTTCCCCTCACTTACCAGCTCCGCTTTCGAGGACGCTCTCGTAACCAACGGTTACATGTTTTGTTATGATGAACGACGGCGCCGTTGGCACCTGCGACTGTGACTGCCATGTCCGCGATAAGGCCGCCCTTCGTCTTGCCATTTGCGCCCTTATCCCCTGAAGAGTTCCATAGCTGGCTGGCATCGGCGCAGAGGGCGATCGGATATGAGCTTGTAATGATCCACCATCCCTACCGCTACTCGGATCTACGGAAATTCGTGTACGTTCCGCCCAAGGATTTCGCTTTCACTGGACTTCCCAAGGCATCAGCTATGCCGCCAGTTGGGCTGGACGACGGAGAAAGCTTCCAGCATGTCCATCCGGCAAGTTCTCTCAGCAGGTACGTAATTGAAGATGCTTCCAGACAGTGTCTTTGTGTCCAAATAGTAATTAATCGTGCTCCAGGTCCCGCGGGATTCCTGAAGACTTCTCCCTTGAGGCTCGAGACTGCTACAAGCTTTGGCAGACCATGAAGGTCCACGAGACGGACGCGTACACAGTCGCCGATTCCCTAGATCCCAAGACCGCTTTGCCGGCCGTTATTGCGCAAGCGGACATCATCACCTGGGGCCAACGCTTGAAGGAGTTGTTAAGCCACTGGATGGCACACCATCATGCTCCATTTGAAGCTGTTATCAAGGACCTTGGATCAGGTCTACACAGTCTGGAAATGAACGAAGAGGCAGACGCCAGTGACATTGCTGCTACAGTGCTTCCGATGCTGTGCCAGTTGCACGAGCAGTCTGCGCTTCCGGCCATTCTCTTCAATTACGACCGCAGCCGGTGTGAGAGTATCTGCAACACGGTTCTTCAGGAATTAAAGAAGTCGGAGCAAGAATGGAAAGAATCATCAGCGACGTGGGCGAAGAAGATGGCAGCTTGGGAGATGTGGAGGAAGAGCCGCAAGAGCATGTCAAAGAAAGGTGCTGGGAAGAAGGCAGCGAACGTGCGCGAAGATGGGATGAGTAAAGCCGAGGTGGAAAGAGAGGTAGCTTCGGTTCCAGTGGACGCGTGGGAGAGCTTCGACCCGAACGATCCAATCGACGGATTTCACTTCATGGACCGGACCAAGCTCCAGAAATGGGAACTTGACGAGTACGCTGATGAGCTGACCATCCGCGGTGTTCCCAGCTGGTTGATCGAGGCTCTCTTCCGGGGCGTTGCGGTGCACCACGCCGGCATGAACCGCAAATACCGGCACGTAGTTGAGCTGCTCTTCAGAAAGGGCTACTTGCATGTCGTGGTCGCCACCGGCACCTTGGCGCTGGGTATTAACATGCCATGCAAGACGGTCGTGTTTTGCGGAGATTCAGTATTCCTGACGGCTCTTAACTTCAGGCAAGCGGCCGGTCGTGCCGGGCGGAGAGGTTTCGACGTGCTAGGCAACGTCGTTTTCCATGGCATTCCCGTCTCGAAGGTGTGTCGCTTGCTGACTTCCCGCCTACCCGACCTAACGGGGCACTTCCCCATCGCGACGACTTTGGTTCTTCGGCTCTGCACCCTGCTCTCCGAGTCCAAACACTCGGCATTCGCAGTACGTTCGGTGGATGCCCTGCTCTCCAAGCCCCATCTCTACCTCGGCGGCCCTGAATCCCGGATGACTGTTCTCCATCATCTCCGCTTCTCTCTCGAGTACCTGCGACGGCAGTTCCTACTCGACCAGACCGGCTCGCCAGTCAACTTCGCCGGCTGCGTGTCACACCTTTACTATACCGAGAGCTCGAGCTTCGCCTTCCACGCGCTGCTGAAGGAGGGTTATTTCCACCGGCTATGCGCTGGCATCCGCCGCAACCCCAAGATCACCGAGAGGATCCTATCGACGCTGATGCTCGTCCTCTCTCACGTCTTCGGCCGGCGCTATCTCCGGCACGTAGACGTAGAGTTCATCAAGAACACACCTTCCTCCGTCATCCTCCCCCCTCTGCCCTACAACGCGGCCGCCATCCTCCACCAGCACAATCGCGAGACCCTCAACATCTTCACCACCAACGTCCGAACCTTCGTCGAGCAACACCTCTCCAAAGACGACGACAACACCCTCCCGCTATCAGGCCTCCAATTCGGGGGCCGCAACGACGGCAGCCAGGAACAAAACCCGACGACCACCCCAACCATCCGCTCCCACTTCGTCGCCCTCTCCGGCCACGCCAACGACGACTTCGCTTCTATCTCAGAACTCTGCCGCACCGTCCGCGCCGGCGTCTTCCTGGAGGAAGCCGTCATCCCGCACCTCCCGCTCGAGTCGGAGCTGCCCCTAAACGCATACCTGACGGACTTCTTCAAGCACGGCGAACGACGTTTCCGCTCTGGTTGAGGGGAACAGGATCCGCCGTGGCGACCTTTGGTTCGTGCTCAATGACTTTTCCATGGTTCTGAGTACTATCAACTCCAGCCTGACGAACTTTACTCGGCAGGATGCTGGGGCGGAGGAGGGTCCTAGAGGAGGAGGAGGGATTCTAGACGTCGTGGGTAGGGCTGGAGACGCGCAAGGGGAGGAGGAGGAGGATGTGCATGATGGCTTGGGCCACCACGAAGCCCGAGTAGCTTTGCCCGTCCGGCAGAAGAAGCAGGAGCTGGGGAAGACTGCTGCACGCAGGAAGAACGTCCTTGCGGAGAGCTGGGATGATGACGATGTGGAGGAGGAGGGGAATCGTGGCGACCACGGATCGATGGACGTCGGCTCCTGTGGGAGGTTGGGCGAGGAGGAGCTGAGTCTGCCTGCGTGGGAGAAGGGTGGTAATGGGGGCTTTCTGGACGTGCTGGCGGGGTTTAAGAACCTCGAGGCCGAGTTCAATAGAAAGTTCAAAGCCATGTGGGCTTGAACGCGGGGCCGTCTTTGGAAGCGTTGGGAAAAGTACGCAGTTACTTGGGTTCAGTCCTAAACTCCTTGTTTCCGGGAGATGGGGATTTCAGCTCTTTGGAGATGAGCTTGTTTGCGTTGTGAGCATTCTTCCTTACACTTATAGGATAAAGTAATGCTTGGTCGTCTCCCCCCTGCGCCCTCGTACAAGGGAATGCTGCTCGTCACCTCTTCTGTGTTTGCTCTTTCTCTGATGTTTTCTATGCCTCGATCACCTGTACGTCCTCGCGTCTACATATAGCGTACTCCTATCAACGTTACCGCCAAGGCTTAGAGGATTAAAGTCGAAAGCAGGAGGACTGAAATATGTCACGACCGAAATCCAATCATGGCTGGTGGCACCTTGCAAAGCGAAGTCCAGGTAGGAAATTCGTAGCTCGTCTTAGGACCAAAGAGCTCCTATTAATTGGGGCTTGAGTGCTATCACAGTTCGACAGCACGCGCGCAACCCTGACAACGCTCATCACATTTCAACAACGCACATTGACTTTCGAGAGCACCCATCACACCCGTCACTTCCTGACAGCACCCGTGGAATTCCCCAAGCGCCAACTATATTCGACGAGTGTCTGACTTCCTGACTTCTTCACCCTCCCGTCCAACCTCTTACTCCAGTAGCGGTTGTCTTCTACCAACCAGCTATACTTACCACTCCAAGCCCAGCAGCCATCCTCCTCGCCCAACTTCTTCGTTACACCACCACCATCCACGTCGACGCAGGCGGCGCCAACCCCAGATCTCCATCCTCGAGGGGCGCAAGATTTGGTACCTCGGCCTACCTGCACATGGGCCGCATCATATCACCGTACGGAAATTTCCACAACTTTGCCCTAGTAAGCAAAGAAATTCTCTCCTCTGCTGCTTGAGATACAATCTGGAGGGGAAAAAGAAGAAGGGTGAAAGGAAGAAGCGGTAGTATTGGCTTAACTCTTCTACGAGAGCGGTAGCACGGGGAAGAGACGCTATAAGGTGATTTGCGGATACCGCAGAGCGATTTTGAAGCAGGACGTAGACAAAGGCGACGAGGGGGAACGGGCTGAGAGGGCGAGGAAGGTCGAGGGGGGCGGGCCTATGAATCAAAATATCATTAACTTTTCGATGCGCGCGTAGGGGTAATGCAGACAGGCGGGGCCACGAGACAGGGTTATGGTCAATCGCGGGTGGGATGGGGGCTGAGTGTGTCTGATTCATCGTGAACGGGTATTCTGCTTCTTTCTCAGCACGCACAACTCTCCAGAATGCCCCAAAAAGAGGAATGGCGGGGCCAAATGAACGCACTCTTCCTGCTCGCGTCTTGACTTCTCCCTTTTGTTTGTCCATGGCCCGGCCTTCTCCTTATCGTCATAGCGCCGACTGCATTTTTCATCTATCGAGGCGAATACTGGTTCAGCGGTAGGTTTTCTTCGGGGAGGGGCGTTGGAGAGGAAGCGGACACGGAGAACAACGAGAGAGGTAAAGACTAGGCCGAGTAGGTAATGCGGCGAAGGCTTCTCACGACCGAGCCTAGACTCTGTCCCCATCCACCGCTTGGATACACCTGAGTCGTCGTCAACACAACCTGGAGGAGACGTTCCTACCAGAAGCATCATACCGACCAGGGCATCCAGCAACTCCGTGGCTCAAGGCTCGGCTCCGACGTCATCGGATGTGCGTTCCTCGAAGCTTCTACTGCTTGCTCCCATGACTATCTCCTTCGCTAGCCTCTCGTGTTGGATGCTGACTCGCGCAACCAAAGACCAACCTTCTCCCCGCGGTGAGGGCAACCTGACTTGCAGCAACCGACTCCCACTCCAGCATGATCAGACACCTGGTCCGGTCGTTCGTGCCGCGCCATGAGATGACGTGGGCAGCGGAGCGTGTGCGGGAGCGGGAGGCGAGCCACGGGCGCTGGCGGTAGCTGGCGTTAGCTGGCGTGTGCTGCGCGCGGTGGCGGAGGGCTGCGTGTTGGCGTTTCTGCCGGTGCTGGAGATGGTGACGCGCGCGGAGGTGGAGCGACGACTGGAGACGGCAGGACGTGCAGGAAACGGAGGCCTGGCCAGACCGCATCGATTCCAGACCAAGATCGCATCACACTTTTCCAGCGGCGGCGGGGAGATGGCATGCGCCTGGTGGCAGCGAAGGGAAGAAAATTTCGCGGGCCTGGAGCGTGCGGTGGTGGTCGAGCTTGAGCCGGAGCGACGTCCGTCTGCGACTTGTAGCTTCTCTGAATCTCAGTGGTGCGGGATAGGACAGGTACATACGCTCGTGTGCGTGGGGGGCAGAAGAAAGACGAGCTTGCACTCTGTTGGGATATAGATAGAGCCTCGTCAGCCGTCTCCAAGAGACGGCGTCGTCATTTGCCACACATTCTGACCAGCGTCGCCTTTATTAACGAGTCATCCGCGCACCCTTGTTCGTCCCACTTCGCGCTGGACTGCCCATCACATCACTCTAACGCCGATGAGACACGCTGCGGTAGGCTCTGAAGACGGCCGTGTCTGTGTATTTGCCAGCATCCAGCGGCTCAATCACCAGCGTCCGCATGCTACCGTACGCCATCACAACCAGGCCACCGCAACGCCCGCGTCCTTATCCGACGACGCGGCAGTAGGCCACGGGAGCCGCTGTTGTGAGGTATCTCGGGCAGGAAGCCTCGCCCATCGTGATCTCGTCGTCTACACATGCTTTACTACATTGCATGAATATGTTGACAATGCGATTTGAAAACCTCTCTCGTGAATGATCTACTTTCCCCTCTTTTCCCTACCAATGCTCACTTTACCAAAGCCTCCCCCTCTGCACGTCCAAGTATCATTCCCTCCTCCTTCTCCTCCTCCTCATCCTCCTCCTTCTCCTGCGGCTGTCTGCTGCTGCCGCTGCCTTCGCGTACGAGCTAGGGATGCAGAGAGCAGAGCGGAGCTGTTGGCACATAGTGTCGAAAGGGCTGTGAGCAGCGTCGTCCGCGTGCGGCTGGGGCTGCTGTTCGTAGGACGGGGGGGGGGGGGGGGGGTCGCGGGGGAGGAGGGAAGGGCGCGGACGGTGTGGGTGTGCTTGGTGTTATGTCTGTGCGGCAGGGTTGGGAGTAGGATGGCTGGATGAGCTGCCTCTGGTGGTGGGGCTGAAGGGGTTCGGCTCGGTGCGTCTATTCGAGATGGCTGTAGAGGTTAGGTAGCGGTAATAAGTTGGCTACGCTTTGTGCGAGGGGTACGGGGGGAAAGGACAGGGATTGGGAAGAGTACGTACGAGGGGAATGCATCTACTGTTCCGAAGCTGGGAGGGCAGCTTCGCGTCTTCCACGTCTGCGGATACCTTCGCTTCCGTCGGTGTTAACACGGCTTCTTCCTAGTATCGATACGTCCGCGTGAGTGAAGAGGTTCGGAGAAGACGACGGCAGTGGCGGCGGGTGGCAGGAAACATGCGGCTGTTGTTGAGTCCTCATCTGATCTGCGGCGCTGCTGGTGTTGACCATAAGAACCTCGGTCATGTAGCTACGATGCCCTGCTATGGATGATGAGGACGATCGCGGCGGAGGTAGCAGAGATTTGTGCAGGCTTCCACATGCGGTGTCTGGTTCATGGTCGCTGTCTTCCTCATCGTCTGAAGTGACGTGGCCGAAGGGCATGCGGAGCTTCTGGCGACTAGCGGGGCATGGATGAAGCGAAGATGAGTGCCTGGTAGTCGTGGCGGTGTCTGGCTTGACCGGAGGCACAAAGATGTCGTCTTCGCCATCAGAGTCTTCGTTCGGTTGAACGTGATGCTGATGATCGGTGGCTCAAATTGGTGAACTTGCGCGTTGCTGGCGTTGCCATGATGAGTCTTCCGACGCAATTGCAAGGTGCTTGCAGGATTTATTTACCTCTATCTTTTTTTTGCCGTGTCAAGCAATCTAAACATTAACGGAGGCTTTCGTGCAAATGCTGCCGCTTAACCGGATGGCTCGAAAGCGCAAGTCCCCAGCAGGCAGGCCCATTACCTCGGTCAAACAGACAATTACTGTGAAAGCCGGGAGGCACAGCTCACCCACCGCCATCCCTCAAGTACCCATCCACCTCGTCGACACGCCGCCCAAGCACCATCACCGCCTCCTGCTGCCGCTCCAACGACCCCTGCACAAACGCCCGCGTACTTTCCACTCTTTCCCCAAGCCTTCTCAGATCATCCAGCCGCTTCCGAATCCACCTCCTCTCCGCGCGAACCCTTGCTATCTCCATCTTGACAGGCGCTTCGCAAGCGGGCAGTCTTGGGTCCCAGGTTTTCATGCCAGCGAGCGTAGCGTGTAGACGCTGGTCAACTTCCGTTGCTTTCGCCATGCTCTGGCCAACCTCGACACGTTCCTGCGAGGTTCTGTGGGCGATGAAATGGGCGATGGCGAGGAGGTCGCGGGCGTTGCTTGCGGCTACGTCGGCGCGCAGCATGGCTTCGGCTGTCTGGTTGCGAGCGGCGGTGAACTTGGCGTGGAGACGTTCGCGGCGGGGGCCTTCGGCGGCGATGGAGTCCTCTGAGGCAGAAAGCCGACGCACGGCGTCGTCGTCGGTGAGAGCTTCGGCGCCGACGGTTCCTTGTTCTGGGGCAATGCCGCGGCCTGTGATGAGTGATAGTATCGCTTTGCGCCAGAGACTTGCGTCGATCTTTGCGGGCAGGTGGAGACCTGCGGCTATGTAGAAGGCTGTGGCCAAGACGTAGACACCGCTGTCGACCGTGTTGTCTTGTTGCGCCACAGCGCGCTCGGCGAAGTGCCATTCCAACCAGTCCTCAGCAGGCAGGCGTTGGGAGAAGACGGTACGCATTTTTTCGACAGCGTCGGCCCGGTGCGGCAGGGATGATGACGAGTCGAAGAAGTTGATTTTCTTTGCAGGAAAGTCCAAAGCCACGAGGGTCCAGTGGTCGTCGTCATGGTGTATGGGCACGAAAGCGGTTGTCGGGCGTTGCGAAGGTGAGACATGTCGGATAAGAGGGCGGTTTGTTCTGAGGAGATCCACAGGGTCAACAGCGTATAGCGAGTTACTGCAGCATGCAAGCAGCTGCAGGACTTGGTTGATAACGATGTCGTCCAACTTCGCACCGGGCAGCAAGCAGCCAAGTCTGGATTCGACATCAGTGGAGAAGACGCTCGAGCGCTTGTTGACTGTGGCTCCGGATGCGGATGCGGAGGGCTGAGGCCGGCCCTCACGCCTTCCTGGCCGAAGAGCAGGATCAAGCTCATGAGACGGGCTGGAGGATCTTCGAGGAGGAGAAGACCTCAGGACTCCATTCACAGGGCCCGGTGATGTAGCGTTGCGCTGTCCGTGTCGGCCTTGACAGGAATGGGCGATGCTCTGCACAGCGTCGACTTCCTTGAGAGGCAGGGTGCGCTCCAGGCCATCGTCGTCGTCGGTATCCCGGTCCAATGCTTCTCGATTGCCAAAGTCCGACGCGAAAGAGTCGGGGGATGCGCGACGGAACGAGCGGCGCGTGTGGTATCGTGCATACTCGTGATCGGGGATGACGACGTCTACTGGGGTGCGTTTCCGCTTGCGGGCACTGCGCTGAATCTCTTCGTGGGCGTCAAGCTCGTCGGCAGCAGGAATGTCGGATGGCACCCAGACGCGGGCGCGTGTCAGGCCCTTGTGGGTTTCTTCGCTGGTCTGACGGACGGCGCGCTTGCGCTCAAGCCACTCGAGCGCAGCGGGCCAGTCGGGATAGCGGTGGGCGAAAGCGGCGAGCAGGGTGAGGAAGTGTTTCGAGCAGTTGTCGGGGAAGGTGAGGTCGAAGCGATCGCGGGTGATGGGCCAGTGCTTGCACGCACGGTTGCGCATGGCCACGAAGCGCATGGCGTCGCCAACGCGGGCGGCTGCGCTGCGGAGTCACGTGTGGGGGCAGCAGCGTTGCAACGTGGGCGGACGAATGTGGCGGCAGATCGGGAGGCTGAGACGTCGGCGACGTCAGAGGCCGCGCGCGGGGCCGGGAAGCTCGGGTAAAGCCCGGCGCTAGTCTTGGCAGAAACATCGGGTTAGGGCTTAGGGCTCAGCACGCGCGGCTAGAGAAATGTGAAACCATCACCCGGCAGCCCAAAACGCGCCGCAACGCAGTAGGCAAAATTGTGTGAGGCTATTTTATGAGCTGCTCCAGCACCGAGGGGCCGCCCGGTATTTCTATTACGTCAAGTCGGCGTCGTGTTGAGCCGAATGCGCGGAGGTGCGAATCGCCTATCCTGGTCTTGAGGATCGGGGCGGGCGGCGGTGGACCGAGCTTTGCCCGAGATCCCGCCTCAGCAACAACAAAGCACTTCCGCAGCCCAATCGGTTTAGTGACATGGATCCATCTAATGCATAAGGAAGAAAGACTAAGTAAAGCGAAGAGGCGGCAAAAGTTCTTTGGGACTTTCTAGAAAAATTATATAAAAAGCTACGAAAAGAAGCCAAAGCGATGAGAGCAAGAAGCTACACACAGCCCGGCTGTCCATATCCTTCCAATTTCAGATGGAATACATGGACACGAACCCCGTCCACCCCGGCCGTTTAGCTGCTGACCATTGGGCCGCCCCAGCTAAGCCGCCGTCGCTCAAGAAGAAAAGTTGCTGAAGAAGAAAAGAAGATGGTTGGAGGGCGAAGAGCAAGACTTATGTATTAGGCACTGGGGGGACCGTGCGCAGGCAAGGGCAGGCACTAGACTTAGTCAGCCATCGGCACTGCCTGGGGGAGACCGTGCGCAGGCAACAGCAGGCAGTAGGCCTGTCACAAGGCCGTACGTGCATGGCGGGTGATTTAGTCAGCCATCTGTCAGGTTGTTTTCCTGACGAGAGGATGGCCTGAGGCGCGGCTTACCTCATCGAACTTCCACACGTGCGGCACGTGCTGCCATGGTGCTTCTGCCTGCTTCCAACCCTTCGACCAGTCTGCGGCTACATTCTTGACCTCATTCAACTCCCATCCCGCCCACGACGCCTTTCCTCACCGCAGCCACTCGCTCGAGCAGTCTCCATGTCCCCGATCCCACTCGACCCCGCCAACGCCACCTCCCACAGCCTGACGCCGCGCAGAGACCGCGCACTGGCCTTCTTCACAGCTTGACGCATGGAAAAGCAGGGCTCTGCGTATCCAGCAGTGCGGCCATGTCGTTCCAGAGTCTGGCAATCCCGCGATCCCCGTCCACCCCAACGCGCTGCCTGTCCTCCGTCCTCTGCAACTCCACCACTCGTCGACACCATCGGTGGGGAGGAAGAGTGCGCAGATAGAGCCAGCATGTGGGCGGCGAACATGACGTGACCGGTCCCAGGGACGGAGGGTGCCTTGGCGAAGTCTGTCTATTGGATCGTTTGGACAAGCGGCGTGGAGCTTGGAGGGTTGACGGCAGCGCGCTGGGCGGCACGTCGCGGCCTGAGGCGCTCGGCGGTAGCATCGCTGACACGGAGAGTGATGACGGGATGGATGGAGCACGAGGAGGGGCGGGGCGGCTTGGGAACACGAGGGCTCTTGGAACGCGGGTCCGGTGGGGCTGGACTGGGCGTCGTAACACACTTGGCACATGGTGCAGGTCCGCGGTCCACGCTTCCGGCATTCTGCAAACTTTCTCAGATGAACTTGGTGGCGCTGGACACGGGAGTCGTGGCGCTGGCGGTGGTAGGTAGAGCAGTTGGGAGGCAGATCGGACCTCTCGGCCAGCTTGACAAACTTCCTGGGCTCGAGCGTGGGTAGTGCGGGCGCTCAAGCCGCTCGCAGTCCAGCCGAAACGCTTCCGGAGCGGCGCAAAAAACACTGTCATGTTCCTGCGGTTGAAGTCACCCCAATGGGCTCTACTTGTCCGTGTCTGGCTAGGGCGTGTTGATATTAGCACGAGCTGAGTATGTGGAGATGATGCAAGAGGAGTCAGCTGAAGATTTGGAGTGCTGAGCCACGCTTCTATTCGGCTACTTCTGCTTTTTCCAACCCTCCGAACTCGTGTGCGTGAACATACATCTGTCCCCATTGCCTGTTCCCGCTCTTTGACAGAGAGGAAGCATGCTTCCTCTACGCCCATCCAGCCTCGTCCAGAACCAGCCTCCAATTTCATCCAACATCCTTCAAGTCCGATCTTGCCGCTCACCCTCCATTCCAGATGGTTCTGCCAGGAGTAGAGGTCCGCCACCAGAGTGTACGCGCCCCAGTCATTGAGCTCCTCCTGGTGTGGTGCGTGCTCGTTAATGCAATAATGCCATTTCCGTTCCAGCTGGTCAAAGCCAAACGCCGTGGCGATAGCACAAGCGATGGGCCTGGAAGTAATGGCTACAACAAGATGCAAAAGAAGACGGGGAAATGCTCGACTGCCCAAAACCATGTCTGCCTCACCAGCAGGTCTACTGAGGATGGGGTTTCGAAAGGGAGGTGTCACCGGATTTACTATCGCCATCATGCCCAGCCTCTCATTACTGAAGTTTCCATCTGCAACAGTCAACCCGTTCCGGTCGGCGATGCTGCGAAACATTTTGCAATATTATAAACGAGGAGGTAATATCATAAATAAGCAAGTAATGTTGCAAACGAGCGAGTAATGTTACTAACGGTCGAGCAACATTGCTAACGGCCGAGCAACATTACTAATGGCCGAGCAATATTGCCAACGGCTGAGCAACATTACCAATGGCCGAGCAACATTACCAATGGCCAAGCAACATTACCAATAACCGAAGAACCTTACTAATGACCGAGCAACATTAGAGGCTATCATTTACTAGTACATCAAGAGAGAGCAGACTTTAAGGTAGAGGCTTGATATAAGCACGAATGAGAAGCCAGTGATGAATGTAGACGATGTATTCCTTGTCCTCCACCATCATGGACTAAAGGATACTTCAAAGTTTGCGGATGAGCGGTAGCGTGTGTAGCTTTGGTTCCTCATACTAATCTGCGCTTACACGGGATCCCGCCCTGGGACCTTGGTCTATATCCAAGGGAATGCCGAGGTCCTTTTTTCGCACACATTAGAGGATAGTGAGCTCTATGAGGATGATGGTGATGATGAGGATGATGATGGAGAAGAGGGGCATGAAAGGGGTGGAGAAAAATTTCAGATTGGCGAAGGTCGGGACGAGAATTCGCAGCAAAGTCAAGGCGAAGTGGCCTTGAGCACTGAAGAGGTTACAAATATATTGCCTTTACGGAGTGGACGATCTCATATTTGACCTTATCTTTACATGCTTGTTCTTGGCACGCTTAATAATTCGTTTCAAGTTGAACTTCAATCTGTCAAAGACCTTCTCAAGGTCCGGCTTAGTCGACATCGTTCTAGCTCTCGATTAAGGTAGAAAAAGGAGTGAGAAGATGACCCGATCTTTCGCCAGACTGCCCAGACACCAAACGGCATCCACACGTCGGACTGCCAAGCTCTATCAGATCAAACCTTTCTTCATCACCACAGGAGACTCTGTTTCATGGCTAGAATGATGCAGATTCTGAAGCCCTACAACATTAGGAGAGGCACGGGCGAGGCGGTTGATGGTAAGTCTGTTATACCAGAGATTTGAACAACAAAGTACGAGGCGAGCCAGGCGCAGTTACAGCAGGTTATGGGCCATCGCGATGCAGGGATCCTTATAGGCTTATATCAACGAACGAGTGAGCTGCGACGTCCAAGCTGCATTCTTTGGGCGGCCTTCCGCCGACGCCCTTTTTAAGTCTATCAGCCATATGAAGCTAGACATGAGCCCCCGCGCCCAAAAAGACCTTCTGAGGTGGTTAAGGACAAACTGTTTAAACGGAGGCGGGTAGTCGAGCTTTTATGCGAGCGTCCCATGAATCTCGAATCAGCAGGCAAGTTACAACGGCGGCGTATCGATACGGACAAGGCGCTTTTATCTCTTTGTCTAGCAGAGCCAACTCTTCTGCCGCGTAGACATAGACGAAACCGTGACTGGGGTGTTTTACCAAGCCCAGAGCCTTCATCCGAACCTCAACCGTCTCTTCCGATTGGACCATTACAAGCAAAGAACAGGTAGTACCTCTTCTGCTTATGTAAGAAAAAGGGAGTGCATGAGTTTCGCAGCCCCGGAAAGCAAGAGAACACGTTGAACGGCAGCACCTAAGGTTGTTCAATCATTTAGCGGCAGGGATAGAGACCACGCCGCGACGTTGTCGGTAGTAATTGATTCAGGTCAACCAGAATCCCCTTATTTTTCAGGTATTATTTTTGTTCAACTCCTTAAGCACTGCACTCTCTCGAATACTCTACCAGAGAAGAGGAGGGCACCATCTTGCCACTATTCATGCCCAATACCCTTAGATATCACTTCCTTGGATACTCACAATTCCTCGGTTGATCAGTTTTATATATTTAAATCACGCTCATTCTCCTTCAGTGATTTTTTGCGGTATTACTGGGGTTGGTAGTTGGGCCGTTCGGAAAAGCTGCCCGCTTACGTTATGTACCGGGCTTGTCTTTGGACAGCCCTGGAATGGTACAATATTGGTCCAGAGTGCAAGGCTGAGAACTTGGGCGCAGGAGATGACAACTCACATGTTGGAGATCTGCAGCCTGCAGCTTCGCGACCATTGGCGGAAATAACGCGGAATTCGCTAGTTGGCCTCTGCTTTTCAGCTGTGCGGGCTCATTAAAAATGCCAATCACAAAACCTCCCTCCCCCTCCCCTCTTCCCTACGAGGCGAAAATTCCACTAAGCCGAAACAACTTCATCTAATCAGTACCTTAAGTCTTTCCTCGAAAGCCTATAAGTATACAATTAGCGTAGCTGTATATTCTTCGTTATCATACTGCAGCAACGCCACGTACTCGACGAATACCAGTCGATCTGCAATTCAGAGAGAATCGGGGTTGGTGGCGTTTCTTAAACATGTTAATTGATAAATATAGGGCCTGTCGCATAGGTGGCTTGACGGAAACGGTTTAGTGCTAGTATATTGCTTATGTCAAGTCTTATGTCAAGTCCCAGCCTTGCCGGAACTGATTTATTAATAAATTCTATCCATTGCGCCCTTGCTGACCGTGCTTAGAGCATACAGTCTTTATAAGGCTCTTTCGGGCCATCATAGCATTCAGAAAAGATTTTTTTCCCAAGATCGGCTTTCGCATTCTTACGGAATGGCACCTTGTCGCTGGCGAAACTGCTATAACGCGTCCTGTACAGGAAGTGGCTGGTGCAACTATCGTATTCCTACGCCCGATCGCTGGAATACTGCACATTGCTAATCTGCTGATGAGATAACTGCGGAATAAACGGATGCAACTCTGCTATTGCTTGGCATGGTGCCCTGGCATGTGCCGCGCGTCAGTACTTTTGTCGCAGTATATGGCACCAGCAGCAGTGAACTGACGTGTGAACAGACAAATGCACTATACAACGCTGTCCCAATCGTAGAGTCTGGAGATGGGGACCGAATCGACAGAAGCTTTGGACAAACTTCTGCCAGACCCGTGAGTTTTTCCAATCCGTTTCAGCTACACCATCATCGTGTGCTAATTAAAAAGCAAAGACATGAATGATGACTGCGATTGCTGTGTCGTGCAATGAACAGATGAAGGAAGAAATACGAGTGTCGACTTTGTAGCTTAGAACGCCTGATTTCCATGCCACTGTCCCATCATATTACTTGGTGTAAAATTAAATCTCAGGTAGCTCTTTTTTTTGCAGAGATGAGAGAGTGGGTAACGGCTGATTCAGCGGTCGCTTGGCGCATCGAGCTCCCAGCCTCTCAAGCAGCACAGCCTGTCAGCCACCTTTTCTCCGCTTTTCATCGTGATCCTTCAGCTGCCGACCTGACCTGACAGCGCCGAATGCCCTCACTCTCCCGCCCACGCACATCTCCAGCAATCCCGACTTCGGGCAGAGCTAAGCATTAAGTACGTCGCCGTGTTCGAGTGAGGGCTGCATCAGACACGGGCCACAAGCTGGAGGCAGCGGCCAGCGCAGGTGCTGAGGGGGACGCTGAGGCGAGTACGGCAGCGCTGTTGTGCTTTCGCAATACCGCCGTCTCCGCCAATTCTTACGTCTTTCCAGGCCCAACTCCGCACGCCACACGTCTCTCACCACCTTGACACACGGATCTCTGCCATCAACCGCCCGTCTCTCGCCTCGTGTTTCAGTTTTCACCCTCATCCGTTCAAGTATCGTCCACCTGGCCTTCGAGAACAACATCCCGTGCCAACCTTTGAGTCTATCCTCTCTGCCTGGCTATTTTCCTGGCTGCTGACTTCAATTTTGGCTCCCATCACCACGCTCGCCCGTCGCTCGCACTTTGGTCTCATATGTCGTCGTCGCTTTTAAGTCCCGCCTGCTGATAGCTAGAGGCAGTAGGGGAGCACAGCACTGCCGATGGCGGATGCAACTGGCTGCCAAGACGCGGGGCAGAGTAACGTCGTACGGCAGCTGTACTCCGCAGCATGTAGGGAATGTATCGGTTTTCCGTACAACAGCAGCACAGCGGCATCATGTCAAGAAAACTCCGAGGCCCCGCGTGCCTCGGCGGCCACCACTTTCACACCACAGCGCCGACGCCCTCGTGCGTCCGTCGGTCTACTTTTGCCACAGATCTCCAGGAGACTCTTGTTTGTGCGCCTTTTCAAGCATTCACGGTCAGTAGAACGTCGCCGAGGTCCCGTCCGACCACCTGCAGTACCACTGCGCACGTGTCTGGGCTCATCATCGGAAAGATACCAATCAAATACATTCTCTTACAAGGCCTTTCAGACACAAACAGTACACCTTGGACTGACTCGCATTGCTCCGACGTGGCCTCAGCCGTGACGAAGGCTTCCCAGCCTCCAAAACCGGTCACGCACGCTCTATTTTCCGCCATGCGGTCACAATATCCCGCAAAGAGGAGAAACCTCTGCACATCAACCAGTGTGTTCGAGTTGGCATGGGGTGTGGGAAGTACGCCAGAGCCCGTGAAAGGTTTCCCTCATCATCATCCAATGGTTTGTCTCCTCACAGTGCAGCCTTGGACGATGCCGGCCGGATTCTGATATTGACTTTGAGGCTGCAGAATCCCGACTGGACGGACTGCCACGTGCCCATACGGCCGGAAAAGCTTTACGAGGGATGAGCGCAGGGAAAGCAATTCTACGCTGTGCCGACCGTTCTCTTGGGATGACAACTAGAGGGTAATAGCATTACATTTACATGCCAGTAGGGTTTACCAGCCTCACCAAGGTCAATTTCGACAGTAATCATAATGTCTCCAACGACGACTGTCGTTTGCGCCACCAATCGCACCGAGTGGCATACCGCGGACAGAGAACCTCACCGACCTTCGACCACAGCCCTTCCCTACAGGTGGTCACCAGATCCAAAACCCTCCGTAAGTGATGGCTGCCCTTTCGAGAATCTTGAGTGCAGAACACGGCTCCCACCGTCTAATACTTTTCCTTTCTCCCCACCAACACAACCGCCATGCTATAGGTTATATCTACCGTGCATATTAGCGGTAGATGAGTCTGACAAACTGTAGGAGACTTTTTATCCGTCTTCATAGAAACGCGCGCCGTCCCGCACAGCTGCTGCCGCGGCTTGGTCACCCGTACGTGTTGGTCGATACAAAATCATACGAGTATGCTCACGAGATTCTCAGTCATCACACTCCGCGCCTCGATCACACGCCTACTTTCTGCAGTGACCACCTTCTCCCGGAGGTCTCGTCATTATCGTGCCTGTCATCTTGGCTTACCCCGTGCAGTCCGCTTGCGGTAGATCCACACTACGCTGCAAATTGGCCGTACTGCCGCATTAACGGATGCAAGGTTCTACCCTCGGTACCTCCAGTACGTTGTCTTCTTGTCTGGCTCGCGAAGGAGGTGGTGGTCGATGAGGATGAGGAGGACGAAGATGAAGGTAGGTCTGTCATACGGCCCATATTGATCTATTTCAATAGGCGCTGGCAATACTCTTCAGTCGTTCCCGCCCACGACGAGCAAGAGTGCATGGCCTGCAGTGAACCCCTCCACCGTCTCAGTTCCCCGCGCCGCCGTCGTGCTCTCTTCCTAATGGGGCTGTAGTCCCCTTACCGCTGATGAGCTTTAAATTTTCGTGGTTTTATATTAATAAAAGATGTCTAAGTTCAATAAGCTTCACTTTGTTGCATATGGAGCTGGAATGAGCTCACAGTATAGAATCCCGACTCATACCACCTCCGTGTGATACCTGATCCCCTCAGGCTTCTGTCCTGTTTACTGAACGGAATATATCCCGCGCGTGGTTGGTAGGTGGAGAGGAGTAGAGGGCGTGTTAGGTCGGCTGATTATGGAGGGCGGTAATAGCGGCAGGTCATGTTTCCGCGTACGAGCATGGCCTACTTCGCTGGCAACGAGTAGGATAGTGTGTTTTTTTTTTGGATTCGCCGTTATAGGGGATCGACTGGGCGGTCGGTCCTGTGGCGGCGAACGCGCCCTTCTAACGATATCCTTAGACGACGCAAAGGAGAGCACGAGTATAAGACATCCGCAGCTTCGTTAATACACTACGGTCACATTACGATTGTGAATTACATGAACATTCGTATGTGTTTTACAGTGGCCATTTACATATATAGTTATGTATTTTGCATTAGATAGAGTGGGTTTTACGGTTGAATAGAGGTAGAATACGCGTATATATATGCAAGATTTCTTTAATATATACTATATTTATTTACCTTCTTCTCTTCCTCCTCTTCCTCTTCCTTGTTCTTCTTCTTCTCTTCCTCCTCTTTCTTTTTTTTTTTTTTTCTTTTTTCTTCTTCTTCTCTTTCTCCTGTTCTTCTTTTCCCTTCTCCTTCTTCTCCTTTTCCTCCTTCTTCTCCTCTTTCTCCCTCTTCTTCTTCTTCTCTTACTAAAGAATAATACGAGAAACCTAGCTATATGTCAGGTAGATAATCTTAGTATACTTTTTACCCTACAGTACTTACTCTTTTAGGCCCTTCTTCGACCCTATTACGTAGAGTACACCTGTATGTATGTAGAATGAGAAACACATCATACTGTATGTGGTTTTGTGACAGTAGTCATAATCATCATCTCTGGCCTCAAGACGCCAACAACGTCTCGACGCATGACACACCTTATCCCCGTTAGGCTTTGCTTAGTCCGGACGTGAGCTCATCACCTACGCGCTCTACGAAGAAGGGGAGCTTCAAAAAGGGAAGCAAATTAGTCGGTGTTCTGCATAACAACGACAAGTTGCTCCAACAAAGATTGTCCAATGACCCTTCCGCCTGAGCCCCTCGCGCTCCGCACCACCACCTCCCCTCAAGTCTTCTGTCCAAGTCACGGTCAACCCCAGCAATCTCTTCGCATCGCTCCAATACACATCCCCGCTGTGTTTACAGGGCGATGTCTGGCGCCGGCCTTTCGCAAGCAGTCGCCTTTGGTTGGCTTGGCAGCAGCCAAGGGAGAGAAAAAGATTCCGCAGCGGACAGCACTGTCCGGCGCCAGGTCGATGGAGAAGCAGCGAGGAAGCTCAGTCCCTCACGCCCGCCGACCTCTCGGCGTCCAAGCTTGTCATTTCCAAGACCCATTGCTCCTGGGCGTTTTCACTTCCAATAGCCTCCGCCGCCAGAACCACTTACTTACACAGCCTTCTCCCGCCTCCCACAGACCATACCAGACCAGATGCAGCGGGCAATCGGAGCTAGCACAGGCGTCGAGTTAGTCACCAGGATCTCTTAAAACTCCTCCGAATGTCAGCAAATTATCACCTCCAGCAACCTTCAGCCAGCATCGAGACCCAACCTCTGCCAATCCATGATTCCATTGGTATTGTTTTTCCTGATCCCTTCTTGCATTAACATGCCCAGCTGTAAAGCCTGTTCGATGCGTGGAGCAGGTAGCAAAACAGAGACTCTACCTGATTGTCGTCGGAGCAATGGCTGCCAAACCACGAGGCTGCGTATAAGCGAAGCTTACTGAGTGTAATGATTCTGTTGTCAAATGTGCATGATGGAGCGAATAGAGCGGATTGCGGGGTGGCGATTACCGGCCAAAAAAGTCTCAGCTTGATTTCGATTGTTAACCTATGCGTGCCGTCTACAGCTTGCTAACCCCTGTAGCGCGCTCCTGCACCGTCCGTGGCTTAACTATCTGAGCGTTAAGAAGCTTGAGGCGTGATGAAGGCTCTGGTAGCTCCTGGCGCCTTCCTAAGCCCGCTAGACCAGTGTATACTCGATATTTGCCTCCCGCCTCGGCCACGTCTTCATGTTTTCGTGCGCGGCCTCGCGATGTCGAATATTTGCAGTCACACTTTCGCTCGTAGCATGCGCAGCTCCAACCTTTGGACGAGGACTCACGCAATGTTCACCAAGTCACAGGCGGTGCTCATCTGATGAGTGACTGGGTGCCGCCGCGGGGCACAGCGGAAACGGAAGTCCGGCTACTTCCCAAGTCTCTATCGGAGGCAGATTCACCATATTCTTTCTCGTCTTCGACCAGGCGGCCAAAGGGTAGAATCCCCAGCGTCCCCAACCCCAAGCTTCCATCGAGCCGCGTCAGCAGTAGAACGCCGGTAACGTAGTAGAAGGCCGCCTCGTAAGTGAAGACGCCGCAGTCCGAGTCATTCTGCTGCAGCGGGCCAGCGCGCAGAATGACTGTCCACTCCCTGGCACCGAAGGACAACGGCGCACAGCTTCTCTTTGATGGCCTGCGGGAAAATTTCAGCAGTAGATGAAAGGGACGGATCAAACCAGCCAGCTGTCTTGTAACGGAGATTCAGGACGACCAGAGACCAGGAGCACGGGGGGCAGAGAGGCATGACGAGGGTGTTGACACGCGGGCCTGGGACAGGTGCGAGCTGCTTGCTGTTAATGAGCAACGGGTCGAGTAAGGGAGAAGAATGCACGGACTCTGTGCGGTGGCGTTTCCGAGGCGCGCGAGGGAGCTGAGCGCGGCGCGGACAGAGGGGCGAGCTTGAAAGAGTCATTGACGTCGGTGGGCAGCCAGGGGCGCGTTCGATTGGCCTGTCGGGCGTCGCGCGCCCGGGAGCAGCCTGTATGGTGTGTCAAGGTCGGCACAGCGGTGGTCTGTGAAGGTCGCCAGGGGTTGCAGGAATTGCTGCGAAGAGCTGGCGTCGGGGAAGACGGTGTCCAGGCGGTCGCACTCGATGTGCCACTGCTGACAAGAGCGCTCGCGCAGCCTTTTGCAATTCTTCTGGCTGTCGCTGCCGATCCGTCTGTTCGCGCTGAGGCCGGCCAGAAAACTGCGCACATGCTCCGTCCGAGTGCATCGAAGGCGTCGCCCAGCTGCGCCAGTCGCTTCAGCCTTGAGCTTTGCCGCAACCGCGCGGACTTCCGCCTAGACGCTGCGTCGCGATGGCATGACCGCAGCGGCCGCGGTGGTGGTGGTGGTGGTTGCCTGGCACTCAGCAGGCAACAACAAGGAGGGGTTCCGTACCACTACATGATCCACGATCCAACCAGCCGCTGCGGCGGACCGCTCCTCCAGCGCCTTCGGATCACATTTCGCACTCGGCGTGCGATCATGGATGCGTTGCTGCTGGAAAGCGGGCAGCGGTCGCACTCTGGGGGGAGCGGCTGGTGTTGGGAAACGGTCGGCCGGCGAGTGGGAGACAGGCAGCAGTCAGTCAAGGCGGGCGCTGCACCGAATCCAGGCTTGATTTGCTTAAGTTGCGCTTCGGCAAATGCAGACTAGTGCCCTCTCTGTTGCGGTAGCCGCTTTTCGCCAGCTTTCGCGCAATCTCCACGCCCATCGTTGGCTTCACTGGACGGCAGCAACATCGCCAGCCAAAGCCGCGCGTGAAGACGGAGGTGGATCAAGCTGATTCTGTACCAAGTGGAGACTGGAGAAAGATTTGCGGCGCTGCGAGCGCGGTTTCATTCTCATTGAATTTCGTTCTCCGATTCTCGTTCTTTCGTAAAGACTGCGACTGCGCATGCATTCGCGAGGCGGGAGAGAGAAGGACGTTTAACCGTATGGGCTTCGTAAATAGCGGTGTAATCAATTATTTTGTCATTGTTTTGTGACAGATATTTGGAGTTCGTGTTCCTTGGCATCGCGCTTTCCGAGTCTTCCACCATGAGTGATGTCACTCCTGGCCAGGAGTGTCTACTCCTGGCCACGAGTGAGGAATCCCGAATATTCCCCGAGCCTCTGAGAGGCAGGGAGGTACCGCCCGATGACAATGACAACAGAAACCCTCTCGACACACCGACACCATGGAAGCCAAGCTCGAGGCAGCACTGCGCGCCTTCGAAGCCAACGCATCAAATGTCCCCACAAACCTGCTCGACTCTTTTACCGCGCTCAAGGCCGCATTCGCCGGCAGCAGCATCCAGCCGTTCTTCCACCTGACGCCGCACAGCCGCCGAGTCTTCGCCATCGCCGAGACCAGCTTCGGGCGCAGCCAGCCAATCATCGCCGCCCTCGCCGCATCACCCTGGCAGCTGGACGCGACGCGGCTGATCGACGACTTGGGCGCCGTCGCGGTCATGTCGCGCACCCTGCTCGAGGTCCTCCGCGACTTCAGCTCTGCCGCTGACGTCACATGGGCGGCCGCACTCGCAGCGCTGCAGCAGGCCCGTCGCGAGCGCCTGTCGCTCACATCGCGCGCTGCTCACCTCGGCGTCTCCAGCACCCGCGACTGGACCCCGCAGGATGGGCGCAACGCCATGCGTGCCCTGGGTGTGACGGCCCCGTCTCGCAAGAAGCGCGTGGGAGACGGCAACTTGGAGGTAGGTGCCTCTCGCAATCGCGCCGCTCCGCCCGCCTTTGCTGACGCGAGACTGCTGCAGGCCAATTGCAAACGACCGAAACTCGATGCCGCCAAGGCTCAGGCCCCGCCCGCGACCACCTCCCCTCCTGGCGCTGTTGACGGCGCCGAGCGCGCCAAGCCGAACGATGCTGCCTCTCCCTCTCCCGACGGTGCTCCCTCTCCCTCCACCGACGATGCTGCTTCTCGAGCCTCCACCGACCGTGATGACTCTCCCGCCGCGACCGACGCCGACTCCGAATCAGACGTGGAATATCCTCGCCGCGAGGCCGATCCTCTTGAGGACCTGGACAGCTTTGGTGGCGGAGACATTGCATATGACTTTCCAGACGGCCTTTCGGACTCTGGCGGCTCGACCGAGGGCGGCTTCCAACCAGAGGATGACAAGGCACCTTGCTCTCCCATCGCTGTATTGCGCGATACTCCCTCGCCATCTCACCGCCCGGACAGTGCATGTGAGCTATCTCCGGACACGACGCTCGTCGCAGCGCGCAAGCGGGAACTCGAACTCCCTGCTTCCAACTTCCTTGACAACCTGATAATCCCGCGCAAGTCCCCGCCGCGTCCCAGCTGGGTTACGATGAGGAAGCGCCCCGCTCGCACCACGAGATCTCAGTTGCAGATCTTCGACCCTCTTGCTTACCGCGGTGCGGTCCAACGGAGACCGCTTATCCAAACGCTTTTCAGCGGCCCACCGGCCGATACCAATGTGTCAGAGAAAGCTCATCCCGCGAAGGCAACTCCAGGCTCTGCCAAGTCACCACAAGGAAAGAGTGCCAAAGCAGCGAGCGAGTCTGTCTCTGTACTGTCTGACGGCCCAGCTCAAGGCATCACTGAGTGGGAGGAAGCCCATCTCGCCACCGCGCTTGAGCAGCTCGGTGCATCGAAGTGGCTTGGACACGAGGCAATATTCCGCGTCCTGGATACCTTTGGGGCCGTGCCGCACGTCCGTGTCTTGGAGATAAAGCCTCCTTCCGATGACGGGTGGGAAAAGTGGGCTCAACAGAATCTCCGCCGGTATAGCCTTGATCACGAACAAACACATGTCATTGTCCCCGTTCACCAACCGAGACGCTTGCACTGGGTGCTGCTTGACTTCAACATCCCTCAAGCGCGGGCTACTCTACATGATTCGATGCTTGCCAGCGCGGAGGACATGAGTGTGGTTTCCAGAGCCATCGCTCGAAGTTTTGGTGTTGATTGGGAAGCGGATGGCTGGTCGTTCTTCGTCAACCCCAAGGTTTGTTTCCACTTGCCTACTCCCGTACAAGCTCTGATTTCCTCCAGGCAGGGCAGCAACACGGCACCGATGACTGCGGTGTCTGTGTTCTCGTCAACGCTCTGCATATCGTAGCTCGCATTCAACCGCCGAAGAAAATCGCCGTGCACCAGTGGCGGTTGTTATTTCGCTGTGCCCTCCGTCAGGAAACCCTCGACAAGAGAGACGCCCTACACTCGGCGGCATGCTCTGGGGATCCAAAGCCAAAGCAGCATCATGACGTAATCGAGATTGCGCAACACCGTGCCGCCTTGGATCATTTCGACCGTATCTCACAGGAGTCAGCACGTACGGACGAGCTCTACACAGTCGTGTTGATGATCTCGGCCGAACTGTCCAAGTCTGCCGAGCCCTTGAACTCAGCCCTTGCGAATGCGGAGAAGGACGTTGCTAGCCGTAAGCACCTTCTTGAGGTCGTTTCCGGTGGATCCCTCAGCCAAGCACACCCTCTTGATGCCAGCATCAATGACAGCTTGCGGAAGACACTCCAGGATACGGAAGCTCGTGCTGCAGGCCTGCGGCGACAGACTCAGGCCCTGGTCAGCAAGACAGCGTCACTGAAGCTCGCCTGCGTGGCTGCCGATGAGATGCACCTGGCTATGCACGCAGAGAGGGATGTGGCGCAACGGCGTGTCTCAGATGGTGCGATGGAGCTTCAGAAGGCGATTGACAGGAAATTGCGGGAAGTGCGGGACATGGAGGCTTACCGTGACCAGATGGCGGTTTAGGATGAGGACAACACTTATTAGATAGAAGTCTCGTGGCTGATTTGGGGTTTGTGAGTTGTCTGTGTGAGCGAGACATTATATGGCGGTCTGACAGGGGTGAATATTTCAGCGAGTTCAAATTCGTTTCTCAGGCATCTTGACTATTCTATCCAAGCTTTTACATATCCAATCATTGTACCGCAACCCACGTGTGTCTACTATCTCTTCGAACCGCTTGACAGCATACGCGCTGAGGACGGACTGAGCACGCGAAAGGTAGAGAGTGACCAAGGACTCTGACTTTCTCACGCCAATCCAACAAACCACCGCTAGTCGCCGAGGATCCCTTCGCGGACGAATTCATACACGTGCTCCTCCCATCCCATCACATCCCAAAGCGTTATAGCCTCCGACCACGATCCCCAGCACCTGTAGACCTGTCCGCCGACAACTTTGCTCAACTCGGCCTGCTGACGAAAAAAAAGACGCCGACATTCCATCATCCCTTCGACTGCGCTCTCGAGCCGTCGGCGCGCCATCCAGTACTCTCTCTCTCCCAGGAAGCCTCCCCCCCGGCAGGTCCGCCTTTGCCGTGCCCGCCTGCGTTATGCTACCCGCCCACCCGCGTAATGCGCGTCGCATTTCGTCAACGCTAGCGCTTGTTGGAGATGATGTCGATGGGGGAAAACTCGATCGCATGGATGATGTCGGGGTGGAGGCGTTGCGGCGTGGCGTGGCGTGTGAGAAGCCCAGGCGGCGCGAGCGGTAGGGAGGGTCGTCCTTTTGCCGAGGAGGGATTCGATCATGCGAAAGACGGCAGTCTGGTGGAGGAAGGAGGAAGAGTGGTTAGCGTGGTTGTGCGGAGATGGATGCTGGGAGGTGGGAGGGAGAGGTGGAGACGAGGGATGCTGACGAAAGTAGTGGTGTTGTGGAAGATTACGCCGAATCGAAGTCGTTGGGAGGATCGGTGGAGCAGGCCATGTCGGTGAGGAGGGTGGTATAGGCGGTAAGTATGGTAGGATGAGGCGCTGACGGAGCTGGGAGGTGGTACATGCAAGTGGCGGAGGTGACGCGGGACGTCAACTGTTGGAGGCGACGCAGCTGCAGCCTCAGGTTGGACACACGTGATTGGCACGTGACCCATCCTCAACAGGTCCTGCCCGTCAGCCAGCGACAAAACGCCCCGTCCGCCCCATGGAAGCTGTGCAGAGACCGGCGTTGATCGCAACGTATGCGTGGGCATCTCCGTCCCGACCTTCCGCTGGCAGCGAGCTGCCAAAGCGCAACGGATTCGTGCGCGTTCCTTCTTGCTCTCGCTGTCTCCTCCCGGGGGCGCCTCGACTTTACCTGCTACTACCTCCAGGCGTGCTGCGGACACAGCAGGCTGCCTGCCTGCCTGCCTGCCTGCATTCTGCTGGCCTGCCGCCGCCGCCCGTCCAGCTGGAATGAGAACACCGAGGGAGAGAAGGCAGAGACGGATGAGGGGTGCGGCGGGGACTGGGGAGAAATCGCCGTGACCGGCGGCACCCCTCGACTCCACAGAGTTCTGCGGCGGTCAACGGTGGGTCGAAAACGCAAAACCATCAATTCAATAAACATGATCTTATGCTGGATTCATTGATCCGCCCACCCATTATTATCACGTTTCACCATGTCATCATCATCATCATCCTCATCATAATCATCACCCTCGCCATCGACGCTCCACCCGCGTCTATCTACCCCTTCCGCCCCCTCCCCCCATCCACACCTCCAGCATCACAACCGCCGAGCTGCGCAGCTAAAAGCGCTTCTAGCCATCAAGCTCCTCCTACGGGCCTGACCCGCAGAGGCTCCCACAACTCCCTGCCTCCCGCCCTGGGGGATCGATCCTGCGCTCCATTCGCCCCGGATCCGCTTCCAAAACCTCCGCCCTCTCCCTCTGCCACCAGGGCCTGCGCTGACTCCACTTGCCAACCACCAGCGCCGCAGCACTGTCTTAGCAGCGCCCTGTCTGCGTGTCTGTCTCTGAGCCGGATATGCGGCAGCGCAATGTCGAAGAGCAGGGGGTTGATCTCGACGGATGCGGCATCGCGCGAAGAAGAAGCAGCGGTTTAGCGGCCGCAGCCGTGCTTTTGTTGATGATGGTGGTGGGTGGTGGGAGTGGGGGTCTGGATGGGAAGAAAGGGCTGCTGCTGCTGCCGCTGCTTTTTCTTCTTCTTCTTCTTCTTCCTGCAGCAGAGACGTCTCTCTCCTGCACTTGTTCCAGCGGCGCCGGGAGTGATGCGAAAAGGTGGCGGCGGACGCACGGCGTGGGCGTGTCTGGTGAGAACGGCGGCTCGCCTGGCGGGGACCAAGTCTACGACGACGGCGGCGGCGGTGGCGCCAACATGGCGATGTTGCTTTTTTTTTTTTTGTGCTGTTGCTGGCGAGCAAGCTGAAGGCCTTTTTGGTGGCTGAACCCGTGTCGCAGTCGGAATGCAGGTCTGAAGATGGTTTTGTGGCGGTCGGGCGCTGAGGGTCACCACTATCGTCTGATGGGGTCAGAGGGACGACGGCCGCCATTCTGGTTGGCGAGTAGAAAGGATGAGAAGGAGATGATGACGTGGACGAGAACAGGGAGTGGTCTGAACGAGCGGCGGAGGCCGGACTGGTCGAAAAGATTCTGGGAGGGGCCAAGAACGGCATCGAGGCGGTGGGACTGGGGTTGGCAGCTGGCGACGTATGCGTGAGGCCTGACTGGTCCTCTGCATGAAACGTGGCGAGCTGGTCCGGAGCATCGCGAGCGGGAGAAGAAGAGACAGGTCGGGCTGGGTCAGGCTGGATTTGGTGGACGCGGGTGATGGTCTTGCGGCGGTGGAGGTAGCAGCGCAGGCCGTCCACAGCGTGGCGGCTGCACGGCTCACCGCTCTTTGTGTGAGCGGTGCAAAGCTTTGAAGAGCCTCTGGAGGCATGGTTGTGGGCCAGGCTGAGCAGGAAGAAACAGTGGAGGAGGCCTGAGAGGTGATGGACCAGATGTGGACAGAGAGGCTTGAGACGTGGAAGAGACGATGGCGGGAAGGCCCAGAACGTGGAGGTAAAACCGGTCGACCTTGATATGCGGCATTCTTTGCGTATCCAGTTTGGTGTTGGTAGGTTGGGGATATGGCGGCGGGTGGCTTGCTCATGAGCTGAAACATCCGAGGCTCAGCAAGAGACATGATCAGTGGCTCCTCCGGGCGCACTCGCGAGAACGAGAAGAGTGCAGGCAGCCATGGAACCCATCGTCGTCAGCATATCCAGCCGATTCACGCGTTGTGTTGAGGCTCCATGGACGGAGGTAGATGGGCGGAGGTGGAGACAGAGATGTGCCAGCTCATGCCGCCTGCCGCCAAGACAGCTGAGCTGGAACCACAGATGAAAACGGTGCCAGCGGGAAACATAGGCCAAAGCGGTGCCGGCTGTGCTCTCCTTCCCGTGCAGCTGAACGATCAGACTCAAACCGACACATGGCCAATCCTGGAGGTCGTCCTCTCGTCTGTTTCTGCATGCGCCCATTGAGTCCCAACAGCAAGGCAGCGGTGAGTCGTAAACGTAAGTGGTGGAGTGGCAGAAAGTGCGATAAGGTGCTGTTGAGAGGGCCCGCGAGCTGCCATCTGCCGCTTCCTGTCGTCAAGTCGGTGAGCAATGGTTCGGAGGAGACCTCGCGCGTGTGCACCCGCGTGAGGTCTCCTTCTTCCCGCTCCTCACCGCCTCGTCAGCCAGAAGTCGGCAAGCAGCAGACAGCCGTCGCAGGAGTTGGTCGGAGTGTTTGATGGTCAAGCGACCGGAGAAACAGGAGGGCTGGCCGGAGCAGGTGGAACATCAAGATTGTGTTGTTGAATGATGCGTTCATCGTCGGGAGTGAGGTCTGGCCGCGAGTTTGATTGACGGCGGTCGGGCATCGGCACAGCTCACTCTCCTTCGCTTGAGAAGTTTGGCTGGCGCTTTCGAATATACGGGCATGCAGGGCGAGAGAATCTATGCTGGAGCTGAACGAGGCGTGTTGCGGCTGGTCCCGCGATCAGTGCATGTGACGGATGCTTTATGGCATGGAAACCGTACCTTGGAGTAATGATATAAATTCAAAGGTGGAGATATAAATTTAAAGTGGAGATATAAAATCAATGGTAGAGATATGGATTCAAAGGTGGAAATATAACTTCAAAGGTAGGGGGGTGCATGGACGAAGAGAAGAGACTTGTAACGCGTGTGCACCCGCGTTAAAGCATCAATCCCTTCCCCATAGTCGTGGACGATGGTGCGGAGTAATGGAACGAGAGATGGCGTAGGGGAGCGTAAAGACCGTGTATATACTACGAGTGTTGCAAAGGTCTTACCTGGAATACGGAGACCCAGCCGCAATCCCGCCGACAGGCTCTGACATCAAGACATGAATGTTGTAGGTCATGTTCGCAGCGCATGCTCTCATGCTGCATGTCTCAGGACATGCTCTCATGCTCCATGTCTCAGCATGCTCTCCCGCTGCATGTCATGTTCTCAGCGCAGGGTCGAATGCTGCGCAGGCTCAAATGCTGTATGTCTTGCTTTCAGCACAGGCTCGAATGCTGGCATGTCATTGGACATCGAACATGGAGATTCTTGCACGTCGCATCTGCAAGTCGAACACATGGCCAACAACGAGACTGAAGGTCAGCACGTTCCCATCCTCCAGAAGAGCGCCTCATCTGACAATTTCATTGGATGCAGGGTCAATACAGGAGCAGCAGCAGCAGCAAGCCAAGACATGAATGTGAGACAGCGGCAGCAGCAGCAGCGCCAAAGTCCGCCCGCCGCCAGCAACCCAAACGCCATGCCAAGCGCTTTCCCGACCGCGAGCCCTCCCCCCCTCCTCCCCCTCCTCCTCCGAATGTCGCAAGCCCTGCTGTCAATAACGCTGATGCAGCACGATCGCGGCAGCTGGTGGCGGCCAGACAGACGCGGGTCAGGCAGGCTAGCTGGGAAGGAGGCAGCATGCATGGCTGGGTGACCGGTGGGCTGGGGCGCCGCCTCCGCCGCCGCCTCCTCCTCCTCAAGCCACGTCTTCTGCTCTTCGTACCGTGTCTTGTTCCGTTCAGAATGCGGCTATTCTTCATCCACATGCGCGGCGCCTTGCCGTCGTGAAGCTGCCTCACCTCGCCTTTCTTGCCGCCTCTGTGTCTTCCTTCGGCCGGTTGGCAACAGCAAACGGAAAAACCATGCGGAAAGATGATGTCATCGGAGCGGCAGCCAACGGAACCAGGCGGCGCTGCTGAGCCGGTGGTGCAACAACACAGCACTGTGGCGTGCGAGCACCACGATGAGCGCTGTGACGAGCACACCGACAGCAGCGACAGCGCCCAAGAGCGAAGGCGGCGCGTGCGTTGCCAGATATTTCCACAGCCGCGCTGGTTGGCCTGCAGCCGGTCGAGAAGGAACAAGCTCGATGCTGCCCTTGTCCAGCATGGTTTGTAGTATATGGGTGCGCTCGGGCGGAGAGAGAGCTTCGAGGGTGGCGCGGTCGGAGGCGTCGATTTGCGCTAGATAAGGGTCGACATTGTCAGCGGTGATCATGGTGGATACGGATGGGGCAAAGACGAACGATTTCTTTGTTGCAATTCCGATGTACGCTAGAGAACGTTGTCCAAATTTCGCTGAGAAACTCCGTCTCCGTAGGCCGGGAATTTCGCAGTGTATAATTGCCCGTTCTTCTTGACTCGATCGCTCGCGGCGGAGGCGGGCGTTGTGAGACGGAGACCAGGCGGCGGAGTGGGCGTCGAAGAGCGTTACGAGCGCTAGAACGGAGAAGTGAGGACACGACGGCGGTATTAGCTGGCGAGAGTGCGGCAAGAAAAGAAGAAGACGGCGGCGGGAGGATATTGCGGCGAGGAGACGACGAGGGGAGCGCGTTGGCGAGTGGCCCAAGCTCCGCGACGCGTTTGGCTCCGACATCGTCCGCCTCATCTTCTCCCATCACCGTCCGCCTCATCTTTTTTCTCATCACCATCCGCCATCCACAATGCCACCTCCCGATCACAGCTCGCAGCCCCTGCCACCACATCCGCATCATCAATGCCTGGCTCCGTCCATGTCGCCTTGCTGCGACCGCCGAAGTTCTCCTTGTCGAACTCCGCTGCTTTCTGTCGGACCTGCTAACCGCCCAAGCAGGGCCCTTTTCCGTGCCATGCCCATCAACGTCCGACCCCGACTCCCGCTCCCACAATCGCTGTCACTCCGGCAGCCGTCTCCCGCCCTTTCGCAGCCCTCGCCGAGCTTTGAGCAGGGGCACGCCGCCGACAACAGAGACATATCCAAGGAAGTCGTTCCTCAATACGAAGCAGCGGCTGAAGGCTCCACAGAGTCAATTTGAAGGGGAGATACATTCAAGGAACGGAAAGCAGGTATGGCATGTTATGTACATGAGCTCGGTGCATGAAACCAAAGACAAAAAACGACATGCAACGAGGCAGAAAACGCCCCGCTGCCGCCAATAGCTCTTCACGCAGAGGACCCAAATCAAGCCAATGACGTCCTTAAGCACCAGGCTGGGAACACCTCGTGCCTGTTCCCTGCACCGCTGAGCCATGGCACCAGTCATCTCGTCCTTGATTTGTCTGACTCGCGCGTGCCGATCGTCCCCGGGATTCGGAACGGGCCGTGCCGGAGGGCCAGGGTGGAGTGGTTGGCTGGTGCACTGAGGGTCGAGGATCATCGGCGGCGCGATAGTAAGTTTCAGGCCTCCTCGCATCTGCAACCACGCCACTGTCTGCCGTCTCCGAGCTCATGCAGCCATCATGGACAGCAGTACGCCCAGTGCGCCGAGGAGGTGCGCACAGCAGCAGCAGTGGCAGGCGAGCCGTTGATTTCACTGGACGGACTTGTGGCACTGCAGCCAGACGCTGACACTGGCGACAACCGACGTTTTGCCGGCCCGCTGGAGAGGGAATGCGGACACGTTTTGCCCGAAATGAGCGGGCGCGCAGGAGATGAAACAGAGAAGACGCGTGATAGACCAGGAAGAACAACAGGTACTGCAGTATTCGTGTACTTCCCAACCATCTCCCCAACCTCCTCCCCGTCCTGCGCCACCATCTCGCGTCTCGGCCACGACGCGCCCTGTCTTCGCGAACCCCGCCGCCCTCGCTGCCTATCACCTCCGTCCACGCCCTGATCGAGACCACCAGCTACCCTACCGCTCGCCTGGACTGCTTGTCGGACAATCGCTGCAGCAGCACCTCCTCAAAATCATCAGGGACGTGCTGGATCGCTCCGAGACGACTTGTGGGCGGAGATAGGCGGAATCCGACCGTCCCTGATTCGCAAAGCCGCGACAAATCGCATCCCGGGATCATTGCACTGACCATCTGCAGAGCCAGCCACCCCGAGGCTCTCTTGACAACCCCAACCCTTGCTCGACAACCGAACAGCCTCCCGCTCGCCCACGCCCCGCCGAGAGAAGCAAACGCGGCTCCGGCCATTGGCGCACGCTGATGGCTGCCCTGCGACAACCTCCGACCCTTCGCGATGGCGGCTGGTGACGACTGCGTTGGGTGTTGTGCGGAGGTCTGGATAATGTACAGCGTCGGGACTGGCCCTCGAGCAACGCTGGCATCGGATGCACAGCGGGGGATACCTAGCTGGGAGCGGAGCTTGGAGGCGGCGGCGGTGGAGAGGAGTTGGAGGCCCGGCTTAGACCTTGTTAATGGAGTGTGGAGGATGTTCGGTGTGCGTAATCACAGTGGAGCAGAAAGGTTGTGTCCTTCATCTGCGGAGTTCTACAATGACGATTTTCATCAGGAAAAGGTGAGTTATCCCGGGCCGAGGAACGACTCTCAGTCAAGCTGCTTCATGACTCGCTCTTGTCGGAAGCTCTCATACCTCCACCATATTGCCAGCATTTCTGGATCGGCTGGATGATTGTGGGAAACCCGCAGCTTAAAGAAAGTGTCGTGAGGGAGCCCCTCTAGTCCTCGTCCAACGCTCTCATTTAACCTAGGACCTTGGACCTTTTTCGCACCATTCCCGCTGTATTTCCTCGGCCCTTGACCTCCGGCTCGATAGGGAGGAGCCAGATCATGCCATCCCCATCTTGTGCGTGTTGTCTCGGTCGCTTTTTCGCATTGCGGCTGGATTGCCCACCGCTCCGGCACACGGGACAACAGCTGACGGACGAGGCGACATCAGTGACGAAACACAAGAATGCACTCGAGCGGACGGGAAAGAGAAGTTGTGGGCTTGAGAAGGAGGCGGCCAGATCGATGCCTCGCAAGGCCGGTGTTTCAGGTCGGCACCCACTAAACTTCGGCGGTCAGCCCCTCCCCGCAGTGGGCAGCGAAAAGGAAGCGCGCGCCGATCGACCTGCTGTCCAGCGTTAGATGGTCAGGAACCAGCCCGCAACGCATCTGAATGTTTTCAAAAAAGGCTTAGTAGTGATAAGCAGCGAGTACCAAGCTACTTTACAATAAGATAAAATGCTTATTTCGTTGTCAGCGTGATATCTGTGCGCGCTGCGATAGTTTTTTTTGGTGACGCTTGGGCGCAAATCCAAGGCCCATGACCCCAACCCGCCTGGCGCGCACCGCTCTTTCCTCCGCATCCAGCACTCACCATGATTCTTGTCGCCGAAGCCACTGACCTTGTTGTGTCGTGCTGCGATTTTTCGGCCTGAAACAAGCCATTCCCGCTCAATGCCTCTCCAAAAATCACGCAGCCACCTCTTTGAGCAAGGAACCAGAAGCGCGCAAAAAAAGCATGAGTTTCAAAGACCGTTCCCCCTGCCGCCTCGAGAATTTCTTTCCCTTCGGTTGCGCGCTCTCGGCAATGCTTGCGTCAGCCGTCGCAACGCTTGTGTCTGCCGTTGCAATGCTTGCTTGCTTGCTTGCTTCTCCCGTCTCCGCTGCCGTCGCACCGCACCCGCCACTTTATGCAGCAACGGTGAAGGCGTTGGGTAGGCCTGAGTCGGAGTGACGGGGCGTGGGAGTGACGCCAGCGCAATGCGTCCTTGGTGGCTGGGCGGCGCGACCCGGCGCGACGCGCTGCGACGCAACGCGACGAGACGCAACGAGACGCACTCAGCATCGGCACCACCGCCATCGCCGCCATCTCTCCCATCGCCCTCTGCAATGCACGTCGCAGAGCCCGTTCCCCAGATGCAGGCCCCCCCACCGCGCACGCCCGATCCCGTCGTTTCGTGGCTGGGCTGTCTGCACCGCCCTCTCCGCCCCGGTCGCGGAAACGCTCCGAGTCGAGCCGCGGCGACGACGACCTGGACGGCGACGAAGAGCCCACGCCGCGCGCCATGCCGCATACAGTGCGGCGAAAGGGTTTCGGGCGGGCGGGCGGGCGGGCGAGCGTGAGGACCGGCGCGGGAGTGTGAGGGGAGGAGGATAATAAAGATGACGACGATAAGGTATTAGAGCGGGCGTAGGAGTGCGAGAGGGTAATATTATAAAATAGAGAGTAAGTGGAGAGAGTTAACGTAGGCGAAAGGAGCGTAAGGTTGCGAAGATACGATACTAAAATCGCACGTGTGCGATCGAATGTCGCACGTTTGCGATCTAAATCGCATATGTGCGACATACCCGCCGCGCCCAAGGGCTCCAAGTAGGCGCTCGTGCGACACACAGGCTGGGAACGAGGCCTTGTTGGATTCCATGCGCTGGTATGTAGAGTCGTCTCTGCGTCCAATACGTCAGACCAATCTCCCTCTGCAGCAACATGGCGCAAATCGAGCCCAAAAGCCTCATTCTGCTCCGCGCCAGCAGCCTGCGGCGGAAAGACAGGATTGTTGACTTTCCAGTCTGCCTCAAGAGCGACCAAGCTGCCATTGCTCGCATGAGAAAGCTTGCTGCTGGCGCCGACAGCCTCTCCAGCACCCATAGGATGCACACCCCGCTGCTTGCTGCACCCGTCACAATCAGCATCGAGACGAAACGCCTGGGCAAGGAGTGGGATACCGCGCAGCTGCAGCTGGGAATCTGGGCGGCGGCGCACCTCACGCGTCTGGTACAGTTATGCCGCCAAGCAGGCAGCCAGGCCTCGTTCATGGACGTCCTGCCCTTATTGTGATTCAAGACTACGATTGGAGTTTTCTGGCTGCGTTTCGTGCTGTACACGCAGGCGAAACTATAAACCCTCATGCGCCTCTATGATGACGAGCGATTGACAATTTGCAGACCATCTGAAGAAAAATGCCCTTCGGGGAACGCGACAACCCCCTTGTGCGTCCATCAAATTGTTGCCACGCTTCAACATCTTTCACTCAGGTCGAAAACAACATATCGAAAGTGGTTCTACAGTTCGGTACTTGGGCTCTCGCGGGAGTCTACCACAAAGCCGGTTGCAGTGCCCGATAGCTGACCACCGCCCAAGGGTAGGGCCACCATGGCCTTGGTGCTCGCCCTTTTCAGCCCGAATCTCAGCAGCAGACAGTCTCTGCGCCCATTGTTGGACAAGCATCTTCCCCGCCCGACAAACCACTCTGCTCAAGAAGAAGCGTCTGCAGAAACAATCGTCGATACTTCATAAGCAAATGACCAGACAGCTGGAATCGCCAAAGCCTGCTATGCCTGTCCAGAAGCTGCGACACTTTAGGCCAGAGTCCAGCGACGGCGAACAGGTGTACTGTTCCGCTTGCAACAAAACATCTCGCCAGCAGTCGCGCGATTCACCACCGGTCAAGAGACCTCGCCGGCTCAGCACCATCCTCGAGGAGCCCGAGCCTTCTGAGCATAGCCCACAGACCAATAAATCCAGTCCGAATTGAGCGTACTACTGGGCTGTCGAAAGACGATTGGTTGCCGGATACCGGTATTTACTTTTCCAACGACTGCTGTGCAACTCACCATCTTCTCTCCGATCCCGTTCTGATGGCGTGCAACTTAGAACATCTCTTCAAATGCATACGCCGTTGATTGGCATCAACAGTCCTGGAACCTTGGCGTTTTCAAACATGGCCTCTCAGTAAGAAAAGTCCGGCTACTGCGGAAAGTTTGTTTTGATCATGTGCCTGCATTTCATCATAGAAAAGATTCCTCGGCACGTCAAAGCAAAGCGCTGGAGAACCCTTTCTTCAATTCATGGCGCAAGGAGCTGAATCACAGCTGGCGGCCCCTTCTCTGGTTCCCCTAAGTTTTGTCTGTCCCTACAATGAAGCCAAACACCTTGCCTTGTTACTCGGTACAATGCTAGAGCATGCGGAAAGTGCCCACGCTATTATTGCTGGTATAATCGGCTCCGTTCGCAAACATTCGGCGGCTATGAAAATCCGCATCCACAAGGTGCAAGGAGACCTTCAAGATTGTCAGGAATTGTTGCCCTGTCAGGTTGTGTATCGCCTCTTCTCGGTGCCTCTTGCTTTTCTGACCCATAATCACCTCATAGAAGAACAGGCGTGATGCGGGCATGTAGCCCAGAAATTGGGCTTTTATTAGTTCTTGAGTGTAGTTTGCCCTAATTCAATCTACTTGCTGCGGTGCTGTGCTATCAGGGGATGCAGCTTGGGCAGGGCAGGGTTGAGTTGAGGACATGGCTGTTTTGCGTCAGTTCTTTCTTCGCAACAATACCCGCTTGTTGGCTGCTGCAAACTGACCGCTCGATTGCTCATAGAGACGCAGCTTTCTGCCCTCTTTACCCCGCTTCTCGTCACCGCCAGCGTCCGCAATCCCTGGGCAGTCGTTCCCCCTACAGAGTCTCGGCCCCTTAGCATCTGTATCTCAGTCCACCTTCACAAGCCGACCCAAGTGTGCAGGTCAGCAGCTGCCGCGTAGCTCGCCGCCTTCACCCACACATGTCTCCCGTCAAAGGAGCTGACTCCGCGTCGATTCCGCCGCCGTTCTTCCCCGCCAACGCCGCTACGTCCAGTCTAACCTCACGAAGATATCCCGCTTCCTCCCACTTCGGGGAATGTGCGCGGAGTCGGTTTGAGTCTGCTCAGCTTGTCTTTCCTCCGCACCACACGCCTGCGCGTCACAACCGTCTTGTCTCTCCCGTCAGCCTCCATTGCGTAGAGCTACGCCACCGCCGGACCGGGATGGCCTCGCAAATCTGATGACGTGATATCGCATATGGCGTTTGTGTTCGATGAGCAGCACACGTGTCGTGGTCGGTATACTACAAGCCTCGATACCAGCGCACCTGGTATCAGACAGTGTGCACGGCACTTCGAGCAGGTCTATATGATTCAATAGGATGTACCGGCTGCGAATCTCGATTGAGTGCGCTGCAATTTTCTACCGTTCATGCTCGAAACTCGGGAACTCCTACAAATGAGATTCTGCTCGAGTTGAGGTGATCCTTGTTGTTCTTCTTGGCCTCTGTCCGGACTATGGGTAAGCAAAAACTGTTGTCAATGGAGGAGAGCAGGTAGTCCAGATTTTCTTAGTTTTTTTGAAGATATCTCGGGAGTCGGTGCTGTGGCATGATAAATCTTACATCCAACCTTCAATGCAATGTTTGATTTTAGTGCCTGCAGTCTTTTTCATCTCTACCGCACAATTCACCATCCCGCCACGGTCAGGCTGGGGTGCAACATAAAAGACAGGAAGTAGGATGGATCAAATAGCGGTGAGTTCTTGTCCGAGTTAACCCTCGCACATCAGGTTAAGAGTGCTTCATAGGCTTGAGATAGCATTTTGAAGCTACCTAACCACTCGCTAAGATGAAGGGTATAGCAAGGAAGTAGAATATTTATAGACGAGCAGATTAGAGAACTGCAGAATGAGGGTGTTGACTCTTTTTCCTCCGCCATTGCATCGGCCATCTCAAGGCCTCCCAACCCTCCCCTTTTTCTTTGATTCACTCTTTGTCGGACTTTTCCTTACCCCCTCTCAATTGGATTTTTAAATACTGTCTAATCTCGTATGCTGGAACCAAAATTCCATAGCTTATTTGGTGTCAAAATTACGCTTCCTTCTGCCGCTTCCTAAGAACTCACGCCTCTGGTACTGAGCGGGACCGATCATAGCCTCATCGCATATAGCCCGCACCCCAGGCCGCCACATACGCCCTTTTTCTGTTCTTGCTCCTTGTCGACTACCGGCATCGCGGCCTCTTCCGTTGCTGCTTTTGCTTGTCTAAGCCCTGCTCGTTAAAGAGGGAGATTTGGGTGCGCTTCGGCTTACTCGCCTGTCATCCTGCTTTCTTATTGGTGAGCTCAGGTTGGGAGACGGACAAGGATACGAACATGTTTCCAGATCGGCACGCATCGGTAAGTGCATGCAGACCTCAGCCAGATCGATCGCTCATCTGGGGTGCTGCGGAAAGATGCCAACGAATTGAGCGAAGAAGAGCTGCGGTGGTGCTTCTCAAGTGGTAATAGCTTCTTCGCGATGATTTCTGCGCTGCGGGGTTGGGTTCGATCGATGGAGTGCGGCTGGGTGGTGGCGGAGAGGTGGACTATTCCGGAGCGATCTCCGCGATCGGGTATTCCTCTTTAGGAATGATGATCGTAGCTCCGCACCTCACTTAGCTTTAGAAGAGCTGGGCACTCCGAAGGTAGTGGAGATGTGGACACCCGAGCCGAGCCGCACAGATTACGCCATTCACTCCATGTCGACCTCGGCACTGCTGCGTCGTGTACACACCCTTCTATCCTTGCCTTGCCGTGTATCAAATCATCGACTTCCCGCAGCGCAGGGTTCGCTTTGCACCATCGATATCGAAACATGGCTACCAGTGAGCTCACAGTGTGGCAACGAATCTCAATTTGTTCTATCTTGACTGACCCGTAAGAACAGGCGCCGACACGCTCTCGTTGCACGATGAGTATCCTGCACGAGCCGATCTGCGTCAGATGCTCGTCCAGCACCCCCTGCCCGTCATTGCTCCAGAGACTGTAGACATGACCTCTTTAGCCGGCGAAGAGCCGACCAAGCAGGCGCTTGCCGTGCTGGACACATTCAACGCCGCCCTGGCCGCTGATGACGCCGAAGCGCTAGAGGACTGCTTCTTTGCTGGCCAGGCATTCTGGAAGGACCAGCTGGCCCTGACCTACCATTTGCGCACCTTCACCACCCCTGGCGTGATTGCCGCGAGTCTTTTGGAAACTAAGGCGCTGAGGCACGTCCCTGGGGGGATCAAGGTCGAGGGCGCAGCCCGGCTCATCCCAGCCACTCCGTCTCTTGTGAGTAAATGATCTGTATTAGAGGAATCGTGGCCGAACAGGAGATCCAGCTAACAGCTTCATAATTACAGCAATTCATTGATTGCTGGCTCATCTTCAGGACTGGCTCGCCAGCCGCCACATGCAGTGGCAGATTATTACTCTTGCCTGTCAAAAACGGCAACGACACAATCAAGTGGAAGATCTGGACTCTAAGCACCAGACTTGAGAGCTTGGACGTACAACCAGGGGATGAGGCTTTGCTGCAGTCTCCTGCCAGACAGTGGGACGGCCTGGACACGTTTAAGACGAATGTCTTCATCATCGGAGGCGGAAACGCGTAAGTCAGGAAAAAGACGTTCGGCCGGCTCCAGAGTGACTGAACACTTCGTTCGTACAGTGCCGTAGCTCTTGCCGCGCGCCTCAAGGCACTGGGCGTTGAGAGTGTCATGGCCGAGCGAAATGCCCGAGTCGGCGACAACTGGGCTCTCCGATATGACTGCATGCGGTTTCACATCCCGACGTCATTCTGCGAGTTACCGTACATGTGTAAGGAAGAGCTCGGCCTCAACGAAATCGAGCGAGACACTAACTCCAAATCTCGCAACCAGGCTATGACAATGAGCTTCAAACTCCACATCTCCTCACCCGGGATGAGCTGGCCGAACACATACGACGATACGTAGCGGCCTTCAACCTCAATGTCATCACCTCGGCCAAGATTCAGTCGACGCTGTACGATCAGTCGGCCAAGCGGTGGACTATCATGTTTCAGACCCCCACCGGCGGCCAACGCACGGCTGTGTCCAAGCACCTCGTCCAGGCCACAGGCATCGGGTCACAGAAGCCATATCTTCCACCGATGGCAGACAGTCACCTGTACAAGGGTATTAGCCTTCACTCCGCGCACTACAAGAATGCCAAACAGTTGAGGGAACAGGGAGCCAAAGTAGGTTGCGCCCCGCCCAGCCGCCAGCATTAACTCTAACTCCACATCCACCTCCCAGTCCGTCCTCGTAATCGGCTCAGCCAACACCGCATTCGACGTCCTCGAAGACTGCCATGCCGCCGGGCTCCGCGCAACAATAGTCGCCCGGTCCCACACCTACATCGTCCCTCTCTCCTACCTCTGCAACAACCACAGCCTAGGCGCCTACAACCTCTCCGTCTCCGCCGCCGACAAACGCTTCCTAACCCTCCCAACAACCGTCGACAGCCACCTCAACCGCGCCCTCTTCGCGCACTTCGCCTCCCAGGAACCCAACCGCTACACCGCCCTCGCAGCAACCGGCTTCCCCGTCCGCGACAGCCGCCACCCCGACGCGCTCTTGATGCATAACCTCCTCGAGCGCGCCGGCGGGCACTACGTCGACGTTGGCGGCACGACGCTGCTCGCGGAGGGCAAAGTCGGCGTTAAGGCTGGTGTCCAGCCCGTCGCGTATACGGCGACGGGTCTGCGCTTCGAGGACGGTAGCACCGAAGACGCGGACGCGGTGGTGTGGTGTACGGGATTTGCGGACAAGGATGCGCGGGGCACGGCTGCGGATGTGCTGGGAGGAGGCGGGGGTGCTGGTGTCGGTGGGGATGGGGAGGCCGGCGATGCGGATGTGTTGGGTCCGAGTGAGATTGCGGCGCGCCTTGATGCTACTTGGGGCGTTGATGCTGAGGGCGAGGTTCGAGGGATGTGGAAGCGGCAGTTGCGGGTTGGTGGTTATTGGGTTATGGGCGGGTATACGCAGTTGCATCGGTGGCATTCGCAGACGCTGGCGTTGCAGATCAAGGCGGCGCTTGAGGGTGTTTTGCCGCCGGCTTATCGGGATACTCCCGTGCCGAGAACTAAAAGGTAAATTTGGAAGAAGTAGTAGGCTATGTGATTAAGAATCGGATTGTATTCTTCTTCCCCTTTTTTCTCCCAACCTTATTTTCTTTCCGTTTCTTTGCCTCTTTTGTCCTGCGTGTCCATAGGGGTCGGGTGATTTCCATGTCTAGTAGGGCGTTGCCCCTTTCGAAGGACAAAACTGTTGCATACCGAGTGGTCAACTGCGCTGAAGTTGTTTTGAGAAGAATTCATATATATCTACGGAGGTTTAACGTTTGTCGTGCTCCAGTATTTCTTTTACAATACCTCCACAAACTATTCTTCAATTTTCGATATTCTGCATTATAGACATATACGTACGCCGCCGTATCTTGTTCTATTGGCATCACTAACTTTAGTTTGTGGCGGAGATGACAACTCTCGCCCTCTCACAAGATCAAGCAATATTTTAATTAGTAGAAGAACAAATGATAAAGCAGACCTTAGCTATAGCACAGTATTAATGGATAAGGCAGTACAGGATCCTGGGACAGCCTTGCCCTTTGGATCAAAGGCCGCCCAAAGAAGTCATGCACCACGCACAACACTGCCATATTTATCATCACAGGTTCCATTGCCTCTCTATGGAATCGTGGGCTCCTCCGCCTTAGCTGGAGAAGAAATAGTCATCAGAGAGGAAGTTCTTGTGATCATCGCCCTTTCCCCGACATTCGGCAGTATGCGTTGTCGTCTGCCGGAACGTTTTCCTCTGCGCTCTATATCTGCTTTGCAACACTCTCAAATTGTCCATGGGATGGTGGGGCAGAAGAGCCATCGTCGATTGTGATGTGAGATCCCAGTAGTGCCTCAGTCGTGCCAGTGCCATATTGGCGCTTGCGGGGTGGATGGGCATGTGGAGGAAGGGGGCGAACAGGCTTGGATTTGGAGGGCAGAAATGTAGCGACTGTGCGTCTCACATAGCCTCGGCAGCCTATTAAGACTCCAAATCGAGGGTCGCATGTCTACAATAATGAAGCCTTGTAGTAGGATCTTATTCTCTGCTGGCGAGTCTACTTGAAACAATTCTCCCCGTGGCAACTGTGGCGGCAAAAACCCACCCGGAACAGGCCCAAGGGTCATGAGCCGGGGAGAAATGGCGCCGCGATAAAGATGAGACAGAGACTGCTTGGCTCCATTCTCAAAGCATATGGCCTTCGTGGCCCTCATGAGTTCCAGCCTGCTCTGGGACAGAGAGTTTCTTTGGCCACCGGGGTTTCATGATTCTTCAAGTGACTCACTCCCTCTCCTCAAAACTCTTCCAGGCTTTCTTCGCAAGCTTTTGACCGCAGGAAAATAACGTGACGCCGCATGCAAGAGGGAAAAGGGCAAATAATGCAGAGTACTTGTCTGTTAACCCGCCTGCCTATGACGCTCTTTACTGGCAGCCGTTTCATAGGCATCTTATCCTCCCAGCACCCTGACGGCCTGTTAATTGCTATATCACGGAAGCCGATGATCCTTTTACAGAACAGCTCTACTACGAGATGGTTGTGTCGCCTTTTATGACTGCTTGTTTTGCTTGCTTATGCAATGACGCATTTCAAGCCGTCGCCGCCTCTACGCTTGAATTGCCGTCCAGCAGCACGAAAAGAAGAAGTCAGAGCTCAGCCGTCTAGGGAGTTCAGCGGAGCCAGTATGTCACTACAAGCCATTGACACTGAATGCTTCATGGCACGCGAGTCTGATTCTCGTCGAGACGCATCGTCGTCGATTAATTAAGATGGTGCCTACTTATTACGCTGTTCTTTGTGCCCACATATTAATATATCAGAAACTTGAACTATTTCCAGCACGTCAGTTGAATAAGATTTATTCAGACTGCTGAGAGAGCGTGCTGAAGGGTTTGGTAATACTTAAGTGGATATAAAATGTTGGTGTCAGGGTGGTGTAGAGGAGGCTTCTACGGTAGCAGCTGTTAATCTGTGATGGGCAACCCTGTGGCAATTCTGGTGAGGGTAGACGAAGATGGCGCGTCATAAGCCTCTAATCAGTCCTCAAAATCGGAAATGTCGGGGTTAAAGTTCGCGTCATCCTTTAAACCTGAATGTCGATTCCTCCGCCTGTTGATGGCATTATCGTGCTCTTTCTCAACCGCTTTAGCCTAATCTGAAGGGACTAGTACTTCTTATCCCGTCGCCCTAGAACAAGCTTTTGTTGCTTAGTCAGAGAGTTGATACGAAGCTTCCGAACAGAAGTTTGTAGTGGAATTCTTAGGCCAAGACAGCGTCTGTGCACGGAATGGCAGTTGTTTCCGGGCCAATGAACGCATTCGGCGGTTCGCGCGGCACGGAGGCGCCTCCGCAGGCGGCTATTGGATAGCGAGGAGCAATAGTTGGCCTCGAGGGCGAATTAGGTTAAGCGGCCGGGACTCGAGTGGGGCCGCCGAAAACCCAGGGCGAGAGGCTGCGCACCTGACGAGAGTGCAGACCTCAGCCTCCGTCTTCGATGGCGGCCACCACGCTCGACATGAGCGATGACGAAGCCGACGGTATCGTCGTAGCCACGCTGACGGGCTCTTCCGGCCTCCTGGAGGACACATGGCACGCCGAGCGGCGAGCACCGGCGCATCAGCCACGCCCTCCTGCTACGCCGCAGCTGCAGACGTGAATCTCCCACACTGCACTGGACTGCGCCAAGCTGATTGCCTCAGGATCTCTACGGGCTCTTCTTCAAGTTCCCAGCGTCGTCTCGTGACGTCTACGATAGATGTCCGCCCGCCGAAAAGTAACAAAGTCGATGTGACGCCCGCATCCAACACTCGCCTCCATGGACTCAAGATCCGGTTATGTCGCTTGTGGGGCATTGGTCTGACACAGCTGGAGACCGTTTTCAACACCAAATCCCGAGACTTCTTCCTAAAACTACACAAGTTCGCTTCTGAAGAAAAACTCAGCTTCCAAGCAGCACTTCCACAACTTAATCGAGCTCGAGAATACCGAATCAACTCAACCGCAATGGATGTCCCGCTGCAAGGCTTGGCAAAAGATCGCCCGTGGACTCCAAGCGACGTTGACCGCGCCGTCAAGGCGATGCGGGAAGCCAGGAGGAAACGGACCTTGAGTCCAAGTGCTGGAGAGGTCAGTGCCAATCGCACTAGAGGGCCTTGAACGCCACGATTGACCACTTTGAGCAGTCTCCAAGACCGTCGCCCGCAGCACGTCGAGCCTTAGCGCGCCAGTCAGAAGCTTCCGCGCGCAGCAGCGTCCTCAAAGACCAGCCTCCCGCCGTGGCCGGAGCAGAAGTCGAGGACGAACGTGAGCGCGAAACAGAGCCGAGTGTGGCGACGAAACCATTGGAGGAATGGGATCAGGAAGATGAGCCTCAAACTGACCAGCATCTTGATGATTCGGAGCCAGAAATCACAGTACAACCTTCAACCACCGACATGACCACGAACCATGTCATCAATTCTGAAACCCCCAATGAGGTCCGAAGCCCGCCGGCGCCGAGTGACGTCCAAACGGGGGATCTTGATTGTCTGAAGCCACGGCAAATGCTTCAAAGCCGTGTCATCGAAGACCTGCTTCGGCGTTTTTGCTCGACAAGGTTGCTCGAACAACTCACAAAATGTTGCACAAATGCTGACTTCATTCAGTGATTCGATTCAGCTTTTTAAACCCCAGACCCCGGCGTCAGACTGGTGTGACTGCCGTTTGCGAGCATCAGCTTTTTGCAGCTCTGCCATTCTTCCACTCCGCTGGAACCATGTCTGGTACCTCGTAACATTCGATTTTGAAAACAGGACGATGAAATTATACGACTCATCAAACTGCCAGCACGAAGCCCATTCCGCGATCAAGGCCTTTGTGCTCCGCTCTCTGCACGCCAAAAATGCGGCAGCATGGAATTTTCAGAACGTCCCCACTGGTCAACAATCTAGCCAATCCGATTCTGGGGTACTCTGCCTTGTCAATTCCCTCTACCATCTGGCCGAACTGGAACTGCCTGCGAAGATCGACGTAGACCTTTGGAGAGGCGCCTTCATCCGTCTCCTCAATGCAGAGCACCCTACCGCCAATGGAAGCCAAAGCACGAAAGAACCAGGCAGCGTCGACGTTTTGCACATCTCAGCACTCCCAGCCACTCACATGAGCCTCAGCGACTATTTCAAGCACGTCGTCTCCACTTTGACCGCCGCCCGAACCTCGAAAATGGAGATGCTGGCAGAATCGCAATCCCGAATCCAAGCCACCGTGGATCTTCAAGCAGTTCTTGACGTCCTACTCAGCGACAATGCTGCACAGGCTGGTCAGGCCAGAAGCATTGAATTAAACGTCTCCATCCAGGAGTTCGAAGCTATACTGGGACGGTTCCCGAAGAATCGGTTTCGCAGCGAGGAAGCGGAGATGATTGTGGCAGATCATATCGCGCGGCTACGCGGATTCGAAAGCGATGATATGGAAAGAAAGGAGAGACTCGCACTGCTGCGAAAAGACGCCGCCCGGATGTATGGATTTGCGAAGGGGATTCAAACAACGGAGACGGATAGGGTGGCAAGGTTACGGAAGGTGATTGAAGATATCGATAAGGAGACACCTGGAAAACTCTAAACGGGTATAATGTTGATGGATATAGGGTGCAGATACAAGTATTAGTTCAGTCGGCAATCAATGCATCGTGGCTGTCTTCGGCTCTCACGAGGAAGAGTATCCGCATGCCACACGCTATAGTGCTCGTCGTCCGTACGCACACAGGTGATGGCTGTGTCATTCTGACCTCCCCGCGCTGGCTTCTTCGCGCAATCCACGGTGGTTGATGGCCAGACGAAGCACACGTCCCCGGAGCATCTTGGTCATTTGTGTTGAGATAAACGCCTCGCCGCCTGCTGGTGCTCCTCTCTAGCCTGTTCCCCCACTTCTCCAACAGCCTTAGCTTACTTCGAGTGTTGTGATGATTCCGTGACCAGCCACCGCTGCTACACATGTCTGACCAACTTGACGCCCGGCCTGATGGCAAGTAACTGATACTTCTGCCTGCTTCTCCACCTTAAGCCCCGGGCTCTATCGTCAAAGTACTAATATCGCAGAGCGGCGATTCAACCGCGTCTTTCACCACACGTGTGCCGAGGTCTCGAAGATCGAGTTCCTGGGACCTTGGCACGTCGGCGCACGCCACTCATTGGTAGTCGCCGCTGAGAGGGTGTTGGCCGACTCGTCGAGGGAAACAAAATAGACAGTGTTTAGAAAAGCTGAAGAGGCAGTCAGACTCAGCGGCCTGGCTGGAGATAACAGGCAGTCGAACGTGTGCAGCGATGAATAACAGGACTTGGATGAGCGGGTATTACCTTGAGTTTTTCTGAGTTCAGCTAATATACGGTTTAAGCTAGAATAGATAGCAGACTCAGAGAAAGATGAAGAGAAAGTAGTATTTAATATATATATATATAGTTGTGTTTAATGGTTCCTTTTATTTTTTTTTTTTTTAATAAGGCAGTGGAGGATAGAGATGTCGGCTCAACACAGGCTCCCGCACATCATGGCCGCATCCCAGCCCGCCCCAGAGGAAACACTCTGGTAAAGAAAAGCTCTGAGCGCAATTCATGGCCAAGCAAAGGACACGTGCACGCTGCGAGACATAAACCCTGTTGACACATACTGCAACCCATCCAGATGCCCCGTTGCACGTTCAGAGGGTGGCTCGCGTGCCTGAGCCGCCATAAAAGCCTTTATGAATGCCAATAAACCAGGAGGCACGATAAATACCCCATAGTGGAGAGTTGTCAATAGTGGGACGAGTTTAATATCGACAAAATCAACATATTGCACTGCGGCACCCTCGACAACGAACAAGACTTCACTGACACTTTGCTCCCCTTCTAATCCCCCAGGGGCAACATTTCTTGAGCAACGAGAGCGGGACCGAGTTTATGGATGATGATGAGGAGAAGGAGGTGGTGATGGTGGAGAAGGAGGGAGACTTGTCCGCTGCCGAAATTTTATAGAGTTCACAGAGCCGTAGATCCCCTCCTGCCGTGGCACCTCAAAAGGCCAATTGCAAGCGGGGTGCGGACTGAGCCGTAGAGGAGATGATGTCTTGAGCACAGACAACCATGCAGGATGCGGCAGTGCTGGGGCTTCGGATAAGCTGTTGTCTTTGCGACGCTTAATGAGCTGCCCCATGGAAAGAAGAGTAGGTAGATGGAGAAGTCGAGCGGAGATTGGAGTGACTCAGGCTTGATGATCAGGCCAGCATCGGCGGGCCAGAATTCACCTTAGTATGATGTGGTAGTAGACTGGTTTACAGCGATCTTCTGCTACTGGGATCCTCTCACGGTGTTGGTGTGTACGGCGATACGTAGCCGACAAGACCTAGACGTGAAAGAACGATGATGATGGAAGCACATTGATGGATTTGAAAGCGCAGAAAAATACATTGCAAGACCTGGACTAGCGAAATGCGTAAGACTAAGCACCCTAAAACTGAGGTTCAACCCAGACCTTTCAGGCCCTAAGGCGTTTCAACTCTACTCTCTGGCTTGAAGAGCGCTGATTACAGCCTGGTTGTCCGATTCCCTCGCGATGTCCATAGCCTTCCTTCCGTTGCAATCTTTCAAGCTAAGATCCATGCCCTTATCGAGCAGGTATCTGACTCTGAACGCCGTCTTGGGAGTCGGGTACTTCGCAACCAAATGCAACAATGACCGACCAGATGTGTCTTGTTCCGTCCACCGCGCACCCGCCCTATCGAACATAGCAAACACCTCTCCATCGATCTGTTCAAGCGACGGAGGCATCACCCCCCACGTGGAGTTCCTACTCCACAACGCTTTGTGCATCTCGCCATCGTCATCCACGAGCATCTCCAGCGCCGTGCGACCCTGACGGTTCCGGGCATTCACGTCCACCCCGGCGTCGCAGAAGCGTTGACACAGTCTACGAGCCTCGGTGCCTCGCCATTGCTCTGCGAGCCCGTTGTCGGCGAGATAGTGGAGCGCAGTGTTTCCGCGGCTGTCCCGTGTCGTGGCGTCAGCGCCTGCATCGAGGAGATCTTCGACTACAGCCTCGAGAGGTGAATCGTTCAGCCAGATTGTGGGCTCGAGGTGGCCGCGCAGACGCTGTAGCGCTGTGTGGACTGGGTACGTGCCATGTCGATCGGGGCTATTGACCAGGCTCGCTTCATGCGTCAAGACGTACTTCAAGGTGTTCCTGATCAAGGGCGGTCGCGTGGAGTAGGGGTGGGGTGTTTTCGCCTCCAGGAGATGGTGTAGGATGTTCTTGCCTTGGTGATCCCTGGCAGAGAGGTCTGCTCCACGCTTTCGCAACGTATGGAATAGCGATGTCTCCGAGGCTTCTGGCGCGATGAGAGGCTTGTTGCGGGATTCTTGGTAGAGGTCCTCGACCGTGGCATCGATGATGGCGTCTGCACCCACAGCATTGCGACAGGCGGAGTGCAACAATGTCCGGCCTTGAGGATCTCGATGTGAGAGATCGAGGTCGAGGCTGGGATGCTCAAGGATGGGTTTGAGGTATGCTCCGTCCTCGAATAAGGCGTGCAGCTCGGAGCGCAGACCGTAACCGCACTCTGGATCAGGCCTTTTCTGCCACTCGCCATCCACCATGTCGAGAGAGCTTAAGTAGTCATCGTCGTTGGTATCGCTTGCAGCGCCACCTCCGAAACCATTCTCTCCCGGGAACGGGAAAGGATCGGAGCGCCATATCGGCTGTTTGAGGACAGGGAAGAGGTCGTGATTGTGACGAAGGAGGACGGTCATGACAGAGTATGATGATGCTTTGCCCCCGTAGAAGGGATCCAGGGGCCCGGTTGCCGCATGCTGAAGAGGGTACCACTCCCGCTTCTCGACGCCGATGTTTGGAGAGAAGTCGGATGTTGGCCAACCACATTCCAGATCAGTGTACGTGCAGTCAGCGCCAGCCAGCCTCACGTTCGGCTCGGGTTTCGCTGACAGCAAGATCTCCAGGGTGCGTGCACTTCCCGTATAGCAGGCTGCGAGAATAGCATTTGCTGTGACGATGTGTCCCGCGGCGACTAGTTGCTGCACACGATTTGGATCTCGATATGCTTTCACAAGCTCGTCGTTCCCAAATTTCACCAGGGCGGGATCGTAAATTTCGGAATCGTCGTCCTCCATAGCTCGATGTGGATAGCAGAGTGCGGGCCTGTAAATGTTAATGCTTAGAAGTAAACAGTGCAAGCGAGTGCGTGCTTGGAGAATCTTAACTTACGACCTCTATCAAGCGATCAAGGTCTGTTCTAGCATGTATGGTGGTTCTTGAAAGAAACGGCAAGCTGGCCTTTGAAGGAGGGCCCCCCGCGTCATTTCTACGTTTCCTCAAGCAGCGGCTAAACCGGATTCGGCAGCCTTCAGGATCCCTTCACTGTGTCACATTCCTTGCCAGCATGTGTCAACATGTGTAACAGGCCCGTAGACACAATGTCTTAGCGGCAACGATGTGTACAGACCATCTGGGCTGATGCGAAGCCCAGATGATCTGCTTATGAAACGCGTGTCACGACTCCAAGGCCCTCCACAACGGCTTAGTTGCATTCAACGAATAATAGATATCATCTAGAGGATATAAGATGAAGTCACGGAGAAGCATTGATAATATATTGACGAGATGCTGACAGAATGTATACAACATCCATGGAAATAAGAGCAACTATCGCAACTCTCACCCCACAACTTCTTCCCAACGTAAACTATCAGCAGCCGCAACCACCGGCAGCCATTTTGGCCGCTTCAAATGCCTTTAGATGCCTTAGGTTACTGCAATTCCAAGTTAGTATGACATTGACTAGGATCGAATTTTGGTTGCATGAACCTCTTGTTATCGCCAGTATCATTCTTCCAATCCTCCAAGGCCTGCTTTATATCACTTTCTCGGTCTGGATTGTTTTTGACCGATTGGACCGGATCCCATACGTAGTACGATCCAAGCCTTCCAGTCGAATCCCTACCTAGCTTCGTCGCTAGTTGAAGTCCCCCCAACCTCTTTTCCAGATCTCTGATGCGGGGTTTTATGTCGTTGTTGTCCATCTCTTTCGCTCGTATGTCTACAATCATGCCGGCCGCCTCTTTAGCTCTCGCGAGTAAGTTCTTGACAACGTTCTTTGAATCAACATTGTCCATGTCATCATAAGACTTTCTCGTCTGCTCGATGACGGAGCCACATTTCGTCATAGCATCGTAGTAGTCGCTGGCTCCTGGGAAAAGGCGACCGGTATCAATATTCCCAGTGATTGGTTTCTGCAGCCCAGCCCTCCTATATCCGTTTATCTTCTGCAGGAGAGTGGCGAGTTTTGCCGTCTTGAAGTCGGTCTGTCCGTCTAAGAGGTTGACGTTGGGTCTATTGATGTCGCCCTTGTCATCGAATGGAGCCCAGATGTATTGCATGAATTCGTTGAAGGTACAACGGCCGGCGGGAGTTTGACGTGTACCGATGCAACCCGGTGCTATCGTGTATCCTCTGGCCATCTGCTCTTCGCAGAGATAACCAGCATAAAACATGATTCTGCCATCACATTCAGTGTGTTTTTCGCATTATGGATCTTGGGAGAGTTCACACCGTTCAGCTGCACCACTTTGTCCATATCCCATGCAAAGAGATACAATGTTGCCTAGAAGGGTGAGGCAAACAAGAATACTCTTCATATTGCCGTGATATTCTCACGAGCAGGAGATTGATAGATGAGATGCCAACAAAAGGCTCAACAATATTGCAGAACAGGAGAGGAAGAGACGACGAAAGGAGTGACATGGGAAATGGCCAGTATGTGAAAGTGATTCAAGCTTCGCTCAAGATGCTAGCTCGATGATGTGGAGATTCTCCTTGTGCGCAACGAACACACCGTACGTACTGAATTGCTAAGAGCCAAGAAAGGAGTGAAGTTTAACCCCTTCAGCTTTGGCGGCTCACGCCATTGCCCTTTTTTCGCAGTAAGGGCCGTTGCTCCCTTGATCGCGCAAGACATTTGATTTCATTGGCTCGGCAAATGCGTGCAAGAGGGTTGAACGCGTGTAATCCTTTTAAGGTGGAATGCTTCTAACTTCTTTCAAGAGAGTGGAATGCTTTCTAAGTTGCGTGTGAGACGTGATTGGAAGGGATATCATTCTTTTCCTTTTATACCGCTCACCGCCACCTAATGACACGTAAGGAACGACGACAATCTGATCGGAGCAAGCTGTCAGTTCTGAGACCATAACAGACCCAAATGCAAAGATCGAACGACCTGTAGGACATGTGAGACCGGTCTTCGCAGAGGTCTTCTTGTCCTTAGAATGTGTCTCACTGCCTGCTGCCTTCGACTTACGTTGTACTGTGGCGCGCTATCCCAGCCAGATGAGACTATTGGAATCATTCAGTTACATGAGGTCACGAGCGACCGTAATTATAGTCAAGTATAGTCAAGGAGGCAGACTGACTCGTCGGCTCTCGCTTCTACCCCAACAAAATAGGTATAAAGTACATGGTGATATCTCCGTCCAGCTGCTTTTGCCCTGAAATCCGACCCTCTGCTGTCACTGAACTCAAGATCATCTTTCATTGTTGCCGTCGTCTTTGGTCCACTCGTTCATTCTTTGGCTCGTTAGTCCACTCTATATTGCCACCCATGTGGCTCGGCAGTGCAATTTCGTTGTCAACAGCCGCCAATCACTGCGCTTTGCTGATAGCGTCGATCTCAGCCAAAACTCACCATGGCATGTTTGATAAGCGAGGCGACTGCACAACACGGAGTATCGTCTCTGGTGACAGCTGTGGTTCGTTAGCCTCAAAATGCGGTATCTCGCCCTCGGACTTCACCAAATATAATTCGGACCCAGAGCTCTGTGCCACCCTATCTCCAGGACAACGAGTGTGCTGTTCGCCAGGCACACTACCCGACATCAGACCAAAGCCTCAATCTGATGGAACCTGTGCCTCGTATGTTATCCAGTCCGGCGACACCTGCTCGGCCATTGCTGCGGCCAATGGCTTGGAGGCTCAAGACCTGGCTGCCTTCAACGACAACACCACATGGGGCTGGTCAGGATGCGACCATCTTGGTGCTCAGCTCAAGATCTGCATCAGCAACGGCTCCCCGCCAATGCCACAGACTATCGGCAATGCCGTCTGCGGTCCACTGAAGCCGGGATCCCAGCCTCCTGAGCGTGGCCAAACCTTGGCTGACCTCAATCCTTGTCCTTTGAACTCATGCTGCACGATATGGGGTCAATGCGGTATCACCCCGGAGTTCTGCACCAACGAAACAGCTTCCACAGGCAATCCCGGAACGGCTCCCCCCGGCCACAACGGATGCATCAGCAACTGCGGGACCGATATCAAAAACAATGGAGCCGGGCCGGATTCTCCCTTTAGCATCGGGTACTACGAGTCTTGGAACTTTGATCGTCCTTGTTTGAATATGAGGGCGGATAGCGTTGACACCTCGAAGTACACACATTACCACTGGGGTTTTGCGACTATCACGTCCGCCTTGGACGTGTCTATCAACGACACGGACAAACAATGGGCCAAGTTTACGGGACTCACCGGGATCAAAAGAATTGTAAGTGTGTTCTCGTATATAAGATTTGTTCTGAAGCTCGTAGCCGAGCCAGACCTCAACGAGCGGCACAGATTGCTCCCTTCGAAGGCAACCTTTGTCATTCCCACGTAGATTCAGTCTTAGGGGCTGCTTTCAGACCGCAGGCCCGGCGGCCTCATGGTTTTTATCAGCGCTGTACTTCCATTACATGCATGCTGATTTTACACAGGTGTCCTTCGGGGGTTGGGGATTCAGTACAGATCCATCGACTTACGACGTTTTTCGTCATGCTATAGATTCGGGAAATGCCGACCAATTCGCAACCAACGTCGTCAAGTTCATCAACGCGAACAATTTGGACGGTGTTGATTTTGACTGGGAATATCCGGGAGCTCCTGATATTCCAGGAATACCACCTGGCCAGGCGTCTGACGCGCCTAATTACCTCACCTTCCTCAAGCTGCTCCGCTCAAAACTGCCGCCGGGCAAGACGGTCTCGATCGCAGCGCCGGCCTCGTATTGGTATCTCAAACAATTTCCGATTGCAGAAATGGCAGATGTCGTGGACTACATCGTATACATGACTTATGACCTCCACGGCCAGTGGGACTTTGGGAACAATTTCAGCCAGGACGGCTGTCCAGCTGGAAGCTGTCTACGAAGCCACGTCAACCTTACCGAAACTATGTACGCGCTTGCGATGATCACGAAGGCTGGTGTCCAGTCCAACAAGATCGCCGTCGGTATTTCTTCGTACGGCCGTTCGTTCGGTATGACACAGAGCAGCTGCACGGGACCGGATTGCTTTTTTGAGGGCCCTAACTCTACATCGACCCCGGGAGACTGCACTGAAACATCGGGATACATTAGTAATGCTGAAATCCAGCTCATTGCTGACTCGGATGAGGCTGGCACCAGAGCATGGTACGACAAAGATAGCGACTCGAACATCTTGGTCTACGGACAAAACCAGTGGGTTGCGTACATGGACGATGATACCAGAAACTTCAGGATGGCTTACTACAGATCTCTTAACTTCTTAGGCACCGTGGACTGGGCGGTTGATCTCCTGTACTTCGGAGACGATGATCAGGATCCTGAGGGCGATGACGATGACGAGTTTCTGCCAGACACTGACGCATTGCCGAATTGCGATGCCACGTTCGACGATCTCGACGACCTTGATGCCGCCGCAGGCTCCATCCCGGACAATTGCAAGCCTGTCTACACGATACAGGCGCTATCAGCTACGCTCAACACCGCAGTGAAGAACTACTCGGACATGATGTAAGCTCTACTCTTCGAAAATGCTCTTCACATACGTGCTTGTTAACTCCGCACGATAGGGTCCATGGATATGACAAGAAATTCAACACATACGCTCATGCCGTCGCAGATAGCGCGGGCAAGAGTATGAATGATTTCGTCAACAAGCATGGCAATGATTACTTCTCCTGCGTCGTCAGTGAGGCTTCAATCTGCTGCTCTGGTTGCAAGGGCCAGAACGGCAAAGGTGCTGGAGACCCTTGCGCGTACTGTTTCCATGGTGACTGTTACAAGACCGTGATAGGGGGGCGCCTCGAGATCGCGTGGAACAGCACACAACACAATAGCAGCCTATCGGCTGGCCTTCACAGTAACGCTCCGCGTGATCACCCGCATCCTGAACAAGTCCAAATCGTCAAGGAAGTCAACGAAACCGAGCCCTGTCCCCCTGACTACTCCAAGCGTGGCTACGGCCCGGACAACCCGTATGAGCAGAGCGTCTACTGGACTCTGGATAGCGACAAAGCGGACAATTTCTACGCCGACCTGCTCAGCGAAACCGGGATTCCCAAGGACAAGACCACGCTCGGCAACTACGACCGTGGCAACGACTGTGCGCCCTCCAATCACATGGGCGACGACGACGCTTGCTGGGGCTCAGGCTACGACTATGGTATCCCCATGCCACACGGTTACGACGCAAGCGATGTCGCGAACCCCAAGGACGTCGTCCAAAAGGCCCTTGACAACTCTGGTAATCTCGTGCAGCAGCTCAGCGATGCACTGACAGCCCTGCAGCTAGGCGGGTACTACGGCGACGAGCTCGAGCTGGTGGACTCGGTCTCCGTTCCTGTGCTCATGATCATCAACGCCGTCGAAGACATGTCGCAAGTAGAGGAGGTCGCAGACAAGATCAAAGAGGAGGAGAAGAAGGCACTTATTCTAGCTTTCATCGGCGCGATACTCTTCTTCGTGCCTATCGCCGGGGAGGTCCTGGGCGCTGTCACCGAACTCGCGGACGTCTCTTCCATCCTGGCAATCGTCAGCGCGGCCGGCGATGCTGAGCTGGGTGTTTACCAGATCGTCGATGATCCGAGTAACCCTCTCCTCGGCATTATGAGCATTGTTATGGCGCCTTTGGCGTTGGGCGATCTCGTCAAGGTTGGCAAAGCGGCGAATATCCGCCGTGGTATGTCGGATGATGATATCATAAAATTGGGCGGTAAAGTTGCTGAAAGAATGGGAACCATTAAGAAGGTTATTGGAACTTGTCATAAAGAGTTTTAAATAAAGAGAGGAAGATTGACCATGAAGACAGTGGTCTAAGTGGTAGAGCGCAGCGTGCAGATTAGGCGTGCGACGAGAATAACAAGCGTTTTTTGTTGCCCTTCTAACCGTTCGGATCATTCTGCTTGATCTCTAAACATAGAATTGGTCTCCCAAATTTCATGCTACTGGAAACTCAGCCACACATGCCAAAACAGACGTAGCGACGACCTGACTAAATGAGGAGGTGTCAATTCGAAAGGCAAGCTGAAAATCGGCACCCGCCTTGCCCTGTTAGCACTGGAGGCGAGAGAGGGAACACACAGCCAATAGGCGCCAGCGGCGACCGTGCCCGGCCTCCGGTTCGGCTGGCAGCCACCCGTGTGGGCAAGCAGGCCATCTTCCAGGCGCAACCTGGGGTTCTGTAGGGACGCGCACTGCGTCTCGTTTGCGCCATCCCGGTGTCTGTGCGGCAGTTCTCGCGGTTCGGGGTGAAGGAATCAAGGCTGCTCCCGCATTAAAGCTTGGGCGGGTGGGATCCTGCCGGCGCACCGAGGGATCTCGCGGCCATTGGTCTATTTTTTGAGTGTTAAAAAAACTATTGTCAGTATTGCATCCCTGTGCCTGGCTGATGTTCAAGAATAGGGTCTGGATCTGGAAAAGCATAACAGAGGATGTTCGAGACTGAGGGTGTTTCATGTGCGTGCATCGGGCATTAGCGCTTACACGCATAGGTCGTGGCGCCCAATCATAACAGTAGACACAGCAATTCAAGCAGAATCTGACAATACTGACCGCATTTCGGTGCGAGGTCCGGCTTTTCCTGTTTCAATGGATGGGACCCTTACGTCATATTTAAACTGAACTCCTTTCATTCCCTTCTCATGCTTTGATTCTCTCCGAATCCCTCTGTTCTGATTACCTTTCAATACCTCTATCCTAATGGCTCTTTGTTCAGGCCAGTCCAATTGTTCGCTGGACGTGTATACGGTCAAGGCGGATCCAGACATTGTAAGGTCTCCTCCATCTAAAAGAAAAGGCTCTAATTGAAATGTTGGACTCTAGTCCGGTATCGGAGTAAGTGAAGAGGAAGGGCAGCCTTGAAGCGGACGTGCTAAGTGTATGAGGTTCTGACAGCTTTTATGTTCTCGTCCTGGTTGACTTTTGCTGTCATTCTCTTCGCGTACTTGTTCGTCGAGCAAGGCATTTCTTCCACCAATCTGAACACCCTCGACCTTCTCATTTCATCCAAGTCACTGAGAGCAAAGGACTACGTCAGGTCCCATGTGTTTTCGATCAACAAGTCTGGACGGGGCCCGAACGTACACGTCTCCAGCAACGTGATTCAAAAAATCGTCCTGACGCTTAACGACCAACAGCTCATTCTCTCATCGGCTGTTCTTATCCTCGCGTACGCCAAACACTGCACCATATCGGAATATCACTTTGAGATATCTGGCGATCTGGCGTGGCTGAGCTTTGCCAACGCGCAAGCTACGCTACTAGTAACCTTTGGGTATTTCCTACACAATCCGGCAATGAAACATTGGCGCGCCCTTTGGATGACCGTCGAGTATTTCCTTATATTCATGGCTCAATTTATCACCTACCACGACGACTGGCTTGCAAAAGGGACCTTCGGCAAGCCCACGCAGTGCACATGGAATCACCTTGCCACCGGAATGAGTGGAGAATGGATCCCCATGCTTTGCGTCTGCCTTGTCACATTGACCTGGAACTATTTGGCCGCGATGTTCGCGTTCTATCCTCAGTTGTTTGCCTGGATTTACTTATTAATGTCGCCTCTGCTGTGGTTGTTGCGGTTGCCGACAACCTGGTACCTTTGGGCGAACGACTCTGGTCACCAGCGACAGATTGTCAAGGCTTTATCTGGGGTGTTGGCCACACCACTTTATGCGCTATTCCTCATGTCGTTCGCGGTATCGGAGGTCCTTTTCTCGGAAGCTCTTGATCTTATCCGAACCTTTGCAACGCTAGCATGGGCATCCTCCTATATCGTCTTGGCCAAAAAGCATGTTAAGCAAGAGGTTATGCAAGGCAACGAGAATGAATGGACCGTTGGGCAACTCCTACCATTGATGCTCTTAGCACTACCTCTTTTTGGAGCAGTAGAAATTTATCACGGTAAGCTAAAGGGTTGATGGTAATAGTTGGCGCTCATTAGCTGAATCATTGTAGAATCTATCTCGAGCAAGAAAATCCACTACCAGAGCGAAACAGCCCAGGCAACACTCACATCGCATTCATCAGTCCAAGTGACTAAAAGACTTTCCGGAGGAACCTATACACTACCGGACAATACATCAGCTAAGGCGAATGAAGAGCCAACATTGAACAGTTTATTTATCTCTACATTCAACGATCCAGGGACCCAGGGCCGGATCCGCTTCCTTTTGAAACAAAAGGAACTCGAGCAAGAGTTTCCAGATGTGCAATACGAAGGATGCGATCGTTTCCTCGAGCTCAAGAGAGAAGTTTATGCAGATCGGAAGTTTCGCGTTGCGCTATGGCTGCTTTGTCTGGTTGTTTTTGTAGGCTTCACTTCCGCTGCATTGCTTGGATACGCTTTCTAAGTACCGCCAAATCTCACAACAAAGCTGTCTGTGAAGAGCTTCTCAAGTAAGACGGGGTGGAAGTGGATGTGGCGAATGAAAGACGCGAACCCCCGCTCCATCTTGCGGGCAAGAGCTCTCATGCGCCCAGAGACCTGATCAAACTCCTCCCTGAGAAGGGAACCAATTCTACGTATAAGACGAAGATAGTCAGACGCCTTTATATAAGGCTTGCAGCGCCGGAAACGGTGAAGTGGCTAAGTTGATGCTCGAGAAAAATGATGACTTACAAGATGATGATATATTGGGCAATACGGTGAGTCAAATCCACAGCAGCCAATGGACGTAGCAATCAATCAATATGATGCAGAATCAATCTTTATCTTCAATCAATCGATCGAATTGGCGGAGGCAAGGAGGAACTCAAGGTAAACCCGGCGGCCCGGGACGAAAATACCAGCAAAAGAAAGCGCACAGCGGCCACATTACATCAACTCAACAGCAACGCCTGCACCGCCCAGGCGCGGCCGCTGGGCTAGGCTATCCTATAGCCCCTTCCACACTTACCAGACGCAAAATTCTCCCTCTAGTAGTCAAAGCTCAGGCTTAGCACTACACCTAAAACCATGGCTTCTAACCCAGGATCTCAACCACCCCGTGAACGCCGCCAATCAACTACCCTACCAAACAGTCAAATAGTTACTAGATCCTAGTCAACTACTCCTAATAGGAAGGTTAGAAGTAACCGACGCGAGGCTAGCCACAGGAACAACTAAGAAATAGAAGACGTAATTCACGTGATCTCTACGCAAGATGACCTCCCTAGTAGCCAGACGCTACAGCCTACGCAAGCACCCCCTTAAGTAGAGACAAACATAAACACTAAAACACTAGTTCTACTAGTATCCTAGTAGAAAAAGACTATTTAACTCCTCTAAAAGGAAAGAGAGGAGGCTAGGAAAGAACACTAGGAACTAACCAAGCTTATCAGCAATCTTGTTAATTAAGTTAAGAAACTCAAAAGCAGGCTCCAACTATTAACTACCAACCCCCAAAGCCTAAATTAGGCATTAGTCGTAGCTAGCAGAGTACTCTAGACACTACCAACATACAATACGCAATCTAGAAATAACCCTACAACGATACTCATTAACGTCCTACCACTAACCTACAACTAGACACAAGCTAATAATCTTATCTAAAACCTACCCACCCTAACAGCAGTAAACCTTATATCTTGGGTACTTAAAAGCTAAGAATTAACTAAACGAGTAGAGGTGCTAAGAGTAAAGGTAATAAGAGAAGAATACCTTATCCGCTTTAAAAATAACGAAGCTAAATAATTTACAATCTAGAATTAACAATAGACCACGGTGTTAGGAAAGGATATTAAGATTAACCGCCTAAGATTCGGAGTAGTAGCTCACCGCATACTAACAAACGAAGTCTAGGTAGAAGAGAAAGAAAAAGCAATCTAAAAGATCACCTAGGAGAATAAGCTTACAAAGGCAAACATCTAAGTCGAGAATATTGCCTAGATAAAAAAGAAAGACAGCCCCCTTAGCCACCATATATCCCTCGGAATCTAGTTTAATACCGAAGAAGCAGCCTAAAGCGTAGTCTAGAATGGGCTTCTTATCGGACAAGAACTCGTTACTTAGGTTAAATTCTACTATATAGAGAGAAAGAGGTGCTATAAATGCTAGAGATTTAGACACCTTGCCTAGAGCTATAAGGAGAAAGAAAGATACGCAAACTACAGTAAGGAACACAACATAAAGAACTACCCACTAGGCAGCCTCCCCCAGTGCGTAGACTACCGCGGCAGCTATCTAACAGGAGACAGCCAGTGTAGGGCAAAGACCCTTCCCTATATTAGCTTTTAATACTAGAGCTACTACGAATTGTCTAATTAAATATCTAGAAATCAAGGGAATGCATAGAAGCCCTAATCAACGACCTAGACACAGAGAGACTCGACATTATTCTAATCTAAGAACCACCAGTCTCCTTCTTTAAAACTCTACCAAAACACCACTCGTGGCACCTATACACCCTAACTTATACTAGGCCTTAAAAGAAATAATCTACCATCTACGTAAACAAGAGAATCTCCTCATCCGCACAACGGCAAGTCCCGTGTAATAGCTAAGACCTAATAGCTATTTAAATTCAGACACCAAATCAGCCTGTAATCATCTTCTCAGTCTACGTACCACTAATAGGAGGTACCCAGCATTATGCTAAGAATAAAATGCTCGCTACTCTCTAAGTAGTTCGCCATTTAATAAGAAAGCAGACAACAAATACTACCCTAGGCCTTATCCTTAGAGGAGACTTTAATAGATAAGACCCGCTATAGGGTAGAGATAACATTAAACCATACCTAGTAGGAAGCGCATCATCCTTAATCTCATTTATAGAAGAACACCAGCTACAAAGCCACCTCCACTATGGTACACCAACCTACTACGCCAGCAACAAGACTAATAGTAAAACGACGCTAGACCTCACTCTAAGTAATATTACAAACTAGATAATTAAATGCGAACTCCTAGACCAAAATTACGGCTTAGACTATAGAGTAATCTACTCTAAATAGAATATGGAGGCCGAATAGACAAATACACGGCCACCTCGCAAGCTCTATAAACGGACAGACTAGATAAAGGCGGGGCAAGCTATTTAGCATGCCCTTAGGCAAGTAGGGGAAATTGCCACGTAGGAATAACTGATGCATTGGTTGGGGAAAATTGATGATATTGTCGGCACTGCATGAGTGGCATGAGAACTGAGAGGGTGGCTAGCCGGGGAGGCTCTTAAGCCCTGCTTAGGTGACTAAGCTAACTACACGTGATGACCAGATATACTGCAACACACCCCCTTCGTGTAGTGGTGCAAACGATACACGAAACGCAATTAGTACTCGAAATCACGCAAAGCAAATGAATGTGCAAGGCAGCTGAGTGTTGGACTCGTACTGGATAAGGGGAATGCGCAGTTGTTAGAAACTAACGCGAGCTTATTTATATAAAGAAGTGTAAGATAAATAAGTAATGAAAGAGAAGTGCAATCTAGTAGGTTACGTTGTTGCTACTCCTGCAATGATACCAGACTAAGGAGGTGTACGAAGTCTAAGTGCTTCTGCCTGGGTAAGGCCTTGGTGAGTCTATCCGTAACTATATCCGCTGTAGGGGTCCATCTAAAGTGGATATTCCCTGCTTGTGCTTCCTGGCGTAGCTAGTGATGATGAATGTTAACATGACGAAGCTTGGTAACCAGCTTATTAACATTCTCTTGCATAAGGCGGAGGGTCTGCAAGTTATTACACTGGATCTCAATTCGATGGCCAGGGTTAAACTAAAGTCTACGGAAGAAACGTTTCCACTAATACCCCTGCTTAGCTATCTCTAAGAGTGTAAGGAGCTTGGCTTCTGTAGAAGAAGTAGTAACCGTGGGTTATTTAGAAGATTTCTAGTTAACTGGTGTACTAAAGAGTGAGAACAATGAGCCCTGATAGCTCCGGCGGGTTAGTTAGTCGTTGGTAAAGGATGTATTACTGCTGATGATAAAGATGTCTTAGTTCGTTTCGATAAATCCTTGGTAGTAAATAGCGTAGTCCTAAGTTCCTCCTAGGTAAGTAAGGACTCGCTGGGCAAGTTCCAGGTGGCGAGGAGACGGATTGGTGAGATAGCTGGAAAGTGAAGAGCAAGCATGGGCGATATCTACACGGGTGCTGACCGCGGTAAATTGAGCTAACCCAATTTTGCTTTAAAAGGTGTATACGTCTTGTAGAGACGCGTGCTCTCCCTCATTTGATATGAGGACTTCCCCAGATGGGAGCGGAGTTGTGACCTGGGTGGACGTCTTGACGTTGTATTTAACCATGAGGCCTTTAATGTATGACTCTTGAGAGAGCCACAATAGACGTTGGGACCTGTCACGGATAATACGCAGTGCAAGGAACCACTGGATCTCCCCTATCATTCTTATCTCGTAGCGCTGGAAAAGATCTTCTTAAAAGGCATTTGTAAACTGTTTATTATCTTGGTGGAAAGCCATGATAATATTATTAACGAAGAAAAAGACAAAGAGGTGACTGTTGGAATATAGGTAGGGTGCATTAGGTACTGCCTCTAGTCCTAGTTCCGAAAGGGAATTGCAGAAATGCTTTTGCTAGAGGGCTGGTGATTTTTTAAGGCTATATAGAGCTCGATGTAGCTGAAGGATTTGACCTAGTGGGAGATTTATACCCTATAGTGGCTGGTAAAACGTTTTGGTGTGTAAAGGTATATGAGGAAAGGTATTAACTATATTAAATTGACGAGTCTCGTAATTAAATGCGTAGATAATTGCGATGAGGGCTCTAAAGATGCGAAGGGCTAAGGTCGCTACGTAGGTGTCCTGGCTTGTGGCTTAAAGGTCTCTACGCATATAAATACGAGCTTTTATCTTGTTTAGGTAGCCGTGTTCATCGAATTTGTATTTGAAGACCTAGGTAAGAGGAATAACCTTCTTGTTGTACTTTTGGGCTTTAGTGATTAGTATAGGCGTCCACACCCCCTGACCTTAGAGCTCTCGTAGCTAAGTTTAGATTGCGTTAAGGAAGTGTGTACGTAGAGGGTGTGAGTGTATATCCTTGTAGTAACGAGGCTCGGGCGGTAGGTGGTCACGGTGGATTCTAGGCAGTTAATCATCTAGCTGCTGTAGGCTATGTTGGGCTGCTTTAGGCTGATTTAGGTTGCCTTGGACTGACGTAGGCTGCTGTGTGTAAGCAGTAGTTACGTCTGGTTAAGAAAGGTTTGAAGGGGTTTCTTTGATAGGCGTAATTGCAGAGTGAATTAAGGCTACGAATGCGTTGTGATGAGACTGTTCGTAATAGGCATTTTCCTCTAGTATAGTAAGATATGCTTGGCGACGTCTGTGTGATCCTTCAATGATGTTGGCGGGATTGATATTGGGTGCAATTTTAGCGGCTTGAGGGGTAGCATTGCCGATCTCGGCTCGTGGATCTGGTGGAGTATCGTAGTCGTAGTGCCATCGACCTCCGGCCCCTTAATAGATGACGTTAGTCTCTTTATGGGCGTTGTTATTATTTTCTTCTCTAGTGCTTGGAGTGTTGTTGTTTTCGTCCTTACCCCCTAGGCTTAAAGCGTCTAGTAGGATGGGCGATTGCGGAGCTGAATCGAAATGATCTTCATCCGTGGTTGGTGCCTATGGTGAGGCATACTCCTAAGCGGATAGCTCGGGCGTTAGTAATCGCTGGGTGTCCAACTGTTCTTGGTCCTTATTAGGCGGCGTTAATGGGCCGTCCTGAGGTGGTTGAAATGGTTAATCCTCTTGTTGTTATTTAGCTATGCGCGTGTAGTAGATTATTTTATCCTCTGAGGAGGAATCGTCAGTCTGCTTAAGGTCCTCTGAGTTAAGGCGGATACGAGGAATGATATGTATTGGTTCTGGCTCCTCTTTAACCTCTAAGGGCTTATAGTAGTCCTCTTGATAGTCTGGCTTATAGAAGCTAGACTTATTAAAGGTAATATCGCGTGAGCGAATGATCTTGTCCTTAGGTGGATACTAAATACGGAAGATGTTAGTAGAATCGTAACCAATAAGATACCCGACGAGTGCTCTTTTCTAAAGCTTGTTTTTGTAAGGAATCTACTTGTTTAAAGTATAGGCTTTGTAGCTATATACTCGTAGATGAGCGACTGAGGGCTTCTGTCTATAAACTAATTCGAAAGGGGTTTTCTACTTAAGACGTTGAATTGGGGTCCGATTGTGAATATACGCGGCGGCTTTGATAGCTTCTAGCTAGAGACGTTTAGGTAGGTTGCTCCTAATACGCATAGTGCGAGCTTTAAGGATTAGTATTTGACTAGCGCGTTCTGCGTAGCCATTTTGGGCAGGTGTGTAGGGTGCTATAACCTCTATAGTGACTCTACGGTGGTTGAGTTCGTTTTAAAAACGGGTTCTAAGTGATCGTTCACCATCTAAGCGCAGAAAGGCTATAGTTTAGTAATAGCGGACTTGGATAAGCTTAAGGAAATCTAGGATAGTAATAGCATAAAAGGACTTGAGGGTATGGGTCTCCAGGAATGTAAACTTGCTTAATACTCATTCTATATGCGTAATCTACTTATTTTAATTGTACGCCTTAGTTATATAAATAAGATCAAAGGAAACCTGGAAGAAGGGTTCTTTGGACGATTCCTCATGACCTGAGTTGCGTGAAATGAGTTAATGTGCCTTTGAACGTATACACACGTTATAGTGAGTAGGGACTTGTTCCTCTATAATGACTGCTCCTTATACTGCCCCTAGTAAAGCTTTAATAATATCTACGTTTGCGTGGGCAAAGACATTATGCTATTAGGCTGCAGGAAGATTGCGTGAGGTAAAACTAGATACGAGGGCATTCGACTGTGAGGCTTGGACATATTTAACGAAGAAATACCCTTCCTTAGAAATGACTTTATAAAGGAGGGAGTTATCCACCTCTCGATAGAGGCACATACGCTTAGAATTAAAATGAATGCGTCTCTCGTTGGCCTTCGCAATTGAAATGAGATTTCCTATGAATGATGGGACGTACGTAACGTTATGCAAGGTCAAAACCTTAGTCTGGTTGTTGCGCTTAGTATTGACCGTTACATCTCTAAAGGAGTCCACTGGGACGCGTATAGTACCACAGAGAATGAAATCATCTGGGCCTATATTATGGGTTTTTGTGTAGCGGCTCTTTATGTATTGGTTGTAGACGTGATGGGTAGAACCCGTGTCCGTAATCTATGAAAGCTAGAGAGTGGTTGGCTTGGATTCGCGCCTAGCTGAAAAGGCTGAGGCGGTAGTAGGTGAGTTTGTGACTACTTGGGCCACGAATGAGGCGTTAGATCCGGCGTCCTCATGTTCTTGTTAAGAACTGGATGCTTGGCTCTCATTGTTGTTGCTGGGTTTGTTACCCGTTGGTGCCGTGCCACGCTTAATGGTAGCTGTGACGCTTTTCTTTATCTATTTATTTTGCATCTTCTTATTGACGAGGTCTTGTGTCTTCTTATTTAGAGTCCAGCTTGCCAGCTTATTAGGGGCCTTTGGATTGAGATACCAGCACATGTGATAGTAGTGCTTGGCTCTACAGAGGCACTTAGGCAATTCTCCATCTTGTTGTTATCCTCGAAGGGAGGCTCTAAAAGTAGAGCGTCCTTTCCCTGTGCTAGAGAATGTATGCTTTTAGCGACAGTACTCTCGGTAGTCTTAGATGATTTCTACGATATCTTGTCTAAGAGTCTTGTTCTGGAGCTCGTACATCAATGGTGTTACGTATTCTAAGTCGATTACTAGGATAGGCTTAAGAAAAGCCTAAACTCCTCGAGAGCCTTTCACATCAGGGAGCTCAATCGACTATGCCTTGTACACACATTCCTCCCACTCGTTTGTCCATTGTTCGATGCCCTGAGCCTTTAGAGGCTTCTTTAACTGATCGAGCTTAGTAAGAACTAGCTCTTCCTTAGTAGAATCCGAGGGCTGAAGACGAAAGCGTAAAGCACGAAGTTGGTTATATAGATGCGAATTTAGCTGCCTAATTAGGAGCGTGAGTAGCGAAGGTGATATAGAGTCCTCGATCAAAGCTGAGAGGTTATTAATCTCCTTAACCAGCTTCTCGTACTCCTTCTTATCTTTCTTATAGTGCCGCTCGTCTACCTCAAGTATAGCCCATATTTACTCATTCCATATCTCAGGTGCTTTAGGCCTTTCTGGCTTCGTAGGTTGTATTGGCTGTTGAGGGTAATCGGGATTGACGTATTTCCACACGTGTGCACGCGTAGCTCGTGATTGGACGATGTAGAACCATTTATCCCAGTCGTTACTAGTCCGAAGGACGATGATTGGCTTAGATAAAGAACTCATGGTGGGTAACGCAGATCGTCTATTAGCGTGGTAGATTGCGACTAGACTAAGAACGCACTAAGCGATAGTCGAGAGGTCTACTAAGGGCTTAGAACACAGAAGGACCGATAGGGCGATAGCCAGTAATAAACGTCAGCGATGCTTGATGCTTTGAAGGGTATTAAAGCGTTAATGTTAATGAAATGGTATAGCGAGGCAGGGCTCGCGACCGTGAAGTAAAACGTGTTTACAAAGAGGAGTCGTCCGGATGCCGCGGATCGACAGGAATGTACTTGAAAATGTAGTTGGAGTATTGCTTAGATGGCGGAAGACATTAGACGCAATTCCGGGCTCATAACTAATGTATTGGTTGGGGAAAATTGATGATATTGTCGGCACTGCATGAGTGGCATGAGAACTGAGAGGGTGGCTAGCTGGGGAGGCTCTTAAGCCCTGCTCAGGTGACTAAGCTAACTACACGTGATGACCAGATATACTGCAACAATAACTTAATGAGACAGTCGAGCAGCTCATTAGTACTACCGTAGCTATTATAAATGAGCTAACTCTAACTACTCGGCCATGCCTATACTTAAAGTAGTAGTTTAGCCTAGAGCTTAAAGAATACCAAGCCAGGTATAATAAGCACCGCTGGCTCTAGTAAAGCTTTAGTGTAAGCCTTAGAAGAGACAACTAAGACATACTAAGCTAGTATAGCGTAATAAAGACAGCCCGTAGAGAATAGGTTAAGGCAATAACACATGCGAAGAGTAGCTATTAGAAGGACTTTCTAGATAATGCAGGGAAAGGCAATCAACTATAGAAGGCAGCTAAATACGCCAGCCCAAACGACAATTATAGTAACATTCCTCCGCTCTTTACTAGTACTAGCGAGGCTATAGAAAATAAAGAGAAGGTATAGCTTCTGCTAGATACCTTCTTTCCAAAGCCAGCTAAGCTACAAGACCTACGAGCTTTACCTCAATCCGCTACAGCACCATCTTCTATAAGATAGGAACCAATTATGGAAGCTAAAATCCACTAGAGTCTAAGGACAGCCAAGGCCAACTCCGCCCCTAGAGAGGATGGCCTTCCAATGCTCATCTAGCAAAAGCTCTGGCCATATACTACCAAACACATCCACCACATCTTCTCTACATCCACCAACCTTGGTTACCATCCTAGAGCCTAGCAAACAGTAGTAATAATCGTTCTTTGGAAGACCGGCAAGCCTGACTATACAATCCCTAAAGCCTACTGTCTAATCTTGCTGCTTAACACCCTTAGAAAACTACTAGAAGCAGTAATAGCAAAGAGACTATTATACTATATAGAGAAGTATAATCTCCTTCTAGCTACCTAGTTTGGTGTAAGACTAGGCAGGTCTATAGAATAAGCCCTCCTCATTCTAGTCGATGTAATATAGATGGCGTAGAAGGAACACAAAGTAGTCACACTAATAGCATTCGATCTAAAGGGTACCTTTAATACAGTTAGTAAAGAGGTACTAGACCGCTGCCTAGCTAAGAAAAGAATCCTAGCTAAAGTGAGGTGCTAGATTAGGAGCTTTATAGAGAACAGGGCAGCCTTAATATTGTTTAATGGCTATACTAAGCCAGCCGCGATTTTTAACTACCCTAGCCTCCCCTAAGGCTCCCTACTCTCCCTAATACTCTTTACCTTCTATAACGCCGACCTAGTAGACTAACTAGTAGACTTTACTAGTAGAGTATCTGCTTATATTAACGATTACTTCCGATGGCGAACTAGCCTATCTATAAGCAAGAATCTCGTAGCCTTATAGAGAGAGGATATTCTAAGAATATAATACTAGGCAGAGGAAACTGGATCAAGCTTCGAAGCCGATAAGACGGAACTTATACACTTTATAAGAAGTCTAGACTAGAACTGCTTAATAGTAATAGCCATAGGTAACTATGTAGTTGAGCCCACGCAAGAAGTGAAGCTCCTTGGAGTTATCTTTAACCAGCAACTCCAGTAGAGAGCGTATATCTAGAGAGCTATTATACGGGCAACTAAGACCTACCTAGCCATAGGTAGACTAAGATAGCTTCGACTAAAATAAATACGCCAGCTCTATGAAGCATGCGTAGTCCCCTAGATGGACTATGCCTCGACAGTGTGGCACTCCCCAAAGAGATGCAAATGGCAAGTGGCTATGCTCTCTAGGATTTAGCGGATAGCAACAACCAAGGCTATCTCAGCCTTCTAAACCGTATCAACTAAAGCACTAGACTACGAGAACTTTCTCCTACTAACAAAGCTACGTCTATAAGCTAGGGTAGAGAGGGTTATTAGTAACCTTAAAACACTTCTAACCTCATACCTATGTAAGGTACTTGTTAATAAAGCGTCCTTAAAGCTTGACCCAGCAGCCAGCTGTTACGAACACACCTCTGTATATAGAGTTGTTGGGGCACGATCAGCCACCAGGCTGATCATTGCAGTACCTTTTGTCAGTGAACTGGCAGAGGGTTGGCACAATGCCTTGCGGTCCCAAATGAAACCCAACACTTTTGGACAAGCCGTAACATAATGATCAGCCTGCCCATGGGTCGACAGGTTCGAGTCCCGGTTGCATCAACTGGAAGGGTTTACCCAGTTGGCTGGCGTGAAGAAGAAGTGGGTCTGGTTCCCCCACTCTCGTAAGAGGCGAGCGCGTCCAGTAAGAAGCAACGACGAGGTGGCTCGTTCCCCCGGCTCACAGCCACAGTCCGCTGCAGGTCCAGTCGTCCTTGACTGGTGCATGACTGGATGGTTGGGGGTGACTCTATATCCAGATGACAGCTGAGCCTGGCAGCTGAGGGCATCTGCCTTAAGAGGGGAGGTAGTGTTACGAACACACCTCTGTATATAGAGTTGTTGGGGCACGATCAGCCACCAGGCTGATCATTGCAGTACCTTTTGTCAGTGAACTGGCAGAGGGTTGGCACAATGCCTTGCGGTCCCAAATGAAACCCAACACTTTTGGACAAGCCGTAACACCAGCTTTCTTAGCCCACTTAACGCAACTCTTAAGCTATAAGGCCTAAGCTTAGCCAAAGATATTGAAGTAATCGACACCTGCCCCCTTCTACTATAGAAGCCCCCGCCACTAGACAACGTTCAACTACAGCTACCTAAATTTCAGACTCTAGAAGCTTTTAAGGAGGAGCTTCAGTCAAACTAGCCTTTAAGAATCTTCACAGATGCGTCTAAAGTAAAAGGACAACTTAGAGCAGCCGCAGTAATACTTAGCCAGGAATGGAGAATCTATAGACAAGCACAAAAAGGGGTTAGCTCTAGCAAGTTCTACAGTATTACAGCTATAGAGCTTATTACTATTAACGCCGGCATAGAACTAGCAGTAGAGCAAAACCTCGAAGAAGGCAACTTAAACCCAGCATCCTACACAATCTATAGCGACTCTAAGGCAGCCCTACAAGCACTAGTAAACCCACACAAACGGCGACTAGGTTAGTGCATAGTACGGTCTATCTTAGAAATAGCCCAGCAGATCAGGGACAGCCATCAGATTAGCTTCGCTCTTTAATAGGTTCTAAGCCATAGTAGAATTATAGGGAATGAAGAAGCGGATAAGCTCGCTAAAGCCATAACTAAACGCCTTAGAGAACACAACTTTAAGCTACTAGCATTAATTCAGGCCTAGGCTGCTAAAGAAGCAGCATATATAACGTGGGCAGCCGCATAGAAGGACTCTGACAAAGGCCAACACCTCCGAAGCATTAACACAGCACCACTAGACCCCCACACCCGGCATCTATATGACAAGCTCCCACGGAGCTAGGCTAGCCTCCTCGCCCAGTTACAAACAGGTTACTACTAGCTTAACCAACACCATAAATAGATAGGCCATATAAATAACGAGTAGTGCGAATGCGGAGAAGTTAAATTAGTTTTATACGTTCTTCTCGACTACCCTCTGCTTTAGTAAAGCCGCTAAAAGATGCTCTAAGATAGTGGGCTTAAAAAGAATAGTCTATCAGCCTTGCTAGGTAGGAAGCCACCAAGCAGTACAGTAGCTATCTAGAGCAAAGACAACAACTAGAGGATAACAGCATCGCAGCTAAAGGCTGTGCTAATCTTTACATAAGACTCGCAACGGTTTAGGAACAGAGACGAACCCACAGCGTAGAAAACCGTTTATACCACACCCCTAGACCTTACTATCCGCCCTCCTTATCTTCTCTCTCTTTCTCTCAGATTAATATCAAACATGTATACTAGTAGTAAAACACTTTGAATAGTTGTAGCCTGCATATCGCTCAGGGCGATGGGCCAGGATAAATGAATTCAACTCAACTCAACTCAACTCAATATGATGCAACAGCTACTCCTGCCCATGCCCCAGCCTTCGTGCAGCGCAATATACTCGCCGTCATCATCTATTCGACGTCCGACGCCGCCGCCAACGAGAAGAAATACCTTAGCTACCCGTATGCCGTCCCGCCGTGCCCCGTCGCCATCGACATACATACCGACTTCCAGGCCTTCTTCAAGCTATTCGTCTCGCTCAGACTGAAGGACACCCGCACCAAAATCCCCGTCTTCTTCTCCCTCAACCCCGGGCGCATTCACTCCCTCTCCCTCATCCCAACCCAAGACATCCCCGCCCCCTCCCTCCAGAGCATCTCCCGCACACCAGACGCCACCATGCCCGCCGACGCCGTCGGCCTCCTCTTCGCCCTCTCCCAACCACCCCCGGTCACCGTCCCCCGCGGCACCGCCCTCGATCCCAAAACCGCCTCCCACGCCGCCCTCCTCGCCTATATGTAGTCCTCCGCCCGTTGCACCCGCCTCATCGTCTACCTATCCTCGAAGACGCTGCCGCGCTCCCGGCTTGAGGATGCGTGCGCCCGCATACAACAGAGCGAGGGCAATACCCCCATCGTCGCTGTGCTCGACGAATTCGAGCGGCGTCTGGGGGAGGCGGAGGAGAGGTTCGAGAGGCGAATGGGTCGGGTGGCAGCGGAGCTGGAAGGCTGGATCGACGAGCGGTACGACGAGTGCGTGGATGTCGTGGAAGAGGAGTTTTGCGTGAGGCTGAATGACGAGATGCTTAGCATCAAGGGGGAGATTAGGCACGCGGTAGCCGAAGAGATAAGCAAGGTTGAGGAGGAGGTGAAAAGGCACTTGAACGGCATGAGCCTTAAGGTGGAAAGAAGAGAAGAAAGGAGAGAAGAAGAAGAAGAAGAAGTAGGAGGAGGAGGTAAACGAATATAGTATATAATATAGAAACCCCATATATATACGTATTCTACATCTATATAACCGTGAAAAACACTCTATGATAAAATCCACTTTATAATACCCACTCTATAAGATGTGAAATACATAGTTATATATGTAAATGGCCACTGTAAAACACATAATTATATATGTAAATGGCCGCTGTAAAACACACACGAATTTTTTTATGTAATCTGCAATCATACTGTGACTCGCGTGGAAAAGTGCTTAATGAGAACATGAAAGATACCTTGTAGTGTAGTCAACCTTGATGATGCCACTGTCTCCCGTTAGAGAACATGCGGATCATGAAACAGTAGTAGACCTTAATCGGTAGACATTCGGAGACAGTTGGCAGGAAGAACTCCTACCTTACGAGTCCCCGCCGCGATCCAACTAAAACAGCACCCGTTCGGGAAACATGTCTGTGAGCAGTGCAGAGTTAAGAATGCATAAAGTATGGACGAGCTTATAGAGGGGGTTCGGTACGCTGCAGTAGCTATCCATCATGCGATGTTGTCTTTACTAAGAAAAGAGCGTCTAAGCAGAGCCAATTACAATATGCACACACATTCATTATACTTTTACCTTTTGCAACCTCCATATTACAAAATAACCATCCAGGGGTCTTTAGGTAGGGCTTCCATACTAGCTCTTCTTAAACAGACCGCACTTACGTTATAGCCCGCATAGTTCGTGATAGCCGGCCTTAGATCTTTCATATGCCTTAGGCAGAATCTTCTTGAGTAAAAATATATAAAGACCTTCGCATGCCGTTATCATCTCTTCATCATCTCTCCTTGATATTAGATATCCTACTATTCGTCTAGATTTATGCCTGAATTATGCCTTACTTTTCATACGCGGCTAAGTCTTTTAGAGTAACGCGGCTTAGTATACATGGAAGCCTTACCTAAAGACCCCTAGAGGGTTGTTTTGTGATATGGAGGTTGTAAAAGGTAAAAGTATAATGTGTGCGCATATTGTAATTGGCTCGTCTAAGCAAACAAAGTACGTTGACCCCCCCAGTATAAAATTGCAGATAAAAAAAAAAGAATAGATCGCAGTGCCTGAGTTAATTGCTGCCCTTCTTCAACCTCGGCATGGCCGGCAAGTTTCCGTCCGCCCCAACAGTATTCAAATAAACCGCCACCAGTTCGTGCAGCCCCAGCTTCAACGCCTCCTTTGTCCACTCCGCCATCTGCAACACCCTAAACTCATACCCCGTCTCCCTCTCCAAATGCTGCTTAACCCGCCCAACAGGCACCACAACCTCTCCAGACAGATGAACGTACCTTACCGCCCCATCAGCCCCATCCATCCCCTCCACAACCCTCTCCACAATCCCCCTCGCCACGCTCCCAACATCAATAAAGTCAAAGAACCCCTTCCACCCTTTCAAATCCGGCACCGCCCGCATCTCCCGCGACAGCTTCATCACACTCTGCACCACATCCATCGCCGGCACCCCCTCGCCCGTAACACTCGACGGCCGGTACAGCCAAACCGGCATCCCAGCCCGCTCGCTCACCCCCTCCAAATACCGCTCACTCGCCCACTTCGACGCGACATACCCATCTCGGCCATCCTCCGGCGGCAGGAACCCCGAAACCGACGTCTCACCAAAGACTTCGCGCCCGCTGAGATGCGCGACTCCGGCTGTGGAGACGTAGTGGAAGGGCACGCGGCGGTGCAGGACGGCGCGGACTAGCGCCTTCGTGGCGAGCACGTTGGGCGCGCGCAGCGAGGCGTACGGCTTCATGAACGAGACGTCGGCGCCGTTGTGGATGATGGCGTCGGCGTCGGCGAAGAGGAGGCGGGCTTCATCTTCGGACATGCCGAGGTTGGGCAGCGCTAGGTCGCCGGCGTGGAAGGTGGCTTTGCTGCTGATGCTGTCTGGGAGGATCTCGAAGGCTCGGGTGGGGTTGCGGACCGCGATGCAGTGGACGTGGAGGATGGTGGGGTGCTGCGTGAGCTGCTGGAGGAGATGTCGGCCTAGGAAGCCGGTGGCGCCGGTGAGGATGACGGTCAGGGGCCGACTGCCGCGGGGGTGTTTGGGAATGATGCCTAAGGAGTGGGATAGCTCGGCTGAGGAGAGCGAGGTCTCTGCCGCCCAGTCCACGGCTGGTAGTGCTGGCTTGAGGGGAGCAACGGCGTGGCTGTCTTGGAGCTTTAGTGCAAGGCTCTCCAGGGTGTTGGTCAAGAATAGCTCCGGGAGGCTTATGGTGAGATTGAACTCCTTGGCAATCTCGGCTTGCAGCCGTAGAAGCAGCAGGGAATTTCCGCCAACGGAAAAGAAGTCGGAAGTCTTGTGGATCTGCAGCCCGGTGTGAGAAAGCACATCTTCCCAGATGGACTTGACCCGCTGTTCTGTGTCGTTTAGGTCGTCAGCCTGCGTTCGCTGCGGAAGCGGCAAAGCCTTCAGACGCCTCGTATCCAGCTTTCCGCTGGCGTTCATTGGCATGGAGTCCAGTGGAATGGCAACAGCAGGCCGCATGTAAGCTGGCAGAGGCAGTCCCATCAACAGGCGTTCGAGATACCGAGTTGGGTTTGCCGGGACTTTCCCAGAGCCGAATACCACATACGCAACCAGGAACTGATCCGCTCCCTCGTTGCCTCGGACCCCGATGCTTGCAGTTGACAACACTCCCTGAGAGCTCTGGAGGAGAGTGTTTGCAATGTCTTCCAGCTCGATCCGAATGCCTCTGAGCTTGATTTGCGAGTCTTGGTCCATTCGCCCGAGAAACGTGATGGAGCCATCCGACAACATCCTTCCTCTATCGCCTGTGAGATAAGTGGTGTTCGCAGTGGCTTGTGGTGATCCAAAAATGGCGCTTGTGATAAATTTTGACTTGGTGAGAGCTTCATTTCCAAGATATCCTTTGCTGACAGCGGGACCTGCCACGGAGATTTGACCAACCCAGCCAAGCGGTGCCGGCTGAAGCCTGTCGTCCAGAATCTGCACAGCGTAGTTGGGAATGGCTCGGCCAATTGACATCTTGGACATCTGGTCAACATGTGAAGCGCGGTAGTCGATCTCGCCGATGTTGGACGCAACCGACACCTCCGTCGGGCCTATAGTTATTGTCAGCATCGAGTGCCATAAAAATGCTTCAATAACGTACCATATGCGTTGAACAACTTCAACCCCGGCAGCTGGAGGTCGTGGAACCCCTTCCGCATGCGGGCTGGGAAGGCTTCACCCCCGACCATTGCCACTCTCCAAGCATGGCACCGAGAAAGAGTCATGCTTCCGTGCTGAAGGAGGACGGAATACTCAGACGGAGCACACAAAGTGAGGGTGATTTCTTCGCGGAGCATGATCTCCGGAATGTTGTTGATATCCAGCTGGTTGTTTGACATGACAAGAGTGCCGCCGTTGGCAAGAGCGTAGAAGATCTGCGCAAGTGAAGCGTCGTAACCAAAGGCGCTCTGCTGGAGGATTGTCTCTCTGCCAAGCTCCATCGCATGCGTAGCAGCGGCGACGTGGGTCAGGAAATTGGTGTGCGTGAGCTGCACCCCCTTGGGCTTGCCCGTCGAGCCGCTCGTGAACATGATAAACGCCAGCTCTGATCCGCGAGACCGATTTGGGAGCATCGGCGTCTGGTTTGTCCCAGCGTCCTTTAGGTCGAGAAGCCGCGTGCCTGAAGAACCGAGGGACAACTGAGGCAGGCGCTCGCTGGTTTTGCTGTGATGAATGACGATGCTTGCGCATGATTCTGAAAGAATGGCTGCCAGCCGTTCACTGGCGTTCCGCACGTCAAGTGGTATGTATGTGGCTCCTATGCGGAGAATGGCGAGCAGAGAGCAGATGGCGTCCGCACATGGCTCACAGAAGAGAGCGATGCGAGTCCCCTTCTCTGCCCCCGCGTTGCACAGAGCAGTGGCGATGGCGTTGACTCTATCGAGCAGCTGGGAATACGTCAAACAGGTGCCTGACGCATCTTTGAGGGCCCAGTCCTTGGGGTGCTTCTGAGCCATGTCATCAACTCTGAGGGACAGTGTCTCCGGCCAGGACGCAGGCGTCGGGACCACTGCAGCTGCGGAAAGAGAAGAAGCAGCTTCCAGTTGTGCGCTCTTGAAGAGCGGGCACTCATCGACGCATAGAGATGGTTCGGACGAGAACAATTCCAGCAGATGGACGTAGGTATCGAGGAACAGGACCCCGCCCAGTCTGTCGTAGAGATAGCTCTGCATTGAGAGAGTCAAGCCACCCGCACCTTCATCTTCATCAATGGATAGGATAAAGTCGAATGGGTGTTTGGCATCTTCGTACGCCAGATACTCGAGCTGGACGTCTCCGAGCGTCTTCTGCTTGAGCGCGCCCATGCGGTAATTGACAAGGACCTGGAATAGCGGCAAAAGATTCGCAGACGCCTCGACACCAATGTCTTCCACAATAGTCTCGAGCGGGATTCCAGAGTTACCCAGGGCAGAGTAGACCTTGTCGCGTGTTCTGTGCAGCGCGTTCGAGAAACGTTCGCCTTTCTCGAGCTTGAAGCGGAGCGGCAGAGAGTCCAGAAGGAAACCGACGCTCTGCATGAAGGCCGGATCCGTGCGGTTGGCATCCGTGATTCCAATGCACATGTCGTCGACTTCCAGGAAGCGCCGCAGCAGGACCTGGAGGGCCGCAAGGTAGAAGTGGAATGTGGTGGTCTTTGCGTCGGTGCTCGCCGCCTTGATGTTGGCTACCAACCCGGTATCCAGAAGGACAAAGTGCTCGCGAATATCGTAGCGGGTGAGCATCTTCCGCGTGGCGACGTTCGCGAACGGGAAGAGAGGGAGCGGGGGTGGTAGGTCGGAAAACTCCGACTTCCAGTACGCACGCTTCTCCACTCCGCTTTTGGAATCGAGGCTCTGCTGTTGGTGGATGGTGAAATCGACGTACTGCATCGGGCGCCCGAGCTTGGCCGTTGCACCAACGTAGCACTTTTCCATGTCTTGCAGGAAGAGCTGCCAGCTGACAGCGTCGATCATGATATGATGATAGCCGAAAACAATGGTGTGGAAGTTGGGCGAGTGGGAGATGAGAGTGGCGATGAACACGTCTCCGGCCTCGAGGTCATAGACATGCCGCGCAATTTTCTCGGTTTCCCGTTCGATATCATCCGAAGAGTTTGCTCCGACGACTTTGGCCAACGAGAAAGGAGAGGATCGTGCAACTGCCTGCATGGCTTCTCCCGTAGACGGATCAGTGAAAAAACTGGTGCGAAATACGTCGTGTCGCTGGATGACCTGCGCGATGGCCCTCTCCAGCTTCTGGATGTCAAGGGAGCCTCTCAGGTGGTAGGAAGTCGTGCAGTTGTACGCGGTCTTGTCCTCGAGTAGGAGGTAAGGGAACCACAGCCGCGCTTGATTGGATGACATCCTTGCAATCTGGTCGTAAGTGCCATCATCGACGCACTCCAGCTCCAGATCATCGGAGAGCGAAGTTTGTGGTGTGTCCGGGCTGCTGTAGCTGCTTGATCCCGAGCTCTCCGCGGGCGAATCGTCTGAGCCTTCTGCACCGCTTGCGGACTGGGCCGGTTCCGCGGCAGCTGCATTGTCGGCCGCTATCTCTTCGGCCAGCTCAGCACACACTGTGAATTGTTAGTGGGTCTCCTACAACAAAGGAACAAAGACTCACGCTCGGCCACCGAGGCACCTCCCAAGACCTTCAACACAGGCATGTCCTTTTCAATCTCCTTCAGGAACCATGTCCTGATCTCCACTGCAACAAGGGAATCAACACCCAGCTCGATGATGGGGACACTGCTGTTGATACTGTTTGCGGGAAGCTGAAGCATGACCTCCAGCTGAGAAGAGAAGCTGCGCTTCAAAATGTCTGCTGCATCGGCCGCTGTGCTTGCGGCTTTGAGCTGGTGCTTCACGCTTTCTGCAGCGTCTGCCGAACCATTGTCGAGCTGCTCGCCCGAGATGATCATGTGATGGGAGAAGCGGGGGTTGAAGTGCCAGTGCAGAGGCTGCTTGTCAGACACGCTGAATCGTTGCAGGCCAGTGGTGAGCTGAGGATCCTGGTCCGAGTCGGGGCGGCCGGCACGGATGGCCTCGACAAACATCTGATGCACGTCCTGCTCCGAGATGGGCCGATAGCCTTGTCTCCGAAGGTTGCTGTATATCTCCGCACCCTCGGTTCGGTTGATGTAACCGATGCCATAAAGCATGCCGATGTCAAGCACGGATGCAGCGAGTCCTCGCTTGCGTCGCTGTCCAGCAAGACCAGCCATGAACTGCCGAGATATTTCAAGTCAGCACCGAATTAAAGACACAGTGAGGAGCGAGGAGCTGACCATGTTTGCTGCCGCGTAGTTTCCTTGGCCACGATTGCCCGCTACTGCCGTCAGGGACGAGAACATGACGAAGAAGTCCAGGTCTGAGCTGGAGTACACGTCGTCGAGATTCTTCGATCCGTCAATCTTCGGCCTCAGGACTTTGTTGAGACTTTCAAGCGTCATGTCTGCAAAAATGCCATCGGACAGCACCATTGCGCCGTTGACGACTCCGGCAACAGGTGGCATTGTCTCGGAGAGTTCCGACTTGACTCGCAGCACGTCTTCCCTGTTGGCTGCATCCATGGACTTTATCTTCACAACGGCGCCCATGGACTGCAGCTCATCCCTCCAGCTGGGCATCTTGTTTGGGTTCCTGCACAACACGGTTACTCTTTTAACAATCTACAGTCTTGCCTCGTGTCTTTACCTGCTTGCAACGACCAAGTGGCGCGCGCCGTGAATGACCATCATTTTACAAAGGCTCTGGCCCAACTCGCCCGTCAATCCGACCAACAGGTACGTCTTCGATGGGGAGAACACTGTGGCTGGGTCAATGGGCCTTTGCAACTCCGGGATGACCGGACTGTGAGTCCAGTCGAGAATTGTGAAAGGAGACTGGTCGCCATGCCCAAGAATCTGCTGCACAGGGACTGCGCAAATCTCGTGGGTCTTCAACTCCTCCTGTCCACACAAGTGCAGAGCGGTGGATAAGGCGGCCTCGAGTCTATCATGCACAGCGCCCAGAGAGATGGCGCTGTGGCCCTTGGGAGTGGATTGGATGTAGGTCGACGCGTCATGGATCAAACACCTCGAATCCACATGTGCCGAGGCGAGTGTGAGTAGTCCGGCAGCTGCAGCAAGATTGACCAGTAACTCTGGTTCTGGCGGGATCACAGCCTGGACGGCTCTCTCGGAGGCTTGTGGGTGGATGAAGGTGAAACACTTACCGCTGGCTGATTTCGCCACATCAGTCGTGAGACAGACAAGGTTGTGATTCTCGCCGGACTGGCATGCCTTGATCGTGCGAGCCAGTAGCTCATCTCCCTCAAAGAGAACCAGGGGCCCGGATCCGGAATGAACCACGATTTCGAGGGCGACCAGTGATTTGACAACCATGGCAAGAAGCTGCCCGTCACCTGTGCCCTCCGAATGGAATATTTGCGTTGATGAAAGCGGAAGAACGATGTGGGAAGCGTTGGAGTGAGAGGCCACCATGACCTTCTGGCCGGAAGTCGTCACGCCGATTCCAACGTGGAGAAAAGTATCCTCTGCCATGCGTACGGCAGACAGGCTACTGTACAGAATTCTAACTGCAGTGCTGCGCAATTTTTCAACGGGCATAGATGCTCTCGCACTGTAGACGCCATCGTTGTCCGCGGAGGACACAACGATCTCTACGGAGGAGCGCAAAGTGTCGACGTCTCTCCGGATGACCCGACGGATAGAGTTGAGTCTATCGTTGAGGTCTTCAAGAGGCAGCACTCGGGGTACCAACAGCTTTCCTTGTTCGACTGCTATCTCGTGCTCGGTGGTCCAGAGATGTTCGCCGAGGTCTGCTGATTGGGTCGCAGCCAGTCTGAAGAATATTTCCGCGACCAAGTCTTCAGCATCCTGCAAATTATCCAGGTCCAGGAACTGAAGGTCCAGTTGAGGGGTTTCAGCCTTGATGCAGCGTCCCAGACCGACCGATGCATGATGATAAGGATTGTCCGCCCGGAATCCGTTCGTGAGCCAGAGGATGAACCGATTCGGGACAAAAAGGTGCTGCATCTTGGAGAGCTTCCTTTCGTTCATGGACCCCATGATCGGTTCATCCAGGTCGGTGAGAATGACTGCGGCTCGGATGCTCTGCAAGGTGGTCTCGTCGACATCCTCAAAAGACATTGCCGTGACTACGCCATTCCAGGAAGCAAGAGCAGCTTTTAGCCGGTCAGCGATTCGCCGTGTCTCGGGCCTGCGTCCGCCAATGATGAGGACGGGGGTGGAAGATGTCAAAGACGTGGCCAGCTCCGTTGGGTTGCGGAGGGTCTCGAAGTACGGATCCAAGGCCTGGCTGATCATGAGAGAATAGCCACATCTTTCACCATCGAACGTTTGCAAGATCCCACCGAAGCCAGCACTCCGCAACGCGTCATCCCACTGGATCGATTGAGCGTCGGATGAAGCAAGAGTGGTCGATGATGCACAGCGAGCAAGCTTCTCTTTCAGGAGGTCTCCGGCAGACTTCAGGACGATAAGATACCCTCCAGGCTTCAGAACCTTGTGGATCTCGCCCAACACTTCTTCGACCTTGCTGCGGACAGCTGTGGGAGTAGAATAAACCAGCAGGTCGTAAGCTTGCTCTGCGACTTTCTGCTCACCCAAAGGCTCGGTGAACGTAATTGTTTCTGTAGCGAGCTTTCGGGGCTGAGCTTTGAACATGTCGGCAACACTCTCCGGAGACTCCTGCTCAGACGCATATGTGTACGAAAGGAATGAAGAGCCGCTGCCCTCAATTACGCTTGCCGCAAGCGACCCCTGGCCGCCGTCGAGCTCGAGGATCTTCATCCGCGGGTACCGGTGGCATATCTGCTTCACAGTTCGCGAGAGCTGCCGGCAAATTGCGGCACGATCCAGGCATTCGCGAATGACTTCAGCCAGCATCCCCGGGATAATGAGGGGAAGGTTCCTTCCGGCGGCTCTGATGAATTCCAGCGACTGGCGATGAGAAGACGACGAGACCAGCTTCTCGATGCTTTCTTCTGTGTCGATCCCCGAGTACTTTTTGTGAATTGCAGCTGCACCCTGGAACGACTTGAATGCCGACGAAACTAAATCAGAGGACGGGAGGTAGAACTGCGCAATCCGTACACATGCCTCGAGTAGCTCCGGATCGACTTCATTCTGGTCGCCACCGGTTTCTTCTTCGACAAACCCGCTGGACGGGTCGACGTCCCACACGGTGTGGAGAAAGAGCTCTCTGTCGTCAGCCTTGGTCGACGCGGCAAAGGAACCAACGGTGATGCCCTCGATCTGCATCTCCATGTCGCCATCAGAGTTGAACACCTCAATGTCTCCGGAGAAGCTGGCCTGCGCGGCAGACGTCGTGGGCGTGAACTTCGTGACGTAAGCATCTACGTTGAGCAGAGTCTGGTCCGCCGGGTCCGTCTGGCATAGACCAAGGTTGAATCTCAAGCGGCGGATGCTTTGGGGAAGGAAACTCGTCCATAGGGCCCTGAAGGGGTGTCAGTCTGGTGGCGAACGGCAGAGCAATGCAAGTGGGGGGGCATACCCGTCTCCAGGTGCGGCGAATGCCGCGAACGCTGCTTGGAAGCACACATCCAAGAGTGCGGGCCGAACAGCAAGGTCCGATGTGTCAAGGCTGTGGGGCTTCTCCAGCGTTGCGGACGCTGCATTCAGCCTCCTCTCCAACGACCGCAGTGCGCGGAATGGCCCGGTGTAGCTGAGACCGATGTCGGTCATGGCGGAGTAGAATGCGTCCAGATTGACTGTGTGCATTTCCGTCTTGCTCTGTGTTCTTCTGGGCAAGGAGTCGCGAGTGGGGTCTCCGAGGTGTATGACGACCTGTCCTGCCAGTGCCTTCTTCATGGGCCGGTCGCCCTCGGCGGCGGTCGAGCTGAGTGTGAACGACGCAGATATGGAGGCGTCACTGGAGCCGTCATTGCGCCTCAGCGAGAACAGTGTCTCCACGCCCGGCGAGTCGTCCTCGATGCTGATGCCACTGTGGATCAGCACGTCCTGGAGCTCAACCATCTTGATGACCCTGTCGCCCGCCATGACGCGCGCAGCATCCAGCGCCATGACACAGTAGGCTGCCGCGGGGACAATGATCTGACCCTGGAACCGGTGGTCCTTGAGCCATGAAACGGCGTTCGGCTTGAGAATGTTGCGCCAGCGGAGGTCGGACTCGGAGTCATCGTTGGTCCGGACGCCCAGAAGCTCATGCGGGAGCGCGGTGCGGTGGAGGTACTGCCTGGCCAGACGGGACTCTCGATAGTGCGTCTGCGAATGGTCCCACGGATACGAGGGCAGGTCCTTCAGCACTTGCGCAGGCCTCCGGCTGCCGTTGGCCAGCGATGCTGCATAGAGCTCAAAGTCAACCGCGCGGGCGCCGAGGTGGCTCCACAGAAAGCCGAGGGCGTCCCCGAAGGCAACCACATCGCTCTGCCCGCGCGCAAGAACTCCGGAGTAGGGAATGACGCTCCCGATGGCGTCTTGCATGGTTTGTGAGGCTGGCCCCTTGAGAGCAGGATGGGGCCCAACTTCGAGGGCGACGTCAAACGGGCCGTGTTCCTTCAGGGCCCTCTCGAGCGCCTCGGTGAACAGGACGGGCTGGACCATGTTGTCTCGCCAGTACGTGCCCCGCAGCTCCTCCAGCGACGGATCGCCCACCGGGCCGTAGACGCTCGACACCCAGCTGCACGACTCGTCGCCGTCCTTGGGCTCGATGTGGCACTTGCGGAGGGCGTCGACGTAGGGCTTCGCACACCGGTCCATGTGGTGCGAGTGGTACGCCGTGTCGACCTTCAGCGTTCTTGCAAACTTCTTCTGTTCGTCCAGGCTCGCCTTGACGGCGTGTATCGCGTCGAGGTCACCGCTCAGAGTCACGCTCGCCGGAGCGTTGTTGGCCGCGATGAAGACGCGGCCTCGGAACGCGTCCGCCTCGCACAGGTCCATGGCCTCGTCGATGCCAATGCCAGCTGCCAGCATGCCGCCTTTTGCTCCGTCCTGGCCGCCTGCGAGCTTGGCGAAGACACCGCGGTAGTAGGCGAGGAGGATCGCGTCTCGTGCCGTGAGGACTCCGGCCGCATAAGCTGCGCCAATCTCCCCCGACGAATGGCCCACAACAGCGTCGAACTGCACCCCCACGTGCTTGAGGAGATCGACCAACGCGATCTGCAGGGCAGTGCAGAGCGGCTGCGACAGGGCTGCCTCGTGCAACCGAGACTCGGCGTCCGGGGCCGCGAGTTGCTCCTTCGCGGACCACCCAGGCGGGTGGGGGCACTCCTGCAGGTACGCGTCCGATCTCTCGATCGATTTGCGGAAGACATTTGAAGATTTCATCAACTCTCTCCCCATCGTTGGCCACTGCGCTCCCTGGCCAGTGAAGACGCCGAGGACACGCGCCTGCGCTGACGCGGACTTTGACCGAACGCCGAATTCCGATCCAGCGTTTTGCTCGGCTGCGCTCAGTTGCTTTTGCATCTTCTGCGTGATTTCTGCTCGGTTCAGCCCCGAGAAGGCAACCTTGTGGGGCAGGGCTGATCGACGGGAAGACAGTGTCGAAGCGAGGTCCCGGAGGCTTACGGACGGATTGAGCGCGAGGTATTCGAGATATCTTGCCGTCATTGCTGCCAGTGACTTGTCCGAGTACGCGGAAAGAAGCAGCGGGATCAATGTTGTGTTTTCCTCCTCCCCTGCTCCGAGGCTTGGCAGGTGGTTGATGAAGCGTTTGACCTTCGGATGTTCATGGTGGATCTGCGGGTCGTACTTCTCGACGATGACGAAGCCGTTCGTGCCTCCGAAGCCGAACGAATTCACGCAGGCTCGGAGCGGCTGTCCCGGCGCCACGAAGGGCCACTGGGTTGCCGTTGTGGGAATCCGCAAGTTCCTGTACGCCGGAGCGACGCTGGGGTTTAGCTTGTGGAAATGTTGGTTTGGAGGGATGGTCCGGTGCTTCATGGCCAACAGGACTTTGAGCAAGCCCGCCACACCTGCAGCGCCCTCCGTGTGGCCAATGACCGTCTTGATCGAGCCGACCAGTAGTCTGTCATCGTCATCCCGCTGCTTCTCGTCGCCGTAGAAGGCTCTACTGATGGCTGCTGCTTCTCTCGGGTCGCCAGCCTGGGTGCCAGTTCCGTGGGCCTCGAAGTACTGGCACCTGTCCTGCGGGCTTCGTGGATCAAGCCCCGATTTGCGGTACGTCTCCATGATCAGGGCCGCCTGGGCCTCGGAGCTGGGCATCGTGATGCCTTTGGTCCGGCCGTCCGAATTGACGCCCGACTCTCGGATGATGCCTTCGATGCTGTCTCCATCCGCCAATGCCTGCGATAGCGTCTTGAGGAAGACAACGCCGACGCCCTCGCCTCGGGCGTAGCCGTCTGCATCGACATCCCACATCCTGGACTTGCCGGTCGGCGACAGCATGTGCAGGCTGGCTTCAGCAATAAAGTTCTCCGGCCCCAGCATGACGTTCGCGCCCGCAACACATGCGATGGAGCTTTCGCCGCTTCGCAGGTTGAGCACGGCCTGGTGGGTCGCGACGAGGCTGGACGAACAGGCCGTGTCGATGGTCATGGACGCGCCCGTCCAGTTGAAGAAGTAGGAGATGCGGTTGGAGATGATGGCCCGTGATGTGCCAGTGGCGCAGTACTGGCTTGATGTTTGCTCGTCGCGCTGAGTCAGTCCGTCGTAGTCGGCCGTCATGGTGCCGACAAAGCAAGACACCTTCTTGCCGGCACAGCCCTGGAGAGTGAGCCCGGCTGATTCCATTGCCTCGTAGACCGTCTCCAACAGGATCTTCTGCTGCGGGTCGATGGCCTCTGCCTCCTTCGGCGTGATGTTGAAGAAGGACGCATCGAAGACGCGGTGGTTCTCTTCCAACCAGTACCCCTTCGGTGCGTTGGTCGTCCCATGGTGTTCTCCATCGGGATGGAAGAATCCTTGGACGTTGAATCTGTCGCCAGGAACCTCTTTCGAAAGGTCGTAAGGGTCCTTCAGAAGCTGCCAGAGCTTGGATGGAGAAGTCGAGTTGCCCGGAAAGCGGCAGCCACTGCCAACAATAGCGATGGGCTCGGAGGGGGGTTGTGTGTACGCCATGTTGCCGAAAATGATGGGCTCAGGTCAGGATCATGCAACATGTGCGAAGTAAAGAGCATCAGTCACGTCTTGCTCGAACGATTTTGATGTTGCAGCGCACCGCCGAAGGCAACGGTCAGCCTGACCAGAGACGAAACTGGTAATCCGTGAGGCCTCGGTCATGTCGGGGACTCTCAAGAATCCGAAGTATGTCGGGATCATCGGCGTCAGACGGCCCTTCTTGTGAGTTGCGGCTGTCGGCATCGGATTGAGACAGTCGGACAAAGCTGCCAATTCTGTTCACTGCGGCGAGGAAGCCGTCGGCGTTGGTGATGTTGGCCGATTGGCGTCCCGGGCGCCACTCGGAGCTATTTCCTCCGTTCGCATCGGCATTGCACGTGGTTGTGGTCTTCTGAAGTATACCGCAGCGATCTTAGCCAGCGACACCATCCTTTCTGGCCTGTTCCACGCATGTTCCACGCAATGATCCTCCCAACTCTCCAGGCAAATTCTTTTAGTATGACCAGTCTTCAGCAATGGCCAGGTGGCTATCTCCTTACCGGCGGAGCAGCACTGGCGCTGGTATCAGTTGTCTATCTCTCTGTCACCTCCTTCACTGCCCACTTGTCTCGTAAGAAGTTTCAAAACGAGAACGGCTGTCAGCCCCTCCGTCAACACTATCCTGCGAAGGTGCCAATCTTTGCCTTCGACTTCGTTGCGGCCAACATCAAAGCTTCTCGCGAGAAGAGATTCTTGAATACACTCAAGGAGCGCTTTGAAAAGTTTGGAGCGACCTATGGCGTCCGAGTGCTCAACCGGAGGGCCATTCTTACCATCGAACCCGAGAACATCAAAACAGTCCTGTCTCTCCGCTTCAAAGACTACTCTCTGGGCAATCGCCCGCCCATCATGGGCCCGCTCCTCGGCAAAGGCATCTTCACAACCGATGGTCAAGACTGGGCCCACTCGCGGGCGATGCTCCGTCCCAACTTCGTCAAGGATCAGGTTGCCGAGCTCGAGATGCTCGAACGTCACATGGAGCACCTCATGGCCTTGATTCCAAAGGACGGGTCCACCGTCGACCTGCAAGAGCTTTTCTTCCGCTTCACGCTGGACTCGGCCACCGAATTCCTCTTTGGCCACTCGGTGCACACGCTGCATCAGAGCGGCGACGCAGATCGACAGTTCGGTGAAGCTTTCAACTACTCGCTGGGCGAGATCGCTCTTCAATTCCGCCTTGGCCCTTTCCGCATGTTCCGGCGCAACGGCAAAGCAGCAGAGGCGTACAGCTCGTGCAGATCGTACGTCGACCAATTCGTCGATGAGGCCGTGGCATACCGGCAGGCCACCACGTCGAAGGACCCCGCTGCGGCCGAAAAGGGCGCTGGGAAGTACTTCTTCCTCCGCGAGCTCGCCAAGGCCACGGACGACAAGAACAAGATGCGCGACGAACTCCTGAACATCCTGATTGCGGGGCGCGACACCACCGCCAGCTTGCTGAGCAACATGTTCTTCCTGCTTGCGCGCAGCCCTGTTTCGTGGAAGCGGTTGCGCGAAGAAGTCGAGAGCCTCGACGGAAAGCCGCCTTCGTACGACCAGCTGCGGAACATGAAATACGTGAAATACTGTCTGCAGGAGGGTGGGTTGCTGCCATGGCATCGGCGAAGTGCATTCAACTGACAACATCCAGCTCTTCGGCTCTTCCCACCCGTTCCCACCAACACCAGAGTCGCGATCCGTGACACTGTTCTGCCTGTTGGAGGCGGTCCGGACGGCGACATGCCCGTCTTCGTTCCCAAGGACTGCATCGTCATCTACACAGTCTACGCCATGCATCGCCGGAAGGATTTCTTCGGCGATGATGCTGAAGAATTCCGACCGGGGCGTTGGGACGGCCAGAAGCATGGCTGGGTAAGTCCGAGTTCACGCAATTCTCCCATTCTGGATGAGCTGACGCGTCAAAAATAGGAATACCTGCCGTTTAATGGTGGTCCCAGAATCTGCCTGGGCCAGCAGTATGCTCTCACAGAAGCTGCTTATGTGCTGACACGTCTGGTGCAGCGCTTCCAGTCTCTCGAGGCGCGCGACTTGCAGCCCTGGACGGAGTCATTGACCCTGACTGTCTCGTCTGCCAACGGTGTGAAGGTCGGGCTAATTCCTACTTGAAAACTAAGGGGGAAATATAGGATTTGAAGTTGTGGATCAGTATTCTGAGACGCATGGCATGATTTGATTTTCTCATTGGTGGTCAAGTCGTCATGCCGTAACGATAGGCACAGTGTGTAGAGTTCAATGAAAGATCCGAAATTTGCCAGGACGAGATTACGTGGGATGAGATACTACAGTGTAACATCTACCTTGACCACTGTTGTAGTGGATCCTCGGTTGTGCGGTTATGAAATGCGTCAACACCGGCGAGAACGTAGGGAAAGATTGATTGGATCCTGCGTCATCAATGGAATCGCACCAAGGCACCTCGGTATTTCCTGATTCATCCAATGCCGACACTATGGTTCGTCCGCCAGGATCTATGGGGTTCCAATGCCGACCGGCGATCGGCGCTTGGCGGTCGAGCAGTATTACCCAACGCCGACCTTGGGGGCCGTTCCTTAACCTCCCCACTCGAAGAATTCTGGAGTTCGACCCCGTGTCCGATTTCACGTCTCCATTCCGGTGGTCTGACATCGGATTGTGAGGATGATGTATAACTCCTCGCAGCTGGAGATATTTGCAGCAAGACAACAACACTGTGCACGCAATCCTCCAGTCTCTCTACAACCCAGAAAACCCACCTGCTCTCCCCCATGTCTGCCGAAACCACCATGTCATCCTTCGAATCAACCCCTCTCACAGCTTCCACGCTGGGTCTCGCCCTCCTGCGCTTGGGCCCCCTCATCATCTCATCGGCATCCCTAATGTGCGCCGTCGACCAGCAAAATGCCTTCCGCTCCTTCCTGGAGCCCTCTCTCCTCTCGAAGCCCGGCCACCCCAGCTCGCACGTCATCGTCGAGTGGTTCACGGCGTTCGCCCGCCCCACCAAATGGGTCATCATCCTCGCGTACCCATTCGCGCTCCTGTTCGCCTTGATCAACTCCTTCGGCGCTCCGGGCGAGGGCCTTCACCCGCAGACGAAGGCTTTCTACATCGCCGGCGGCGTCCTCTCGATTCTGCACTACTGGTATGGGGCTTGGTCGATGCAGTGGAATGCGAAGATTTCGAATAAGGAGAAGATTGGGAAGAGGAATGAGGATGCGTTGAGGGGATGGCTGGGTAACAACTATTCGAGGATGTTGTGCGTCAATATTCCGGCTTGGCTTATGTTTGTCTGCGCCACAGCTACCTTCGTGAGGGTTTAGTACCGCGTGGATGAGGCATGAATGTACTTGCGCGCCGCCAGGAGAGACAGAAAGGTAAGGGTTCCTTTTGTGACCCTCGGAAGGCGGAAGAGGATATTGGACCTCGGAAGGAGTAAGAGGATATTGGAAAGGGTCAACAGCGTCCAAAATCTTGTGAGCTAGCTAGAGTTGAACGATTGTGTCAAAAGAAACTACTCTACCCAATTACTACTCGTACAGAACAACTTACTTGGAGATGACATATATAAGTTAAAATATTAAGCCAATATTTCCAAATCCAAGTGCACTACTCCAAAGTTTTAAGAACGCCAAAAAAGGAAACAGGCTATGAAACACCACCCAATAAATATAAGGGGACACTTGTTGGTTACATCCGCATCAAATAGACGCATGAGATCAGCCCAAGACATACAACAGACTATGAAGGCAGTCTGCAGCATTCAGCGAATGCCATATACTATCCTCAAACCTTGGCAGCAGGAGACTCCGTCGCATTCTGGGTTTCTCCTTTTATATCTGTTCCTGCGGCATTCTTCGTCTTCAAACCATAGTCCGATTTCACGGTTGTTCGCAACTTTATCTCCTTCTCCAGGAAAACAAGCAAAAAGCATGCCGCAGAGAAGGCGAGCGCAACCTCCCAAACCAGCTTCAAGCTATCAGAATACACTCCAACCAGCTGGCGACGGACATTATCTGGCAAAGACCTCACGAAGTCTCCCGACACATGCTCGTAGCCACCGCCCCCCGACAATTGCGCCCGGACGTCTGCGTCATCGACCCTGGGCAGGAGCGTTGCGAAGCGGCTGTTGAAGATGGCCGCCGGGATGGCGATTCCCCAAATGCCACCGTAGGAGCGAATGAAGCCCCAGGTCGACGTGGCTGTTGCAACGTCTGCCTGCGTGAGGCCTGCTTGGACGGCGGGAAGGAGGGTGGTGAGCACGCAGCCGGTGCCCAGGCCCGCAATCATCTGGAAGATGACGACTTCAGCCAGGGACGACGAAGCATCGAACATGACGTAGAGGCCTGCGGCCAGGGTCATGATTGCGAAGCCGAAGAGGTGCAGCGGCTTGTACCGGCCGAAGCGCGTGAGCAGGTTGCCGGCGATGATGGCGACTGGGATGCCGATGGTGACGGTCGGCAGCAGGAGCACGCCGGATCTTTCGGGGGAGACGAGCCGGACGGCCTGGAAGTAGACTGGGAGGAAGTAGATCCGCCAGTAGGTCAGCATGGACTGGCTGAAGGTCAGGACCAGGGCTGTTGCGCTGGTTCTGTTGCCGAAGACGCGAGGAGGGATGGTCGGCTGCTTGCAGAACTGGGACGCTTCGAAGACGTGGAACAGGGTTGTGCCGACAAAGCCGAGGATGAGCGGGAGAATGATCCTCCACGAGGACCAGGGGTAGCGGGTGTCGGCCCAGGAGAGTGCGATGAGGATGGCGATGACGGAGCCGATGAGGATGAAGTTGCCGACCCAGTCGATCTGCTGCATCTTCTGCTTGAATGTCCACCTCTTCTTGTACGTGACTTGCAGGAAGAGCAGCTGCAGGAGGAGGGTGAGGCCGCCGATGGGCAGGTTGATCCAGAAGACCCATCTCCACGAGGCGCGCTGGACGATGACGCCGCCGATGACCGGGCCGATGGTCGTTCCTGCGCCAAAGACGGCAAACACGATGCCCATGTACTTGCCTCTCTCACGGACTGAGACCAGGTCGCTGATGATCAGCTGCGTCATGATGCTCACTCCGCCGCCGCCGATGCCTTGCACAATGCGTCCGGCAATGAGCATCGTGGTCGAGGTGGCGCCGCCACTGATGCCGCTTCCAAGCGTGAAGACGGCAACCGCAAACATGGTGGGCCAGCGGCGGCCAAACACTCCGGCGAACTGGCCATAGAACGGCTGGAAGGCCGTGCTGCATTGGAACATGTCAGCTGTTTGCGAGCGTGCTGTTCTGGAGGGAGCCATCGCACCTTGTCAAAAGGTAGCCGTTCAGGAACCAGACGTAGTTGTCTCCAGACCGCAAGTCTCGGACGATGGACGGCAGCGCCGTCGAGGTGACTGTCGACTCCATGGCCGCCAAGAGCGTGCCAATGCAAAGAGGCGCGAAGACAAGCCAGAACCGCCAGCCACGCGCAGCAGCCTGGGGGAGCTGAGGCGGTGCCTGCGCGGCATTGGGAGGCTTGGCAGCGGGAGGCTCTTGTGGCGCTGACTGGGCGTTTCCGCCCACTGGAGCTGGAGCCTGGGACATGCTGGGCGGGGGTGCACGACTGGCGAGCTGGACGAGCTTGGGAGGGAGACAAAGACATAGCAAGGTCTTGCTGGCGCCGTTCGGCGTTCAAATGTGCACACGCAGCAGCAGGGGGTGGCATTCGGCGACACGCGGGCGGATTCAAAACGGCGTTATGTTACCGGCGTCGAGAACCCCCTGCTCCCTGCAGCCAGCGGGCAGTTGTTCGCCCGACTCGCATCCCGCGGCGCCTCACACGGTGGGGAAGAGGGGAAAACCAGTGTCAGGCAACGGCTGCCTGGCCGATCTCGGGGCGGGAAAGGCTGTTTGCCTCAAAAGCCTCCCTCGCTCCCACTCGTCTCGCGTACCGCAAAAGCAAATGCAGGCGCAGCATGTGGGTTGGTGGCTTCTTTTTTTCTAGCCGTTCTAGGTAAATATAGACGGGAACGCCAACTACGTGCTGTTCGACAGCTGAACCTTGCGCCGCACCTCGCCCATGACCTTGACGATCCGGGCCTCGCGCATGCGGATCGCCTGCAGCGACACCTGCACGACGCCGCCGAACGCGCAGCCCGACTCGGCATCGTCCTCCTCGACCATCCACCGGCCACTCGAGTCCTGGTCGACGACGTTGATGAAGCGGCGAAGGCGCTCCAGCATCTGCTCGGCCAGCTGGATGATGAGCGTGATCTGCATGGCCGGGCGCGAGTGCAGCGAGAAGGAGCCGATGGTCAGCCCGGGCAGCCGCATGTTGCCCAGCGGGCTCTCCATGTGCATGCGCGAGAGCGATACTTCCAGCGCTTCGAACAGGCGCGCGTAAATGTCGAGCATGCGCACGTAGCACGAGAGCACCAGGATGCCCGAGCCCGAGTCGAGGATCCGGCGAGGCGCCGCTTCGTCCATGTGCTGGTAGTCCTTCCGCTTGGCCCGGCTCTGGTGTGCCTGATCGGCCAACGACGGGCTGGCGGACCCCGACGAGTCGCTGGGCCCCTTGCGGTGTATCTCCTTGAGCAGGTCGATCAGCTGGCCGGAGAGCCTGAAGGTCTCGTCGACTGCGAATGCCTTCTCGAGGGAGGTGTGGATTCCTCCTCCACTATCTGCATCCTGCGCGGTCGCTGTTGAGAAGCTGCTGTGGCCTCTCCGCGCGTCCGGCACTGTCTTCGCGTGTTTGAACAGTTGAACATTGACCTCGGCGAGCTTGATCAGCCACAGCGCATCAATTCCAGACACATCGTGTGCCTGCTCGCGATGGCTGTTCAGCGGTGCGCCGAAGTCGAAAGCTTCAAACTCCAGAGCTGCAGAGTCTGCGGCTGCCACCACGTCTTCTTCGCGGCTGCTGGTCTCGAGCATGGTGGAAGAATCGGAAGAGCTCCAATCGGGGGGCTGGGTCGTCGATCGTGAGGGGCTCGTGCACGCCGTCGCCGTGGAGCTTGCGATGTGTGAGAAGACGCTAGGCTGCGCGCTGTCCTGGTCCTGAACGGAAAGCTGATCGTCTGCTGCTGCGAAGGTTTCCGGGTACGCAAACGCGCTTACGGCCGATAAGGCTGGCAGTGGAGATGTGCTGCTCCAGTTGAAGGCTGGCGCGGCCGACGCAGCGTCCGGCCAGTCTCCGATAGGGAGGAGAACGTCGCTGAACGCATACCCGGGAGCTGCGATCCTTGCTTAGTTTGTTGAACACCACCATCTCTGATACGCAGTGTCTGGTCTTACCGGCAGTCCCTGCGTGCGGAGTTGCACGCTTGTGACCAGACCGCCTCACACCATCTCCAGATCCCGCGCGCCGGGGCCGTCGATTGCGCAACGAGGGGCTCGAGGTGCAGGGCACGTTGGCTTTGATGCACCGCGGACAGTTGTCGGTGCCCTCGCGCTGGCAGCTCAGCTTCTGCGCGTGGCAGCGGTCACAGGCCCGGCGGATGCGTGGTTCCGACATGCTTGAGGGAACTGGAGAAGCAAACCCGCCGTTCAAATCATCACCACGCTCTCCAGAGTCCCTCAGCAGCGCGGCGCAGCTTGGTAGTGCTTGACCTGGGGGACGCGGAGGGCCCACAATCCTTTGGCGGGTGCCTGTTGGTGCTGCTGGCCAATCGCTGCCTCTGTCCGGCGCCCCGGGTCGTGGCCATGTAGCCGCCTACGGAAGGTCGCCGTCCCCGCCCAATAATTGCTCCCCGAGATAAGCTTCCTTCGAACGCACTTGTCGAAAGCTTTGCAGCCTCGCTAACGCACCCTCGCTTCCGCGGACCGTTGCCACTGCCGGCCAGGACCTGCATCCTGTAGTGCCGCGCGTCAGCACGTTGGTTTTTGAGCCTCCCGAGGTCTCCGTAGCAGCTATTGGCTGAGCCCCTGCGCCGCCGTCGCCGCAGGCTCCGAGTGGTCGGATTTTGTGGCGGTAGCTGTGGCGGAGATGTTTTGGAATTGGCTTGATTGGCTCCCTCCCCCTGCTGGTACCTCGATACGATTGGAGGACTACCACGTGAGATAATGCCGCAATCCCGCTGGATCTCTAATCCCTCCCCTGCTCGCGTCTCGCTTTCGTACTCTCCAGACAAACGACGCAATGCTACGGTCCTCGGACTCCACAAGCCACGTTCTTCAACTCCGGTCGCGTTTCGGAAATCCGAAGGGTCCAGACTGCAGTCGGTGGTCAATTGCTCATAATAGATACTAGAAAACACGCGAGCGGATGTCTTGATCGTTGCATTGACTCTGCAGGCAGCGCGATGGACACGATTGGGAAAATGACGGGCTGGGGCGGCGTTGCTTGCGCCATCCTGCTCGCCCCAGCACTCTATCTCGCCATTTCGTCCCTGCGCCTTCTCTACTTCCACCCCCTTGCAAGGTTCCCCGGCCCAAAACTATGGATCCTCACGCGCTTCTTCAACGCGCGTGCGCTCAGACGCGGCACTTTCATCCACGTCCTCCGCGGCTTCCACGATAAGTACGGGCCCATTGTCCGCTACTCTCCAAACGAACTTTCTTTCGCCGACCCGCAGGCCTGGCAGGACATCTACGGCCACCATGGCGGAGACCAGAACTTCCCCAGGAATCCGTTGTGGTACCAGCGAGCTCCGAACGGGGCGCACACGATCCTCTCCGCCGACAACGACAGCCACGCGCGCATCCGCAGGCTGCTGTCGCACGCATTCTCCGAAAGAGCTCTCAGGGCGCAGGAGCACCTGATCCAGGTGTACATCGACCGGCTGGTCGGTCGACTGCACGACCTGGCGGATGGTCGGTCCTTCAACATCGTGGACCTCTTCCACTTCACCACATTCGACATTGCCGGAGACCTCGAGTTCGGCGAGTCGTTCGGCTGCCTGCAGTCCGGCCAATACCACCCCTGGATCCGCGTGATGCTGGCGCACTTCAAGCGGCTTGTCATCATCGGTGCCGGGATCATGATGCTGCCTTTCCTCCGACCCGTCCTGCCGTACATTGTGCCCAAGAAGGTGCGGGAGCAGCGGATGCAGAGGTTCGAGTTCTCGCGAGCCAAGGTCGGCAAGAGGCTGGACATCGGCGACGACCCGCAGCGCGCCGACTTCATGACGTACGTGTGCCGGTACAACGACGAGAAGGGCATGACCCGCGAGGAGATCGACGCCACCTTTGACATTCTCGTCACCGCCGGCAGCGAGACCACCGCGACCGCCCTGACCGGGACTCTCCACTACCTTCTCCGGAACCCAGACAAGTTCCAGAAGCTGAAAGACGAGATTCGTGGAGCCTTCAGCCATCCTTCAGCCATCACGATCAGCAGCACCACCCGGCTGCCGTATCTCACAGCGGTGCTCAACGAAGGACTTCGGCTGTGTCCACCAACGCCAACCATGCTGCCTCGGCTGGTTCCAGAAGACGGTGCCCAGGTCTGCGGTCACTGGCTGCCTGGCGGTGTAAGTACTCCATCGGTCCCACGGCCTTATCTGCGAAAGACTGACGAGCTGCACAGACATCAGTAGGAGTCCCTCAATGGTCCATGTTCCGCTCCGCATCCAACTTTGCAGAGCCAGATGCCTTCATTCCGGAGCGATGGACGGATTCGGAGAAAGAACGAGTAGGGGCCCACGAAGCGAAGGCGTTCATGCCCTTCTCCCATGGGCCACGCAACTGCTTGGGAAGAAGTCTTGCGTGGGCCGAGATGCGCCTCATCCTATCCAATCTCATCTGGCATTTTGACATCAAACGTGATGGTCCGGAATACCGATGGGAGGATCAGCTTACGTTCGTCATGTGGGAGAAGAAGCCTCTGCTTGTGAGCCTGCTTCCAGTTACGCCATAGATCTGAGAAGATGCTTGTCACTCGCTCGAGCAGTCCATAGGGAATGAATTTCTATTCAACGTGCTTGAGAGCGTATATTTGAAATAGTCTAACAGCTGTCTGCCCTCAAGAACGCACGCTCCATGTTCCAAAATAAATATCATGGTCTAAATTCTGTATACTCTTGACGATCTCCTTGTTATTATGTAGAGACATGTTCAATAGTCAGAGGTCAGACATGTTGCAATTCACCACACAGCCGTATTTCAATACTGGCCATATATTCCAACAAGACAAGCAACTAAACCTGAAACACAAGCTTCTTGCCCGACACCTTTCCGCTGCGAAGGAGATCCAACTTGTGCACAACAGCAGCCAGACCACCTTTGTGCACAATCAGCGGATGCGCCTGAATCTTGCCCGCACTCAACACATTGTTCATCTGGCACACCCACTCGGTGCCGAACTCAAAATCCTCCGGCAGCGCGGGACGGTAGTACGCGCCCGCCAAGTTCACCGGCTTCCCAAACAGCGTCCAGCCGAGCACCCAGCCATGGCTGACGTCGCGGCGCCGAATGGTCAGGCGTCTGGGGTACTGCTCCAGCGCTGTGTACTGCCCGCCTTGCTCACCCATGGCGCCGTAGCAGAGCGTCATGCTGGCGGCATTCCCAATGCAGTCGAACGCGTAGACCAGGCTGTTGCCGGTCAGGCACTTGATGTCGTCCTTGCACGTGCGGGACCGGTAGTCGAAAGCTTCGACGGTGCCCCTGCCTTTGACGAGGTCGAAGTTGTGCGGTGAGCACGTGGTGATGGGCTGGTAGCCCGAGAGCTTGAGCATCTGGATGGCGACGGTGCCCGTGGCGGTGGCACCGCCGTGGACGAGCACGTAGCCCTTGTTCTGCTGGTCGGCTTCTTCGTCCGAGAACTCCAGACCCAGTGAGCGGAAGGCGAGGCCGACGGTCATCAGAGCCATGCCGAGGGACGCGGCGGTGGTGAAGGACATGCCGTCCGGGATGCGCAGGCAGAGATCTGCGGTTGCCGCAACGTAGTCTGCGAACGCTCCGTTGGCGGGATTGGAAGGGTTGGCGCCAAAGACGACGCCGAAGACGCGGTCGCCGACTCTGAGGGGGTTGCGCAGTTCGCTGCCGACCTTGACGACGGTGCCGGCGAAGTCGCTGCCGCTGATTGCGCCCGCGGTGGTGGATTGGTCGAGCAGTTTGTAGTCGGACGGGTTCAGTGCCACGGCGGCCGTCTTCACAAGGACTTGATCCGGCTCGATGGCTGGGAGGAGGACGCCCTTCATGACCAGGGTACCAGGACCCGTTGCCACAAGCGCCCGCTGCGTTCTGGGGATTCTCGGGGCTGTTGCCATGGTGCTGAGGGACATGCTGGTGCTCGAGAGGAGAGGCTCTGCCAAGCAGCTTGACGGACCGCACAGCATTCAATATCCCACGATCGGCATACTGTCGCGTCTCGGTCCCGATCGGGCTTCGGGTCAGCTTGACCATCCCGACTACGCTTCAGGCTGAGTGCGAGCAAGCCCGATATGCGGACGCCGCGCCGATCACCGAGCGCCAGTCGCCGGCTGACGTGCCGGTGGTTCGACTCGAGTTCCACACAGCAATCAAAAGCGGACGAAATTGATCTCGGCGCCATTCTCCCTGGGTCAGCGTCCTCCGCACAGCTACCATGCACCGCTTCTTCAAGTCTGACTTCTTCAACTTCGAGACGCTGCGTCTCCTCAGCTTCGCGCCACACGAGGGCGGCGAAATCGCCGAGATCGTCGCGGCCGTCGGCGAGATCAAGGACAACGATGTCGAGAGCTGGTACACGGCGTGGATGAAGGCGGGCGACAAGGCGGAGGTGCTCGCGGACGAGGCCGAGCGGGCTGGCAACCGCGCAGCAGCCCGAGCGGCCTACTTCCGGGCCTCCAACTACCAGCGCGCGGCCCAGTTCATGCTCAACGGGCGCGCGCCGCACAAGGACATGCGCATCCGCGACGTCTCGGAGACGTCCATCTCCAACTTCCGCCGCGCGACGCAGCTCCTGGACGCGAAGGTCCAGTTCCTCGAGATCCCGTACGACAAGGGCGTCAACCTGCCCGCCTACCTCTACCTCCCCCACCCGTCCAAGCGCCTCCCGGGGAAGATCCCCTTCCTGCTCAACACCGTCGGCGGCGACGCCACGCAGGAGGAAATCTTCTACATCTTCCCCAAAGCCGCGCTCGAGCTGGGCTACGCCGTGCTCACCTTCGAAGGGCCGGGCCAGGGCATCGTGCTGCGCCGCGACCAGCTGCCCATGCGCCCGGACTGGGAAGTCGTCGTCTCCAAGGTCCTCGACTTCCTCGCCGACTTCGCGGACCAGCGCCCAGAGCTCGAGCTGGACCTGCAGCGCCTGGCGCTCGCGGGGTCGTCGGTCGGCGGCTACCTCTCGCTGCGCGGCGCGTCGGACCCGCGCGTCAAGGCGTGCGTGGCGGTGGACCCGTTCTTCAGCATGTGGGACCTGCTCAAGGGCCGCATGCCCGACTTCCTGATCAACACGTTCGAGGCTGGCGGCTTCGCGGCCGACGGCGCGTGGGACTACCTCGTCGACCTCCTCTCGTGGGCCAGCGTGCAGACGCGCTGGGAGTTTAACCACCTGCGCTGGATGTTCGGCGTCAAGAGCGCCGCCGACGTCTTCCGCACCATGATGCGCTTCAGCTTTGCGCGCGAGGACGGCGAGGAGTTCCTGCACCGCATCAAGTGTCCCGTCTTCGTCACCGGCGCCGCCGCGTCCATCTACGCCAAGCCCGAGATCAGCACGGTGCGCATTTACGACTGCTTGACGCATCTGCCGGAGAGCCAGAGGATGCAGTGGATCGCGACGGATGTCGGGGAGGGTGGTTTGCAGTCCAAGGTTGGGGCGTTTGGGATTTTGACGCAGAAGACGTTCGCGTGGTTGGACAGGATGTTTGAGATTGATCGCAAGATTGCGCTGAGCTACTGAATGCTCGACCTACATGTCCGCAGTGTAGCTGGAACGAAGAAACATTTTTCCTTTGCTATCTGGACCAATGAAAAGCCACCAGGGGGTCATTCCCGACTGGTCGTGTTTACGCGTAATATTCCGGTAAGGACTCAGCCAGCCTTGCAGGCGTGGGGCTTCCCCGCAACGGCATTATGGATTTAAGCACGGCGACTCGGCGTTAGCTCTTAAATCCTTTTGTGACACCCTTCGTGGTCTTGAGACAGGGCCTCCGAATAGGAAAATACCTCGGCTGCCGGCGATCGGGGTTCGGCGATGGGGCCAAAAAAGCACCATCGGGACCAGCATGGTCGGTAGCTTGCAGTGTATTTCTGCTTCACCGGAGGGTCACGGCGGGGCAACAATCTGTCCGCTGACCTTGTTCAGTTGGGCACTTCTTTGCAGCATGCGAGTTGGTTGACATCTATTTAGCTGCCGGGCCAAGCCTCCATCATTCACTTCACACAACTCCAGAGCCCCCACAAGCACGATCCACCATGTCCACCGGCACGACGCAGCGTCTCCTCCGCCTCTCCATCTCCCTCTACAGGAGCCCGCAGAGGACTGGCCCAGAGGCCCACGACTTCGCGACCAACAACCACGCCGTCAAGGCCGCCGAGATCCATGCCAAGCACGGCATCGAGATGTACATCCAGGTACGCCATGCAAACGCCCCGCATCCTGCCGCAAAGCTGACAATCCTTGGTTGGCCAGTACTTCTCCCCCGCCAGCGTCCGCGCGACGCTCGACGAGATGAACCGCCGCCGCAACCGCGGCTGGGTCGTCGACGACCACGACATGACCGTCGAGTTCTACTTCCGCTCCTTCGCCGAGCTGAACAAGGTCACCAACGACCCGGACTTCCAGCAGCTGCAGGCCGAGGAGGAGCCCTACGTCAACAGAACCCACACCGTCGTCTCGCTCGGCTGGGTCGAGAAGTATGTCGAGGGGGGCAAGGTTGTCAATATCAAGGATGGGAAGTCGACTTATCCGTCTTTTGAGGAGTCGGCTGATCTTTCTAATGCTATTCCTGCTCCTTCTGCTCAACCTTCTTCTTGAGCGTTCCCTATTTGATAGTGTTATGGCAGTGACGACGGTGGTATCAGGGAATGCAGGAGCCAGGGTGGTTGCACCTGTTAAATAGCCGTCTCCTCAGGCTTCACTTCAAGAATGAACATAAATATTCCGTCCCAACAGATAGTTGTTATTGATCACGTTGTCGCTGAGCGTCAAACCTTACCCGTTTTCAGCGATTCACGCCCCTGTGGTAATGGCTTCTGACATTTGCGCAAATCCGATCTTGACATACCAATAGAACGTCGCCGCTCAACCCACGCTATTGTTTGGTCTCTGCTGATCATGCAGCCATGTGAAGGCAGCGTGGCATCGGAGTGAAGATGGGAAAGTTTGACTCTTCCCTTACCGAGAGGCTGCCAGGATGTATAGTAAGCAAATAATAACAAACGATGGTTTTATTTGACCGCTGCTTAATTAACGTAAAATAATAACGAGACTACTATAAAGCGTATAGCTACTTAATGTACGTAAGTAGTAGATACTAGAACAGTTCTAGCTAAGGGCTCAAATACGTCAAACAAGCAATAGTTCAAGAAAATCATTTTTTGCCATTATTTGCTTGCTGCACACCCTGGAGGCTACGCAAGGCTGGGCGGAAAAAGTCCCTCTGTTATGAACCCCAGGGCACACGGGCTTTATGACCCTAAGGGCTACAGGCCCGCACGGGAAGACAGCCCACAAGGGCTAAGGATCACGTGGGAAGCAAGAGCCGCAAGGCCAGGGAGCCCGCAAGGGAATCCAGAGGACACGGGACCACGGCGCGTACGGGCCCAGGCAACAGCCAGAACGAAGCCCGCACGGGAATCGGGCCCACAGGGCAGAAGAGCAACTGCTGAGTCAGGAAGCCCATAGAGGACAAAGGACCGCAAGGGAAGAACCCACTTCCAGGAAGCTGACAAAGGGCGTGAGCTACGGGAAGGAAGTTTGGAGGTATAATCGTCCCTTACCAGCGGCAGAAGTTGAAAGTTGGAAACACGGCCGAAGCGCCGACATCACGTGAGACCCACAGCGAGCCCTCATGAGCTGGGCTCACGACGGCTCACCTCGAGCCCCTGCGAGCCGGGCTCGCAACGGCTCACTAGATTGTAACTACCTTTTCTTAAAGTATATAGCTTTACTCCTTAGCTAGTATCTTGACCCTTCGTGGTCAACTCAAGATAGCAAATCTCACCCATTTGCTGTAACCCTGCCTTGCGCACCGCGCATCATCCCCACACGTGATCTCTACGCTCTCACGTGCCAGTCACTCCTCTCTTACCCAGCGACCCTCTGTCCCTTGTCCTCAAGGTAAACCCAACGGTTACCGACCTTCTAGGGTTCCGTCCTTAGAAGTAGAGGCAGCTCCGTTACACCCTCACATGAGGCTGCTTTAACGGTAGGGTCAGATACTCTGCTGTCAGAATGAAAAGAATTCTCTAATCAAGAAGCAAGCACACAGTAAGCTTCGGCAGTCATCACGCGCCCCAAGAGTCCTGATTATTTTGTGAGAAGGATGAATTGGTTGTGATGGAGTTCGCGCTTGATCAGTCCAATAACTGATCAAATGAGTATCTATAATATAGTAGTCTATATAGCATATATAAGAATTAATCTTGCGCTTCGTGAGCATCAGGTTGCCTGAGGCTCGGCGACTGAAGATATTTTCCGAGGGCACCCCTCTGAGAGGGCGACGCCGCCCTGGTGGAAGCCAGGGAGGTAATCCACCGACATCATGTATACAACAGGCTTCTGAAGCATCATGAAATCATCAGTCGATTCATTACTCTGGCTCCATGAGGACTTCAATGGGATTTTAACAATTAATAGATTTCAACAATTGATTACTATTTTCTACTCGATTTCTACTATAGAAGGTACCGTACCTTCTTCCATCGTATATTGGTAGTAGAAAAAGGACTCACCCGCTTTGATATACTAGTATAATCAATAATAACGACTAGAAGCACAGAAAGTAAAGGTCTGGAAACTAAAGTCGCTTAAATTTTAACGTAGTGCAATATATCCTCTATTATTTCTCTATTTTTTATTTCTCCTCTTATTGTCCAAGTCTCCTATTCGCTGTCTAAACTTCTGTTAAACTCATCCTCTATAGCATTAAGCTTGTAAGTACTGGATGAATGCTTCGCAAACTCGCTGCGCTCCCGAATACTCTTACCAAACCGAATCAGCACAACTGGCGCGAGGCAAAAGACGGTGGCCACAGCGGCCAACACGGACGTGGCATGGTTGGGCCCCATGTTTGTGTAGAAACTGTACGTGAACGGAAGCACGACGGCGGTGGTGCTGGCACGCGCAAGGATGAGGCCGGCAAAGCCAGACGCCGCGTACGTCGTGTACGAATCGGCGAGGTAGCCGGTCAGGGTGTAGACGAACTCGTTGAGGGCGAAGCCGACGGGGACGAGTGCGAGCATGGGCACGATCCACGGCGCCCCCGCCACCGCCGGCGGCACCGTCCACGCGAACCACCACAGCCCCACCGCCAGCGTGGGGGCAGCCAGCGCAAACCCTGTCAGCTTGTGCTCCGGCTCCAGCGCCTGCCCCGCCCGCTGCCGCGCCCCCAGCTGCCGGTTGTCGTAGAAGCGCACGAAGAAGCCGCAGCAGCACCCGATTGCCACCGGGATGAAGGCCAGCGAGGCCGTGTGCTGCGCCCAGCCGTACTGCTCGAACGTGATGAGCAGCGCTTCCGCGAAGAGGTACCAAAGCGCGCAGGCGACGGAGCCCATGATGGCTACCATCATGATGATGGGCTCGGTAAAGAGCAGGCGGGGCGGTCGGATCAAAGTGACGACGAGGAGAGTCTGAAGATCGGGCGCGCTGTCCGGGTTGAGGGTCCGTAGGTCGGCGTCGGGCATCGCCTTTCGCGCCTTGGCAACTTCGCGGTCCAGAATAAGACTGGGACGACTCTCCCTCAGGGCGAAGCAGAAGGCAAGCAGGACACCCATGACGATGGTCACAATATAGAAGACCCAACGCCTGCAAATTGTTAGCGTCAGAAGCAATGAGGGACTGGGAGCCTTCTTGCAACCTACCAACCGAGGATGGACGTCACCCATGTACTGTAGATGGGGCCAAGAACGACACCCAAGTTGCCGATGGTGGCCCATACGAAGATCATCCAGACGCGGGCTCTCATGTTGAACATGTCTTCGATACTGCCGGCCACGACGATGGTGGGGATCGCGCTGAGCAGACCCGACAGGAGGCGACAGAACATGACGGCGCCGAGGTTGGACACCGCAGCTACGATGACAGTGCAGACGACATATCCCAGTGTGGATACAATGTACAGAATCCTGCGGCCAAAGGATTCACTGTACGGAGGAAAGAAGATGCCGCCGATACCTTGGCCAATGAGATACCTGTCCGGTCAGGAAGTCTGTCAGAACCGCTAAGATGGAGATCAACATACATTGACGTGAAGGCGAAGACGCTGAAGGTACGTCCGATACCATAGTTTATCTCTGCTTGTTGCGCTGCTGAAGTCTAGAAGAGAGCGTCAGTAGCGAATAGAAACGGTGCAAATGAACACGGTGCGAATGGAAACTTACACCGGATGTCCCTCCGGCTGATGTGACAAACTCCAGCAGCAAAATGATGATGGAATTGTATGCCTTGACTGTGGCTGACCAGTTGCGGGGGTGCCGGCGGTTCTGCTTGTCCCACCGGACATATCCGTCCTCAGAGAGAACTAGACCGTGCCGTTTCAGATCCTCTTGCATTGCCTCGTCATCGCTGGCAACGCGGACTTGTTCCTCGGTTTTTCTCGGAGCCAGCTCATGCCCCTGATCCTCGACATCCATGGTTGTGGAGTTCCGTCGCGACTGCAAAGACCTCGGAGCGGATGCCGCAAAGGCTGTAACGGAAGACTTTTCGTGACGGATGGACCCAATTGCTCGCAGAGCTCACTCACATCAGAGCGCTTTATAATGACGCCAAGACGGCTTATCTGACAGATAAGTATCGATGTATCAAGAGCGACACGGTTGGGTTATCGGTGACAGAAGACAGTGACCCATTGGCAGACGGGCCAAGGGCTCTCCACGATGATTGCTCGCACGGCTTTCCTGTTCAGGCCACATCCGGGAAAGCACAGATCCGATGCGGCGACAAGAGATGGTGCAACGCTTATTCTGCCTAGAGAATCCCGAGCGTATGGAACGTATGTGTCAGAAAAAAACATTTAGGCTGCAACTCGTCCAAAGCGGACGGCACGGGAAGTGGGACTGTCGGAAGCAAGCACGCAACGCGCGTGCTGCCGACGGACCATTAGCCTCTAACTGGAATAGCGGAATGGAGTGGTCGCTACGTGTCTGCACGGGCGCAGCGCAGTGGAGCGGCCCGAGGTGGCGCTTCAGCCGCACCGGATGAAGAAAATCCATGTTTTAGCCCCCAACTTAAACTCGCTGCCTAATTTCAAGCTCCTGATTTGCAAATCGCATTATGAGCCTATCTTCGGTGCTCGGAATTAATAGCGCCGACCATCACGTCGACCACCGCGACTCATGCGTGATGGTCTCCCCGCGCAAAACGCAAAGCTCGGACGTGATTTACCGTGACACGGCAATTGAAAGCTGGTGTTCTGAAACTCAAGCCAAAAGCTCCGGGCCGAGCACCCTGACCCTGGGCAAGATTCCGTTCTTGGGTATGTCTATGCATAGCGTGGCCACACGTACGACCAATTAAGGTTGCTCTGCTTTACTCTCTTGAAACAACTTCTTCCTGCAGCTGATCACTGCGAAGAGGGGTTGAACTCCAGATGATTCTGAAAGCCACATCATCTCCACAACTGCGACGAGCCGCGTGGGGTGAAAGTAGCCAAGCAAAGAAAGAACCCAGCCGTAGTCTTGCAATTCGTGGCTTCGCACCCTTAGCACACCATCGAGGGATCAGTACTGTGGGAACCTGCGCGGACGGAACCAGATGCGGCTAAAGAAGTTAAAAGCCCCGTTCGTATCCCCTCAGTGGATCTCATTGGAGTGGGGCGAGCCGTCCTCAGACAGCCACTTCCGAGTCCACTCGGCCGTGCAATGTGCCAGGCAGAAACCTTGGGCGAAGACTCTTCGAATCTCACGTCAGACTTCTGTGGCGTGACTAGATCGAAAGGCCTAGGGGATGTGCGGTCGAGGCTTCACGAGCAAGTGATTTTGGGCAAGGGGCTTTTTTCCATAAGAGACCTCATCACCTCCTTGTTCCAGGACTGATAGTTCCTCAAGAGAAACCTGCTTGGTTCCATCCTCATTGCTATCACAGCATTTGAAAATCTGCAAAGATGTTCCTCCTTACTCACTTCATTGCTTTTCTCGTTGGTCTCTTGACCTCACAATCTTTCGACGCCGCTCGTTGGTCTAGCATTTCTCGCATCATCTCATCTCCCTTTGTTCAACTGTTTAAGAAAGATGAGAAGAAGACTCCTGGTCCTGAAGTGCTCGACAGGTGAAGATGCACGCCTTCCCGAATTAAAAACCATGCTTACCCCTCCTGCAGAGTACAAATCGTGGAGAAATACGGTGCCAACACTTGGCAGCGCCAAGCATACGATCATTTCGACCACGTCCTGACCAGCACGAGGAACCGCACTGTCTTCCCGTGCATCTACGGCACCAAGGCGCACAAGGAAAACTCACTCGTGTACCTGTTCCTCGAGAATGAGGACCTCACCGATCGCCAAAACGTGCGGGCCGTAGCCGACGCCATTCTCGCCTACGTCCCCAGCGCACAGGCCAAGGCCTTGGTCTCCTCGATGGTCATCATGACTCCCAACGGGAGCGAGAAGGAGCAAACCATGGAGTACTACCAGACCAAGTTCTGGGAGTTCATCAAGGCCCTGCGCCAGCTCGACCCCAAGCCTCGCCCGGACGACATCTCCCCGCAGACGATCGACAAGAACTGGTCCTTCTGCTTCGACGGCGAGCCCGCCTTCATCGTCGTCATGACGCCCGCCCACCACAACCGTCACTCGCGCCACATGACCCACCTCACCATGGTGTACCAGCCCCGCTACATCTTCGACATCATCATGGACTCGGAGGGCAAGCGTAACTCTGCCGTCAAGACGGTCAGAGGCTTGGTCGACAAGTACGACTACCCTCTTGTGCACAGTCCCGATCTTGCCAACTTCGCGGAGCCCGACACCACCGAGAGCAGACAGCTCTTTTTGCTCGATGAGAATGTCACGGCGGATTGTCCATACGAAACCTTGTAGACATGGCCCGGTCCTGTCATGGTGCCCCGCATACCCGCTTACCGCATGCGAGGGGAACACGGTCAGCGATTCAACAGGAAATGAAACTGGAAAGCCAGGGGATCGTCACAAAAGTTTTTGTTTATTCAGTTTATAGTGTCATGGATCAAAGAGGAATAGAGGATCACAGCGCAGTCGCTCCAGATAGTCCCAGCCACGATCTGCCTAGAATGTCAATCCATGCATGTAACACATGGCTCAGAATACTAGTACGAGTTCGTCGTGAAAAAGACCTGATGTTACATTACAGATATCTAAGCCCATTTCTACACGAAGGAACAGCTTATCGAGAAGCACATTTTAGCATTTAATTGGATGTAGAATGGTAAACATATGATTTGATGGACCCCTGCGACTCTCCCACGAGCTTTACGTACAGTCGATGGCGTATATCGCAATAGACAGGCATCGAATACCACATGTAGGAGGTGGGGGCCGTGTGCACATCAGCAGTCCCTGCATGCCAGGATGCATAGGTCCGTGCCGTGCATCGGATTTTACGTAAAAGAACACGGACCCTGCTTCCGCTGCCGCCTATCACATGGCCACATTACGGTAGTCAACGGTTATCAATTCCTCCGTCTTTGCGCCGGCCGTCGGCCAATCCTTCTCCGCAGGATCTTAATCCCTTCCAGCAGGGGTCGGAACGCCCCGCAAAGTCGTTAAACGCCGTCCCAAGACGCTAAGCAATGGGGCTCAAATCTCAAAACTGTTCCCGCCCCCATGTGCCGTCGGGCTCAATCCTTCTCTGTACTCCGTAGGATCTTGATCCCTTCCATCAGGGGCCGGAACGCCCCGCATCTCCACTATAACCAATGGGGCTCAAATCTCGACTGTCCGCCTCCCGTGTGAGATCGAATCCTTCCCGCGCTCCGGGCACCATCTACCACTAAACACAGGCCGTCTGCAGCAGTGCAGCACACATGGGTGGAGACGACCTCAACAGCTCCGCGGAGGAATGTCTCGGATACTGGTGAAAGTCTCACGGAAGGATTGCAAGAACTGCATTCACACCGGATTACCTTCCCAAAGCAGCAGATGCAGGAGCATTCGAGGCCCTGCATCCATCCACCCGGACTTCGTCAGCCCGTGTATACGCGTCTGACCGGCCGGCCGAGGACGAAAATACCTACAAACTACAATACGCAATCGCATCGAGGCGCAGCGGCGAATGGCCCCAAGCCCGGTCACAGGCGCCATTACATCCGGGGATTCGCAATGCTGTGGGCCCTTCTGGACTCGGAGGAGCGCAGGCAGCAGTGGCGATTGCAAAATTTTCCACGGGAGCAGACGGCGTAGAACCTACTCTCTCTGCTGCTCCGAGGCGCGCGGCACTCGCCTTCAGCTCAGGAGTCTGCGTCGCCTTTTCCATTTCGACCCCCAAAAATCAGCTACAGCAAGAACATAAAGCCAGCGGGATTGTCCATACGAACGAAGATGTCAACAGCACTCCACCAGCTTCAAAATGATCGCCCCCGGATCCCTTCGAAACGTCACACGAGAGCCCGGTTTCGAGACTCTCCAGCTTCATGCTGGACAAGAACCTGATGCCGGCAACGGGTCTCGAGCAGTGCCCCTCTTCCAGACGACGTCGTTCAACTTCCACAGCAACGCTGATGGAGCCAGCCGCTTTGCATGGGAGAAGGATGATTTTGTCTACACACGAATGGGCAACCCGACTGTGTCGGTGTTCGAGAAGCGCTTGACGGCACTGGAAGGAGGCGTTGGAGCCGTGGCAACAGCATCCGGTCATGCTGCACAGGTATGAACAGTTGTCATCCAACTTGTGGGAACACTGTCCTGACAGACCTGATAGTTCATGGCCATAACTTCCGTTGTCGAACCCGGTCACAACTTCATCTCCACAACATGGCTGTACGGCGGCACATACAACCAATTCCGCGTGTACCTGAAAAAGTTCGGGTAGGTGATATCGAGAGTCTTTTAACTTCCACGCAAGAACTCATGGCTCTGCAGCATTCAAGTGAAGTGGGTAGAAGGGCAAAACCCGGCCGACATCGCCGCCGCAATCGACTCCAAGACCCGCGCCGTCTACATCGAGACAATCGGCAACCCCAAGCACAACGTTCCCAACATCCAGGCCATTGCGGAGATCGCGCACGCGGCGGGCATCCCGCTCATCTGCGACAACACGTTCGGCATGGGCGGCTACGTGCAACGGCCCATCTCGCTGGGCGTCGACATCGTCACGCACAGCGCGACCAAGTGGATCGGTGGGCACGGCACGAGCATGGGCGGCATCGTCATCGACGGCGGCAACTTCGACTGGTCCGCCAGCGGCAAGTTCCCCGGCTTCACCGAGCCGCAGGAGGGATACCACGGCATGCGCTTCTGGGACAAGTACGGCCGCAAGGCGCTGGCGGCGAAGCTGCGCATGGACGCCATGCGCGACCTCGGCCCCTGCATGAGCCCGTTCAACGCGTGGTTGTTGATCCAGGGCTTGGAGACGCTGAGCCTGCGCGGCGAGCGCCACTGCAGCAATGCTCTGGCGTTTGCGAAGTGGCTGGATGCGCACCCTCTCGTCAACTGGGTCTCGTATCCGGGTCTGCCGAGCCACCCCAACCACGCCTACGCCGTCGAGAACTTCAAGCGTGGGTTCGGTGGCGTGCTGACGTTTGGTGTGGCCGGCTCCATCGACCAGGTCAGCGCCGTCGTCGACAACCTCAAGCTGTGCAGCCACGTCGCCAACGTTGGTGACGGCAAGACGCTCATCATGCATCCGTGGCAGACCACCCACCAGCAGCTGCCCGACGAGGAGAAGCTGCAGGCTGGTGTGACGCCCGATATGATTAGGATCAGCGTGGGGTTGGAGAACATTGAGGACATCACTCATGATTTCCAACAGGCGTTTGAGGCGGCGGGTATTAAGCCTTCGAAGACTAATGGAGCTGTTTTGAATGGAAAGAAAGCGACTAACGGCACCGTGCTGAACGGAAAGAAAGAGACAAATGGAGTCGCACTGAATGGCGAGAATGGTACCAACGGTGTTGCACTGAACTAAGGGTAAAAATTAAGACTTTAGAGTAGAAATGAATTTCTTTCAATACTGCGAAGGACCATACGATGATGATTCTCCTTGAGGCCCGTCCAGCGGTCGTGGGGAGCACCGTGACGTCCAGGGCTAACTCTCGGAGCTCATTCACATCACCGTCGCATCGGCCAGGTTTCCACCGCCGTCGTAGAAATTTTTTGCGTTGATTTCGCGCAAAACGCGGACCAGGTGGCCGTACAGCGGTCCTTCGGCCCCGTACGTAGATGACATGGCTATGGCGAGCCTCGTCAGCAGTGGATTATCATCAACCAAAAAAGAACAGGAGGTTAAGGTAGTGGATACCATAATGATGTCGGTAACGAGGAAGCTCTACAGTTGTTAAGGAATGAAACGGCACGGCTAATCTCCTTCCTTTCATCCCTAACTTGTATTGCTCTGCCGATGGGAAGTTTCAACATTCTTGCCACTCCTAATCATGCTAAGCAGCTGCTGCCGCGAGGCGTCCAGACGTAGGGCACGAGCTAAGCAAACGCGATGAGGAAGTGGTTACGGGAAGGGAAGACATTGGCAGCATTTTCGAGGCTGGGAATAACGTCTGGGATGTTTCCGCAAAGCTTCCAGTAGCTCCCAATGCTGTGATATATGGTTCTGCTCGGTCGCTCAGTCAGTATTGGAATACAACTGTGTGGCGCGTCTTTTGGGCGCTGAATCCCAACAGCTAAAAAACCTTACTGATGACAAAAGGCTACTTTTTTTTTATTGTTGTTCGCGGGCTTTATTATAACTTTATATAACGGCGCCGACGAAACGGGCGGATTACGCGTCGACGGGGAAACTGAGGAAATGGTGCGGGAGGCGTGCCCATCGTGACGTCTTTGTGTTGAACACAGCGAACAATGATCAGGTCAATTCTCTTACGTGTAGCGGGACGAGCCATTGATCTTAGTTTTCCGGCACCCAGCAGCCTTAACAAAAGCAGTGATGCATGAGCCTCTAGAGAAGCACAGCCAGCCTGAAAGGAAATCTCAACCAAGACACGAGCAATCAAAACTTCTTCAAATACAGCTACTATCACACCCTTTGGAAGCCGTAACAACTCATGATACCCATTGTCCCTCAAATTGGGACTGCGAATTGTCAACTCGCTACCTTGAGAGCCAGCGAAGAGTTGGCGAAGGTACTAGCTGAACGCCAGCTTTCGGCAAGGACATGCAAAGCAACCCGAGGGGCGTTATCTCGACAAACACTGTAGCAAAATAGATCAAGAAGGGACAGAGTAGAGTAGCTGAGTGGAAATACTTTTGTTGCAACAAGGTTTGATTTTTGCAGGCTCTATAGCAATACCCCTTTACAATGGAAAGTAAAATGAGTAGACAATTACCAGCTGTCTCATACCTTGGCACAGGAAACTGTTTTCGCATTACCGGAGTACACGGACCGATGTAGATATTTTCTGAAGCGTTTTCTCCACAGCATCGTTCAACTCCTTACAAACCAGATCGCTCAACTCTTCTTTGGACCACTTGCGCAGCTCCATCTTGATTATCTTCATTTTGCTCTTTAACCTCGGGTCTGCTCTCTCTGGCGGTGTCGACAGCACGCAGTGTTATCAGGTCATCTACTTGCTCCATCAGACTCTCCCTGCTCCTCCATAGCTTCCTCAATCCGGTCGAGCCGGCCGACGACCCAGTCCATGTCGTTGCGAAGGCAGCGGATGTCATCCTCGAAGCGGTCAACCCGGTCAGCTACAAAAATGTCCTTTATCAGAGAACCTGCCGCCTGTTGTTCCCCAACGTGGATGCACAGCACGGCTAGATGGCATTCCAGGGCTGAGAACCGCTCTTGTCAGAGCTGGGTCTGGTCTCGTACAACATCTATGTCTGGATCTGCGCGTTTCCCTCGGTATGGCCGCGGCGAGGATGATGACAGGAGTCGTAATACCTTGGGCAACTTAGTGAGGAGCGGGTGGGTGAAGAGTGTGATAGATGTGCCTATATAGAGAATACATAGACACAGCCAAACAGGCACGAAGGAGACGGCTGCGATGCATGTGTGGATTCCACAAGAACGTGCTGGCAACTTCAGACTCGGTAGCGATGGGGCAGAGAATTGCGGTGCGGAGCAGGATTATACGCATGTATGTCAAGTCTATTGTAGAAGAACATGGTGAATCACGCTTTCGCGACTGTTGAGATGCATACCTAGATGCGGGAGTGGTTACTTCGTACGAGGGTGAATCTTCTGCTTGTTCACTGGAAGCACGAGCAAGCACTAACTCGCTCACATCAATTCCACCGGAGCCGCCGTACAGCGTCTCTAACATGTGATGTCCTCGAACAGTTTGGACATTGCCCTTCGTAGCGCGCTCGCAAAGTACGTCAGACTAGTCAGATATATACTGCGATATCGGAAGCCAACAAGAGCAAGCGTAAAATTCTAAGAATATTGCTATCTGTATCTGTCCTGGGCACTGGATTTGCGTCCTTGTACAAATGCAGAAGATCGGTGAAGATATGCCCATATTGTATGATTGCAATTTCACCGACAAGAGAAGCGTACCCCACACGAAACTTCCAAGAGCCTGAGGCCGCAAGGCTTATGCCTCGATTACAAATCGCAGGCGAGGCCCCTGCACCCCAGCGACGAAGTGACACTTGATGATTATGGTTATGTCATGCATTTACATAGAAAAGGCCGGGACGGAGTTGCAGGTGTGTCTGTTGAGAGCGAAAGTTATGAGGACTGCAGATGTAGAGAGCGTAGAAACGACGAGGAGAATTGAATCTATGGTTGAGAAGAAGGTGTGAGAACGCTTCATGTGACTGTGGGTCGTGACCGCAAGAATCTAATGTTATCAATCCACAGAGGTTCTGGTGCTGCGGGAGAAGCATAGGCAGCGGATCGGCCGGGATATTTTGGATTCGTTGGGTTGTTTAATTGCAGATGTGGCCGGAATGTCTAGAAGCCGATCCGCGCTTGGACGCAAGGGTGCGAGCGCGGACGTGCCGGCGATCAAGGGCGCTGCGTCCGTGTTAAGGCTGTTAAGGCCCTGCAGGCGTTTCGCGCTCGAAGCCAAGGCGCTTAGGCAGAACGTCACCATCTTCTCCCACAATGGCGAGCCCGTGACAGTCCGAGAGGCCCTTTCGAGCAACGCTAGTCAAGAAAGCGCTGCAACGTCAGACTCGAGTTCGACAATGGCGAGCTTTCGACCATCAACGCTCAGAGGTTCGTTCGTGAACCAGCTGGCCCTCGAGGTCGACGACTTGCGGGTTTCGTCAACCCGGGCTTTATCAAGGTAAGCCGCGTCTTAAACCAGACGGATGTTCCGGGCGTTTTTGCCGTTGGGGACTGTGCGTCGGCATTATCCGTACTCATCCAGGAACGCAGTATTTTTCGTACGGCTCGTTAATGAGCCAAGCCTAAGCTACGTGTATCGGACCGAGAGGCTATGAGGGGGAATCATGCTCGAATCGTCGTGTCCGAGTGTTTTTAGCACAAACTTTACTCGCCATGAGAAGGTCTAGACCTGAGCTGGTCAAGCGGTTACTGCGGATTGTAAAGTCTTACAGAACTGCGCACGGGGCTTCACGACCTGAACATAACCCCCCTTTGTACCAGCTTATCCATCAGTTCGTCCGTCAATCTGTCCACTAATGCATCCACTCGCCTATCTGCTCTCCATAGGGCTGCAGCCGTCCAAGGTCGGGTCCCGAGGTGACTGCCCTCGATGGCCTTGAAAGCCGATGTTTCCATAAATCGCGGCCAACAGCCTGCGTACTGCCGCGAGTGGTAGCCTTCAGCCCACCAAACCCTTTTTGCACGCAATGCTGGCCACGGCTCGGAAAAGGCTGCGCTTGCAGTCCGGGGAGGATGAAAACTCCAAGTGGATCAACGACGACATCCGGCCACTACCACCGCACCGGCGCACCTGGACAGCATGGACGTACGTTAGTTGGTGGTCCGTCTTCATGTTCAGCATCAGCAACTGGCAGATTGGTGCTTCCCTGGTGAGCATCGGGCTCTCGGTGTGGCAGTCGATGGTTATCATCATCGCGGCGAGGATCATGAACGCAGCGCTGGCAGTGGCCAACGGAGCTTCTGGCGGCGAGTGGCACATCGGCTTCCCCGTCTTCTCGAGAGTCATCTGGGGCATGCGCGGGTCCTACTTCATCGTTGCCATCCGCGTGATCATCGGCCTGTTCGGCTTTGCCATGCAGTCGTGGATTGGAGGGCTCTGCGTCACCAGCCTCCTGCAGGCCATGTCGTCGGGCTTCTACCACATGCGGAACACGCTGCCAGCCTCGTCGCATTTGACGACCAGTCAGCTCGTCGGATGGATTATCTTCAACGTCCTCGGCATTCCTATCCTGGCGGTCAAGCCTGAGCGCTCGTTTCTTCTGTTCACCGCTCTCAACATGTGCTCCGTCATCACCCTAGTTTCGATCATGATTTGGTCGCTGGCTGCCGCCGGAGGAGGCGGGCCCCTCCTCTCTGCACCGTCAGCAGCGGGTAGCGAGCTGGGCTGGAGCATCGTCCGGGGATTCGGCGTGGCGTCCTCGCTGCTGATGCTTCCAACAAGTAAGTCCGATCACCAAGGCGGCGACCGTCTGCTGATTCTGTGAAGTGAGCCAGTCGGATTTTTCGCGGTTTGCGAGACGGCCAGGAGACCAGGTGGTTGGCCAATGGGTCAGCTTCACCATCATGGGCACGGTGATGCCGCTGTTCGGGTGTCTTGCCGCGTCGGCCACGCAGAAGATCTACGGAACCCCGAGCTGGAACCCTCCGGAAATCATCCTCATGTGGATGGCGCAGAACTACGGACCTGGCACGCGCGCTGCCGCCTTCTTCGCTTCTCTGGGCCTGCTGTTGAACCAGCTCGCCGTGAATACAGTTGACTCTGGTGAGCCCGCAAATTGCACGACCATTCCAATCCTCTCAGCCACTGACCTCTCTGGTAGGATATTCGATGGGCATGGACCTGGCCGGTCTTTTCCCCCGCTACGTGAACATCCGGCGCGGCGCTTATATTGGCCTGGCTCTCTCGATGACGTTGTGCCCGTGGGAGCTATTGGCGAGCGCGAGCACCTTTCTCGCCGTCATCAGCGGCTTCACCAACTTCATTACGCCAGTGTGCGGCATCCAGATCTGCGACTACTTCGTGCTGCGCCGCCGCCGCCTCAAGCTGTCAAGTCTGTTCGACCTATCGCCCGACGGTCCCTACTACTTTTTTCACGGCTTCAACCTACGCACTTTCGCCTCCTGGCTCGTTGGCTGCATCCCGCTCGTCCCGGGCCTCATCAACTCCGTCAACTCCAGCATTGACATGCCCGTCGGCGTCATCCACCTGTATGCCCTTGGACTGCCATTCGGGCTCCTCGTCTCACCGCTCTGTCATTACGTCCTCAACACCGTGTTCCCCCCGCCCGGCTTGCGCAGCGCAGACCACGAGGACGTGTTCGGTACCTTTACTCCATCGGAGATCAGCATATTGGACAATGCGCCGTCATCTGGGGATGTCTCAGAAAATGAAATAGAGGAGTATCGGGTTAAAGAATAAGAGACTGGGCTGAAGCCAAAGATTTCTCTTTGCTTAAAAGGAATACAACGACTATACAATGCATTCAAGAAGTAGAAAGGGGAAAATGATCTTTAGAAATAGCCTACAGAACATACTCTTATAATATATCCTTATAAGCTAAAGGAGGAGCTAGCGATGACGGTTTGTATAGCGAGATTGAGGGTAAAGAAGACATTTATTCTGTGAGAAAGTGGATAAGGGCGAGCAAGAAGATTCAAGTGCTTAGGAGAAGACGGACGAGCGGTAGGTAGAGCGCAAGGTCCAACTCGTGCGAGAGATCTTTGGTGTTTTGTGACCCTCACCAGCAAAGACTAGTGGCTAACGGGATGTAAGGACAAAGTGATATGGACTTAGAGGTTTCCCCTTCGCAAGCAACACTTCACTACAGCATTTTAAAGTTCTCCATGCGCGCTATTTTACAGGCTGCAGCTCAACAGTTTATTCTTAGAATCAAAGATACCTCCGCCATTCCTTTTACATTTGACCCACCTGCCCTAGCAACAGATAGTTAAGAGTTCTTGTTCGCTCAGGGGGTTGTGAATGGCTAATTCCGGTACCTGGTGCTAGTCTACTGTGCTCTTTATGTGGCCTCGTCAAATTTGCTTGTCTACAATGTAATCCGTATTGCAAAGATTACTGGAGCTACTACAACAGCGGAAGGTGATAGCCACAAATGCGATGTTCGAAATGCCCTATTTCAGCAAATCTTGTTCCGGCGGCCCTCTAAGGGCTCCCCATTCTACGATAGTCTTAGACTAATATAGAACGAAAATAGAGAATCAATCAATCAACAGCGGAAGGAAATTTAAAGAAGTAGAATCCAGACCTATCGTGAAAATAACCATAGGGGAAGATTCTTGGGGTACAATTGCGGACCTTCCAGGGCTGTTCTGAATTCTAATCGTCGCGGCTGTCGAACTTCCCTTTCAATGGAATCATCAAACAAGGCGGCCGTCGCGAGCCAGGCCTCCCTCCTGGACCACCCGCTATCTCCATTCTTGAGAATCAAAAGAAACGCGGTCTTTATGATCTTGTACAGTCTGCAGAAAAACTCTCAGAACACCTCAAAGCCCCTGGGCACCCGGCCTAAGACTGAAGCTGAATTTAGCCAGACAAGGGAATGGCGCATTGCGGCGGCGCTGGTCCCGAGCGGATGATGCAAAAGCTGAAGTTCAGTCTGGCGTCTCGTGGATAAGGAGATGTAATGCGCATTAGAACGCTTGTAGACTCTATATTCGCTAGCGTTCGCTGCTACGACTTATTGCGCAATGCTCTGAGACCGGTGGTGGCATGCACTCAGCGAACTGCGCAAAGAAAATGTTACCGGCGATGCAGCGCAGCTGGGACCTTCGCGAGATTCCGGGCGCCTCCTGCACTTCAAATGTTGGCCCCTCGATGTTGCCCTCCCATGGCAAGGTGATCAATACTCGTACAGCGCCTTTTCTTATTGGCATTGGAAGAGATTTCGAGAACGTGGGTAATTTGGACAAGAGGTAGAGGTGTTAGGCGTGCGATATAAAGATAGATGTAGGTGCGGCGAGATCTATTTACTACTACGACCGAACCTAAAGGACAAATCGAACTTTTTTTTAGGGAGCTAGCGCTGTGCATATAAGAAAAGGCACTGTATAAGTAATAATCCCTCATGGCAACAGCACTAGAGATGGACTCCCAGACAAAGTCGTCGAGAAATTCCACAATGATTCAAATAGCCACGCCCGACCAAGCTCGCGGTACAAGGAAAGAAAACGTTACGACCACCTCCTTCAACCCCGCTTCTCGATCTCTTTTTTCGCTCCATTAACTCAGCATCACACGTTGCCGAATCTCTGATAATCCACAATTTCTTTGTGCGCCGTTAATAACTTTGCACACCCTTCTGAACGCGCCATATTGGGGTTCTGCACCTTAACCAACTGTATATGAGGAAAGATTATGGATCATTGCCAAATCTATGCCATGCGCTACTTCACCACCTTCGCTTTCCCTCTCCGGCATCATCTACATTGCACTCTATCTCTCGTCTTAATATCAACAACAGGCTGGAACGGTCTATGCATGTTTACTTCTCTCCCCTAAGTACTCCCTGGAAGTTGGATCGCCTAGATTATCGGAATATCGCAGCCGGGCGGGTGTTCCTCCTCCTTTTCGTCATGGTCATCCTCCGCCTTATTTGTATACTTGCAGCCAATGGTGATAGAGTTCACTTCGCTCCCTGGTAAGGCAGCGTTGGCGGCCTATTATAGTTTTCAAGCGGGCACATACAGTAGACGAATACATATTACTTCCTTCACGATGAAATTGATTTCACGATGCACTTGATGTACAGAAGGCGATTGAAATCATTCCATACGGGAGCCTTTGGAAATGTTAGCACTAGAATTTGGCCCGTAGAATCTTGCCAACAAACCTCTCGGTCCTACAAAGGGTTGCCAATTTCTTTTGTACTCTGGCTTGAACAACGAGACTCGGTGGAGCGAAAGGTACAGAATTGAAGTGAGCATCATACTGGACGACGTCACCGACGCCTATCCGCTACTATCTCCGGGAAATGTTTTAGCTGCAAACCCATAAGTGGTACTCCGTGCATCTGTACAGAGTCTGGTCGAACATGGCAGGCCGCTTTTCGTCCGTCGCCCTTCACTTCTCGGCCAGCCGCCTCATCTCACTACAAGTCCTCATCATTGCCCTGTTGGAGATGCGTGCTAGCCTTAGCCAAGGCGCTGGTGACTCCGGGATTGGCTTCAGGAACGAGCACTGCTCCACGAGCGGGTTCGCCCCAAGCTTGAAGCACTCCAAGTAGTCTCTAGGAGAATCGTACGGCGTGCAGCCCGAGAAGCTGTCGAAGGTAGGGCCGCGGTGGCCCCGGATGATGACGTTTGCGACCGAGACCGCGGCTGCGTATGCGACACTCATCGACCTTAAGGTACAGGTTAGAAGGCGCCAAAAATCAAATTCCTTAATTCGTGTTGCGTCTTAAGGAGAGTACTGTCCATAGATAAAGCTAGTGGGTCTAGAAAAGCAAAGCCGATCTGGATGTAGAGGGACGAACGCGTGTGGCGTGAGGTTCAAGGCATATTGGGCGGGCGGCAATTTTAGTAGTCGCGGCGAAGGCAGAAAACTGGCCTTCCGCGTGGAAGCAGCCGCTATCGGCCGCTAAGAAGGGGCTTAGCGGAAGGAAAGTAAGTTGGCAGCTTACTAGCATGCCTCTTCGAAACACATTACCAAGATGCCCTTGAAATGAATCACTCACTCTATATGCTCAAAACACGTTACCGAGATGCCCTTAAAATGAATCACTCTATATATTTAAATCCTTTGCATAGAATAGGATGGGGATTATGTTATGAACCCCAGGGCACACGGGCTTTATGACCCCAAGGGCTACAGGCCCGCACGGGAAGCCAGCCCACAAGGGCTAAAGGATCACGTGGGAAGCAAGAGCCGCAAGGCCAGAGAGCCCGCAGGGGAATCCAGAGGACACGGGACCACGGCGCGTACGGGCCCAGGCAACAGCCAGAACGGAGCCCGCACGGGAATCGGGCCCACAGGGCAGAAGAGCAACTGCTGAGTCAGGAAGCCCACAAGGGACAAAGGACCGCAAGGGAAGAACCCACTTCCGGGAAGCTGACAAGGCGCGAGCTACGGAAAGGAAGTTTAGAGGTTGTATTGTCCGCTAGCAACGGCAGAAGTTGAAAGTCGGAAAAGCGCCCGAAGCGCCGACGTCACGTGCTGACCCACACTGGATCAGCTCTGATCCAACTCGCTGATCCAGCAGCCCGATCCAATAAACTGATCCAATCTACAGATCCAGATTGTAACCACATTTCCTACAGTATATAGCTTCACTCATTAGCTAGTATCTTGACCCTTCGTGGTTAACTCAAGATAGCAAATCTCACCCATTTGCTGTAACCCTGCCTTGCGCACCGCGCATCATCCCCACACGTGATCTCTACGCTCTCACGTGCCAGTCACTCCTCTCTTACCCAGCGACCCTCTGTCCCTTGTCCTCAGGGTAAACCCAACGGTTACCGACCTTCTAGGGTTCCGTCCTTAGAAGTAGAGGCAGCTCCGTTACACCTAGGGACCCAGTTAATTAAGATTTAATTACCCCTACCCCTAGCTTTATTAGTCGCGTTTAAGACTCTAAGCTGCTATTCTTGGCCTAGGTTTCTAGAGGGGGTTTTAAGCCTATTTATTGCGGCTTAGTTATCCACGTAAATTTGGATATTCTAGTTTCTAATCTCGCTACTTTTGCTAATAAATTCTAGGGCTCTTACGATACCCTCTAATTTACTATTATAGGCTAGATTACTCTTGTTAGAGTCTGAAGCCTGTAAAGGCAGAGCCTCAGAGGATCTTCGGCAGAGCACGTGATATGATTTGGCCCGTGTATTTAAAGCTTTCCTTTCTTCCTTCTTCCTTCCTTCTTCTCTTCTTCTCTAAGCTTTAGCTTAACGTATATAGCGCAATAAACCTTTTAGTGATTATCCTAAGGTTGAGCCTTGATATAAGCTAAAGCTTCAAACCCATTGGACTTATTGGAATCACTGGAATCACCGGAATCACTGGATACACTGGAATCATTGGAATTATAAGATGGCATCTGAGAATCATTAGCAAGATTAGGGCCCAGAGCCCTAAGGAATAATGCAGCTACTGCAACAAATGATGATGAGAATTGAGATACTGATAGACAAAGTCGAGCGGATAGAGGAGCAGCAACCGACGACCCCCTCCAAAGAGGACACGCAACCTCTTCCCTTAGAACCTTCCGGTAGAACCTTGGACTTGGCACCAACCCCTATATTAGGCAGCAAGGCAGAGGCCAAACCTACAAAGAACCTTGGCCCACTGGCTGAGTTTTTAGGCAATAGGGAAGAACTGGAGCCCTGGATCTCCTAGGCACAGGCCAAGCTAGCCGTAGACTACAGCAACTATTATGAAGCAACGAAGTTCTTTATACTTCACAACAGGCTCCGAGGTGAAGCTGCAAGGTAGCTACAGCCTTGGGTGCAAGCCAACGTCAATACGGATTGGATGACGGCCTAGTGTCTACTAGATTAGCTCCGTCTATTATTTGGCGACCCACATATAAAAGAGAAGGCTTAGAGAAAGCTTTATAAGCTCCGTCAGGCAAACAAGCCCTTTATAGAATACTTCACAGAATTTCGCAAGCTAGTACTAGAAGCTGGAGGCACTGCCTGGCTAGATGTAATCCTCAAGTCCTACCTAGAGGCAGGCCTTAGCTAGGAACTCTAACGCAGTATGATTAGTCTAGGCACGACCTAGCAATCATTTGAAGACTACTGTTCAGAGCTTAAGCGGGTTAGCGACTAGCTAGAAGCTTTTAACCTTCGCAATCGAAGTATTAGGACATAGGCAAGCTGGGCGCGCAGTGAGAATAAGGTTGGCTTGGCGAAGGCTTGGCAGGGAACGTCTAGCAGGACTCAACTGGTCCCACCAGCACCGGAGCCAGACAAGATAGATTGGGAGCACACTGGACTGGTACAGGCTGCCTAAGGCCGCCAGGTGAAATGGGTGGATGAGTAGGAAATGCAGAAACGACGGGAAGAGAACCGCTGCTTGCGGTGTGGAGACTCAAAGCACCGGGTGGCTCAATGCCCCTGGCTACTACTAAGGAGACCTAGACGCATAGCAAAGCCAGCCCAACAGGAAAAGGATATAGGACTGGAGCTGGAAGACCTGGAGGATCAAACTACCTCCTCCTAGCAGTTGGAAAACTAAAAGCTCCTGCTGAAAATCGTAGGCAGGAGCCAATAGTGGAGGAAAAGTAGAAAGTATAAGAAGAATGGCGCAAATAATAGCCTAAATTGGAACAAGATTCGCTTCTTACTTTAGTCCTAATCAATAAAGAGTCTTTTGGAAGAGCTCTTGCTGATACTGGTTGTAAATATTATGCTATAATAAGCCATCGATTTGCTAAACGCTGCAACCTCCCGCGTATTAAAATCTCTCCGAGATTACTGGATGGACTGACACTAACTAGATAGAAGATTACTAAAGTTGCCTGGGCTGAAACCGACATTGGCGGCCATAAGCAGAAGCGAATGTTCTTTTATATTGTCCTAAGACTCTCTAGCTGCGATCTTATGCTGGGGAGCCCCTGGATGGTATAAGAAAAGGCAGTACTCGACTAAAGTGAACGGACTATTACCTTTAAGGATACTGGCTTAGTTGTAAGATAAGATGCCGACCTTCTACGCCCCCAAGGCAAGTTAATTAGCGCATCTGCCTTTAGCTACCTACTTTGGCTACGCAAGAAGAGGAGCTATCAAATCTTCACGGCAAGTCTAGCAGATATCGACAAAGCCTTAAGGGAAAAACCCCTAGTAGATATCAAGGCAGGACTCCCTAGCTGGGTAGACCCACGGCGGATTAGCCTGTTTGACAAAAAAGAAGTAGACAAGCTTCCCCCTCATCGACCTAGGATTAACCATTAAATTGAACTGGAAAAGGATGCCAATGGCAAGGCAATGGATCCCCCTTGGGGCCCTTTATATAATATATCTCGAGATGAGCTTCTGGTACTAAGGAAGACTCTAAACGAACTACTTAATAAGGGCTTTATTCGGGTAAGCAACTCGCCTGCTACCGCACCTATCCTATTTATTAAGAAACCGGGAGGGGGCTTACGCTTCTACTGTGACTATCGAGCCTTAAACAGAATCACACGCAAAGACCGTTACCTATTACTACTAATTCAAGAGACCCTTAATAGAATTAGTAAGGCAAGGTGGTTTACAAAACTAGATGTGGTTGCTACCTTTTATAAGATACGGATTACTAAGGGAAGTGAATGGTTAACTGCCTTTCGAATACGCTTTAGTCTTTTTAAATAGTTAGTAACGCCTTTTAGGTTGGCTAATACTCTAAGCACCTTTCAACGGTATATCAACTAGACACTCAAGGACTTTCTCGATGATTTTGTCTCTGCTTATGTAGATGACATTCTCATCTTTATAGATAGGACTCGTAAGGAGCACCGTGAGAAAGTAAATAGGGTACTAGAGAAACTGGATACCGCAGGTCTATAATTAGATCTAAGGAAGTGCGAATTTAAAGTCTAGTCTACTAAGTATCTTGGGTATATTATTGAAGCCAGAAAAGGAATTGGCATAGACCCCGAGAAGGTTAAGGCTATTCAGGAATAGAAAGCGCCTACTACTGCTAAAGGAGTACTTGGTTTCCTAGGATTTGCCAATTTCTACCGACGATTCATCCGGAACTTCTCAAGTGTCGTGTCTCCCTTGGTGGCACTTACTAAGAAGAATGCCGAATTTAAATGGACTAAAGAAACGGACGCCTTATTCTAAAAGCTAAAGAAGGCCTTCGTTATAGCCCTAATCCTCCTACAGTTTAATCCGGAACGGGAGACTGTCCTAGCTATAGACTCTTCAGGATACTGTACAGGCGGAGTCCTGCAACAGTTTAATAACGATGGGTTTCTACGCCCAGTTGCGTTCTTTTCTAAGAAGAATCTTCCTGCGGAGTGCAACTATCTAATCTATGATAAAGAACTGCTTACTGTGGTTAAATGTTTACGTTAATGGGATGCTAAGCTGAAGGGACTACATCAGTTCAAAATCTTTACTAATCACAAGAACCTAGAGTACTTTACTATAGCAAGACGGTTATTAGAAAGGCAGATCCGTTAGTGGAGAGAGCTCAGCCGCTTCTCATTTATTATTAAATACACGCCTAGAAAGACAAACGGATTAGTAGATGCACTAACGAGACGAGACCAAGACCTACCTAGTACTAGCTTAGATAAAAGACTTAAGTAAAGGACAGCCTAACTCCTTCAGCCGACCCCCCAGGGAATTGTTCTGAATATAGGATCACCAGAAGACCCAGAGGAATCTGAACAGGACAGTAACGAATCTATCCTACCTCGGCATGCATACTCTAGCTAAATAGAATTAGAATAGATCTCTCTTCAAGAGTAGTGGCAAGAAGCATTTTAATAGGACTAGGTCTTAAGCCAGCTCTATGAGGCAGTAAGACAAGAAAGAAGGACTTTTCCCCCAGAGCTTGCTACAAAGTTCAAGGTCTCAATAGCTAAATATTCACTAGATAACCAGGGCAACCTCCTCTTTAGAGGAAGGAAATGGGTCCCTGATTCTAAGCTACTGAGAACAAGAATTATCCAGGAATCACACGACTCACCCCTCACTGCGCACCCTAGACGTGCTGAAATGGTTTCTCTTATAGCAAGACAATTCTTCTAGCTAGGATTTGTTAACGACATCCGAAGGTTCTGCAGGAACTGTGATGTCTATGGTAGGACTAAAGTCTGGAGGGATAGGAAGCAAGGGTTACTAAAGCCGTTACTAGTGCCTGATCGTTAGTGGAGAGAGATCTCTATTGACTTCATAGGACCACTTCTACTAAGCAACGGATGCGAGATGCTTATAGTGATTACTAACCGCCTTGGGAAAGGTGTCATTCTCTAGGCATGCTAGAATATTAAGACGGAAACTATTGCAAAGCTTTTTATTGACAACTTCTATTGGAACCACGGAATCCCAGCAGCCATTACCTCTGATAGGGGAACGCAGTTTATCAGCCTGCTTTGGCAACGCATTTGCCAACTGCTCAAGATTCAAAGGCGCATCTCAACTGCTTACCATCCCCAAACAGATGGTTCAACTAAAAGAGTGAATACTAAGGTTTTAAGGAAGCTTATAATCTTTGCGGATTACTACCAGCAGGACTGGGTAGATTGGCTACTAGTAGTGCAATTGGCTCTTAATAGAAGAACATCAACAACAACTCAAATGAGTCCGTTTTTCCTTACCCATGGATACTACCTGGAACCACTTAAACTGCTAGAAGAAATTCACCCCAACGATACGCAAAGGCAGTCTCTAATAGCAAAGGTAGAAACCATTGTTACTAAGATTAAAGAAGTAACGGACTGGGCGTAGATGTCTATGGCAGAGGTTCAACAGGAGTAAGAAAGGCAAGCTAACAAGCAAAGAAACCTATTACCTATATACAAAATAGGTGATAAAGTTTGGCTATACCTAAAGAACCTCTAAACGGATAGGCTAAGTAAAAAACTAGATGACAGAGCAGTCAAGTTCACTGTTATCGATGTAATTGGCCTATTTAACTACAAGCTGGACATCCTAGGTGCAGTTTATAACGTCTTTCACGTTGATCTTCTTTGGCCTATAGGAACAGATCTATTACCAAGCCAGACGCAGGACGACTATCAACCACCACCAGTCCGGGTAGATGGCCAAGATGAATGGGTAGTGGAAGCAATCTTAGATGAGAGAATGGCTAGAAGACCTGGATAACAACGTGCTCAACGGCAATATCGAGTTAAGTGGCGAGGATACGCAAGAACAACATGGGAACCTGCAACGGCACTACAAGACACAGCTGCATTGGACGCTTATCTAGACGCGAAAGGATAGAACAACGACCCCCCACAAAACGGGGAGGAAGGGGGGGATGATGTTAGAGTCTGAAGCCTGTAAAGGCAGAGCCTTAGAGGATCTTCGGCAGAGCACGTGATATGATTTGGCCCGTGTATTTAAAGCTTTCCTTTCTTCCTTCTTCCTTCCTTCTTCTCTTCTTCTCTAAGCTTTAGCTTAACGTACATAGCGCAATAAACCTTTCAGTGATCATCCTGAGGTTGAGCCTTGACAACTCTAGCCTATATTTGCTGTCTCGTAGTAGAGAAAAGAGCTAGAATCTGGCTTTAATATGTCTATTCTAACACCAATTCCTAGGCCCTCTAGGCCCGAGGCATTGGTGTATATAGCAAGCGTATTAGGAGGGGCGGAATTAAGAGCTTTTGCGTGTGCTATAGCCTCTTTTTCCTTGTCTAGTGTACTAAGGCCGACTAGAGTATGTTGCCGGCTTTTCTAAGGAACTTAGGTGGGCTGGCTAGCAGAGACTTACGTTGACTACTATCCTAATATAGGGCGCTATGCAGATAAGAAAAGACGCTGTGCGAGTAATAATCCCAAATAGGATTCTAGTAGAAAATGGACTTAAAAAAGGAGTTTAGAAATCCAGTGCATAGAGGTATTTAGTTTATAAAGTTTGGTATATTGGTTGCAAAATAATTTACCGATATGCCCAATTTGCTTTTGCTAACCACTGCATGCCAATCACTCTTCACCACGCACCTCTGTTGCCGACCTTAGTTTTGCTCTTTGCCCTCTTTTCTCGTCGCACCCAAGCGGTAGACCATTTAAACGTCGACTTCTTCTCTTATGCGTCAGCAGCAGGTCGTACCACCTCTTTATCGCGTGTTCCCTGGCGTTGGCAGGAGCCGTAATAAAGACGTGATGGATCGAGCTGGATCAAGAGTACATATCCAAAGCGAGGGCGCTGGACGGTTGGTGCGAGGGACAGAAGTTGCACACGCATGCTCACTGCTCGGGAGCTGCGACACGGCCGCGTAGAAATTTGGGCTGACAGCCTGTAACCCAACCAACTACAGCAGCCGGGGGACGGGTTGTACTAATAATTGCTGCTGTGAAAATTGGGGAGCAAACGAACAAGCAGGGGAGGCAGCGACAACTGCTTGGAAGAGAATCTGAAAAGCTGCGGCGCAATTCAAGAGCAGATTGTGGTCGTGGAGCCATGACTCCCGACACCTCCGCACCGCGAACCCTCAGAGGCCGTCAGAATGCTGCGTGGCCTTTGTTTAAGTATCTACTTTTTCACCTGTTGTTCTACTGGTGCGCGGGGCTTGGCCTGCCCTTCACCGCTCGTTAAGGCTCTACCCTCTAGACTTTTTAAGTGCTTGGCTTCGGGAAACATTTGACAACGCAACTGCTTGCTGGCTTGCTACTCAATGCATAATGTAAGAAGACCGGAGGCATGAAAAGGAGCTCAGATCGTATAGTAAGTAAGGCTAATAATTATGGGCAGTTGGTATTCGCACAACGCCTTTTCTTATTCGCACAACGCCCCCCGATCAAGAAGCGGTCAGTCGATTCTGCCGTACTTATTGAGCCGATATTGGTAGTGCCCCTTTTGCACCGTCCAGCGAAGCTAGTACTGCCTAAGCCCATGCCCGGCCTGCTAAGACCCAGGCTGCTAATTTAGGCTACCGAGACTTAGGCTACCAAGACTCCACCTTTAGGCTACCAAGACTCCGCCTTTAGGCTGCCCGTGGTGTAGTGTAGCCCACGGGCGGGTGGGCGGAGGTGGGCGGGGGTGGCTGTGGGGTGGTGGTAGGGGAGAGAGGTAGTCTCAGCGTTCTTGGCGGACCGAAGTCGGCGCGTATACGGGATGCACCGCCTTCCTAACTAGGGAGGGGCGTTGTGCGAATACCAACTGCCTAATTATGAGTTATCGCGGCTGGCTAATGGCTGGCGCGGCAACGGCTGTAGCACGAGACTAAGTCACGACGACGTCGGCGGCTGACCGGTGCCCGGGGCAGGTTCGACGTTACCTGGTACTTGCGGCCGCAGCGCTCGCCGCCACGATTGCCTTAGGTGTTCGCGGCCGCCGCGGGAGAGCGACAGTAACGGCGTGCATCGCAGGCCGCACCCAGCATTCGCGCGTGGTTAGCAGCGCGAGCCGGCGGTGAAAATGAGTTAATGATTTTCAAGACATAACATGGTAGGCTAGAAACTTGTTTATAAAACTGACGACCACTCTACAGTGTGTCATCCGACAAATCACGACGTGACGACGGGCCCTAAAACTGTGTGGTGAATTGTTTAGCTTCGCGCTTTGCTTGTAGAGGTCTCTTCCAGTACAAGGAGCGAAAAGAGGGCAGGGCGCAGGAGAGAAACTCCCTAAGGATGCATGCTGCCGGGGTGCTGGGGACGCTATGATGTGCGGGAACCTGCTGGCTGATTTTGTGGAGGACTGCAGTGCATACATAGACTGTAAGGAGAGCCTGGCAGGAGCCAGGCTCCGAGCAATGTTTGTCATCATCGACACCTCAACCGTACTGTAATCGGGCCGGGGCATTGTGGGAGAATGAGAGCTTGTAAGGGACGGCAGGAAATGGTCTTGGACAGTTTTCTTTCAAACTCTTTAAATGCATCGCGAATTATCTAGCTGCGGCGTGCGAAAAAATTGTAATTTAAGTCTTAAATCCTATTGAAGTGAGTATACACTTCGAAAAACAGCATTTAGCATTGCTACCTCTACCTAACCGCTTCGATTGACATTTCCAATTGAAGATGAATGGTTGGATTCCCCTTAGATGGTGATGGTAAGAGGGAGGGAGGAGTCCCAAAAGAATAGAAGCTTTCAGTGAACGAATCAATGCCTTTCCGCTCAATGGGATCTGGGGCAAACCGGTAGAAAAATCAAAACCCCACGAATAACGACAACAAGTGATAGCACCACCTGCCATGTACCCGCGCAAAATGTCCTCTCTGCCAGCGCATCGGGCATGCACGCCTACACATCTAGTTCCGATGCATCAGCTGGGCGATAAAAACAACAGACTGACTATTCCAGATTGAAAAAAAAGTCAAAATGTTCTAGCCAGGAACGTCAGCATCAGCCCAAGAGCGACTATACTCGTGTCGTCGTTGGCAGCAAACCACTTCTCGAACCATTAGTGGCCACAATCTTGCTCGGCAAGTCCTTCCGTCTCGTTGTCATCTCCAATGACATTATCGTTTAGTCGACGAGCGTTTTGGCCGAGCACTGTGGAAGCAGCTCGATCCACGACGCTTTTGTTGCCGCCGTGAACAAGTGTGCATCGCGCGAGGCGATGGCAGAGGCTGGTGAGGAGCAGATTACAGTAGCGATGTTCAAGCACGGAAGGCAGCAAGAGCCGTTGTTCGCGAAGGAGCGAGAGTCGAACAGTAGCAAAGTCCTCTGTTTGCCGCAGACAACCAGCCTGCGTAACGCTGGTCGCGCCCCTCATTCTGCTCATCATCCTCCTCACGGCCACGGGCTGCATCCGCTGGGGCAGACGCCCACGTCCCCGGCAAGCAGCATGCCCGGACCCGCAAAGCTGCGCAGCCAGCAACAGCCCGGCACCATCTGGTTCGCCGAGCGCCGCATCGCCGCACGGCTCGCTTCTGCAATAGCTCCCAAATAGCCTAAATTCCTCCGCCCAAAAAAGGGCAAACCGAACAACCTACTGAACCTACCCCTAAAACGCTCAAATCTCGTCGACTCGTGCTCATCGAGCCAAATTCAACCAGTAGCATTAGCGTTCAAAGCCGCATTAATATAGTTTCTAGCGCCTAAGGGGATAAAGCTATTAGTCGAATTTGGCTCGATGAACACAAGCTGGTGAGATTTAAGCGTCTTTGGTGTTGATTTTAGTGGTTTTTCGGTTTGCCCCATGGTAGCGGAATTCAGGCTATTTAGGCCTGGTTGTGATTAATTTCGCAAAACTTTGGCATTTTGGAAGAGACCACTCATAAAAAGCGGGAATGGTCGTTTCTTATTCTTCTGGCTTTCAGCTTTTGTCCAAATCATTTCAAGTGGCCAGGACCGGAATAAGAATACTATTTTCTGGCAATAAAGGATCTTCCTCGAAAGCTATACAAGGTAAAGCTCCGACTCCATCAGCTGATCAGCCCAGTCCTTCTTTATGATCATTCCGTCTCCAACCCGGACGTAGTGATCAGATCCATCCCTTCGCGGCTGCAAAAAAAGCGCCAGGTAGGATCCGTTATGAAAGTTGTGCGGGTGGAACATGACGACCAGACAGAAGACCGTTGCCGTCTTTACGCCCTCGCCAAGCCCAACATCCAACGCCGCCAGTCCAACCAGCTCGCCTTCTTCTGACCGTACCTCGCAGTCGCATGGATGCAGGTATGGATCCGGCTTCTCAATGACGCGCAGCTCCACGCAGCCAAGTTTCCCCTTCACCGTGATCCTCCACTTCTTCCCTGGGCCCTCATCATCATCATCGATCGCCAGCTCTGCACGCACCTCCGGCCCGTCGCCGCCGTACTGCTCCTCAGACATGACATTCACGCCCCCCACCGTCGACGCCCATGACCACGTCGGCGCCACGTCCCTCAGCTCCTCCGGCCTGCTCATCGTCCCCGGCGCCCCGAGCCTCGACCACATCAAATGCGTCGCCAGCGCATCCGTCCACAGCCCGTAAACACACTCCACCTCCGCCTTCTTCCCCTCACCCCGCACCTGCGCCAATTCCCCCACAACGCCGTCCAGCGCAACCAACCTGTCGCTCAAAACGGCCAGCTCCCGCGTCGAATACTCCGTCACGATCCGCGGCCAATCCGTCTTCGTCCTCCCCGACGCGTAGTACAGCACGCCGTCGTCCCACAGCGCGCGCCGCGGGAACCGCCGGCAGCTCCACACCACCGCGCCGGCCGTGAAGTAAACCACCCGCCGCGCAAGAATGTACTCCTGCGTCGCCCATGCGCGCTTGTCTAGCGCCGCCTTCTCTGGGCTCAACACCCTCTCATGCGGCCGCAATTCCGCCCTCACAGCCCCCGCAGCCTTGCCCTCGCGGTCTAGATACGGCACGGTAACGCTGCACCGGTCGGGATACCGCCGGAACATCCCCTCGGACGGATTCGCCGCGTCAGACGCCGCGAGGACCACCCGCGCGAACGAGTACACAGGCCCCATACGCGCGGCTTCTCCGCGCCAATCGGCGTAGCTGTTCTGTACGATGCAGAGGGCGTCGATCCAGAGGTAGCGCAGCCCCAGCTCCCGCGCCACCTCCACCGCGTCCCGAAACGTCTGCGGGAGGCTGGCGACGGCGATGCCGGACGCCGACGTATGCGCGGCGAGCGTGGCGCTGGTCGTCGTTGGCGGGTGCTGCGAGGGCGGCCCCCAACAGTACGACAACGCGGCATAGTGGCCGCGTTGGCCCGGCTGCGTTTTGAGCAGGCGGATGGAGGGGGAGGAGTTGGTGGGGTCATCGCCGAGGTCGAGAATGCGCGTGGGGAGGTGCGGCGGCTGCGACTCGTCGATGGTGGTACCACTAAGCGTTTTGCGGCATTCGGCGTGGTGTGCCAGACAGCCGGAGTAGAGGGTCTTGATGTGCGTGAAAGATTCTGGTGAGCCGGACGATGTGATGGTCGGGCCAGCGTAGACTTTGCCGGATATGGCTGCGGGGCTGCCTGCGCGATGTGTTAGAACGGGGTGCCACCTGGGTATTAAGGGGGACAACCTGGCTGCGCAGAGAACCGGACGTAGCTTTCGAAGCCGTCAAAGTAGAGACTGTGGTAGTCGTGGCTATTTCTGTTGTACTTGATTTGCATGATGCATATTCCCGGGAGGTCGTCTTCTTCGAAGTGGATGGGGTCTTTCACGTCTACCGATCGAACCCAAAACTGGAGGTAACGCGCTCGCAGGAGCTGTCGGCCCTCCTCGTCGTCACAAGGCTCCAAGTCTTTCCCGTAGCCTGCATCTTGAAAGGCTCGGTCCGTGAGGTAGCAGAGGGAGCAGGAGGATACGGAAGCGCAAAGATCAGCCAAGGGACGGTCAACAGAGCCCGTCGGGCTGTATACAGAAATTTGTTGGATTACTTTAGTGCATGCTGCGCACAACTGAGCGTCGGGTGGACTCATGGCGGATGTTGTTGTAGCTGGTGGCCTGCGAGGAGCGTGGGGTATTTGTAGTGCGGGTCTAGCACCGGGCTGGTGCCTAGCGCACTGACCGGTCCATTCGTTAGCCCATCTCCATGATTACGTAAGGGAGTCTCATTGGCCGCAGAGAGACATTTGGAACCTTGCCGCTTTAGCGGAGAGCTGTATGTCAACCTTGGCTGAGGAACCCCATTGCCTCATGTACCAAGGTCTTCCCCCTACGTGGTGCCGTTCAGTTATTTAGGTCCGGCGTTTTGCTTGGTCAAACCCTTTTCCCTAACGTATCCTCATAAGTACAGTCGAGGCACCTCTTCTTCTACGTCTTGGGTTAGACTACTTAGTCAATGCCGTCATGGGAAGCGTGGTTCACCGCCTTGCCAGATAGTTACAAGAAGGCTCGTAAGGCTATCAAGTTTCTTTCGATCTTGCTGCAAACAACCCGGCAATCACGGCGATGTAGCATGCCTTGCGCTGTGCGGTATCCTTAAAAATGCAATTGGAAATTCTACTTTTCCAGGAGTAGGCATTCCAAAACATGTATACTGCCGCTGATCTCAGAAAGTATTAGGGATAAGGACACAATTTAACAACACCAAGAAAGGTCTGTGGAGAGCTGGAAGGGGGTTTGGGCCACGGAAAAGATCCTGCGAACTGCACAAAGGTGAAGTAGCCAACATTCCTATCCCCGACGAAAAGGGGCTTTATGATTTTCCTTGATCTATTGCAGCGTGCTCCACAATACGCCCTCCACGGTTCTCCTGTTGACGCACTCGTCGAGTCCTTGGTAGACTCCATAGAGGTGGTCGATGTATTCATCCTCATCACCATAACGGTTTACGTCTTGGACGGTGGTGAAGGCCTAACCCGCGAAGAGGGCGTCGTCGACATCGTCCACATCGGCCAAAAGATCGGCTTCTAGCAGCAGCAGCTTGACGTTCTGTATGGTGTAGAGCGGGAACAAGACGCCGTACACCTCGGGCCGAACAGACTGCCCAGCGTATACGCGACGTGCTAGTCGATGTAATTACGCGTCAGCATCGCCACCAGAGCTCGCGGGATGCTGTCCATCGTATAGCGGCGCATGGCGTCCCGCCAACACTTCTAAACCTTCGCCTCCAAGTCGGCAGCATACTTGTCCATCTAGTCCGCCACTATACCTGACAGGCGCTCGTCGCCGTAGCCTCACCCAACGGCGTAGACTGGCGCCTTAGAGAAGATAGACTCGTCGCGTAGGTTGTAGGCGGCATCAAGGAGGGCAAAGAGGTCATCTCAAAAGAGAGTGATGCCGAGGCTAGCTTTCAGGATGGCCATAACCAGCGCATCCTTGACTTCATGGACACAGCCATAGCAGGTTACGAGGGCGGTAGCGTCGCAGAAATTACGGGCTTGACGCACAACAGCAGCTGGCGGTACAGGAGGCGGAAGACAGCTGCGTTGGGGGAGCGGGCGCGTTTGATGCAGGCATCGTCGCCGCCGTTGTCGCTGTCGGCGTCGGCGTCGGTGGGCGAAACGGGAGCGAAGGCCAAGGTATGGTCGGCATCGGGGCCTAGCAGCAAGCTGGCGGGTTTGAGGGGATGAAACGGCTGGGGAACCTGGTACTGGTGCAGTCGAAGTCGGCAAAGTAGTCGCACGCGTCGCACTTAATTCCAGATTGCCCATGGAGATTGCGACGTTACCGTCGTTTAAGGTTAGGAAGCTGCTTGGTGGTTTTTAGGCTTGGGCTTTTTGGTTAGAAGGGCATCGCGAGAGTCGGGGGGTGCGCTGCGTTTCTTGGGCAGCATGGCTGGTGCTGTGGTCGAGAAGTGGATGATGTCAACGCGTCCAGGCGGCAACAATTCTGGTACTAGAGCGTTTTAGCAACCAACTGACCCGCCTTCTATCACACACTTGCTCGCATGATTCACGGCGGCTCGTTGCCTAGCGAGCGCAAAAGTCCTGCGACGCGCATTTGCTCCGACTTCGCTTTGTTGTCCAACACTGACAAGAACAACAGCGTCCGCTCAGCTTTTGCGCCGCGAGAATGCGATGGCCACAAAACAAAAGTTCGAGGATCTGCTGTCTGCATTCCTGCTGTGACGGATAGTAATGACTACCCCACAGCTACGTTTATATTTCTGCTGATACAGCGGCAAAGAGGGGCGGAGAGGCGGCATCGATGTGCTAGAAGCGGCTGCCGGTGGCGCCACTGTGGTAGGCTTCGAGCTTTGACTGGGGCTAGAGCACCGGCCATGTTCGGCAACGTCCAAGGAACGATGTATGATGGCTGCGGCTGTTGTGGCTATTATGGTTGGTTCTGCACTGTGCTGCTGGGCATGGCACGTATCCTTTCCATGCCTGCGGGTTTTCGAAGCGTTGGAACGTTGCTGGTTGAGGTTGCGTGCGATGGCTGCTGGGAATTAATGTCTGTGAAGCGTCTTTCAGCAGCCAGTCGTGCAATGTCTGTGGGGCGTGGTTATCAACGTGAGTGGGCTTTCAGCTGTTTAACACCTTCCACTTCGTGGGTGGTGGACGTCGAAGATGCTGGTGTTCAACGCGTGCTGTTCCGTTTGCATGTCTACGCTTCAACTTCCAACCTCCGACCTCCAACTTCAAGCTCTCAGCCTTAGCAATTAGCAGGCTTAGATCCTCCATCTACGGTGCTACCGTCGCCTACCTCGCCAATGTCTCTCGTTCTGAGAATTGCTCGTTCTGAGAATTGCTGTACGGAAATTCCGGCGAGGCCGTCGACCGACCGCCAAACCAAGCCCCCGCCCGAATTGCTGCCTTCGAGTACTAAGCTCCTCACTTCTTTCTAAGCTATTATATTTTAGTGAATACAATTCTTAAATACGCCGCTGTAAAAGAGTTGGTTCTCCAACCATCAGCCCGAGGGGAGCAAAACTACTCGCCCGAACGACCCGTTACCACCTTTTCTTTTTGGCATTTTGTGACGGGGACGGAAGAAACGAAGCAAAGACGAAAAAAAGAAGCAAGTGATCCGTGAAGAAACAACAACTGCACGTATTCCATCCGCGTGGCTGGCCATGGCGTAGGTCACCAATGGCTTCGTATATCAGTCGAGCAACATCGGGGATACGGCATGCTCGAGGCTGTCTCAATTAACGTTCCCATCCGCCCAGCACTATAGTTGATGACGAGGAATTCGAATTTAGCATGCCGGGGATCGAACGAGTCCTAGAGAGGCGGAGGTGGCCGAGGATATGTCTCGTGGCCGGGAGCTCACTGGGGGTCGCGGTGCACGTCTCACAAAGACGATGATCTCAACGCCCCAACACCCGCACGACGCTGCGAACGAGCTTGCCGTAGCGATGTGATTCAGCGACACAACCAGAAATTTGGGTTCAACCTTGCCTGATTTACTTTTCCTAAAATGCAAAGCGCGTCGCCATCCGTGACAGCAGACGGCGCATACTGTTGAGATTCAGCGGTCAAAAGACGAACCAACCGGCCAACAGCTGAAATGACTGAGTAGGCTCACGAGATTTCTAACATATGCGGACCCTGATAAATCAGTATAAAATTCAGAAAGTAAGATACCCGGCGGAGAGAGCCGCGGGACGTGGGTATCTAGTCTACAGTAGCCGGGTAAATTGTATTGGTTGTGGATATTCTTAAAAGCTAACAACACTCTCGTTTTCTCTATATAGCTTCTCTCGAGAAAAGTCTCTGTCGTTATTGATTTAGCAGTGTCTTTCACTGACACTGCACAGATACTTCTACTCTAGCTCTTGCGCTAGTAACTCTGCCATCGGCTGCGATAACACTGCGCTCTGCTAGATGACGTGATAGAAACCGCGGATAATTGCGAGCAGATATACAGGCCATCTTAGCCGGGCTCTACATGGCTAAGGCTCCGGACTCTGCAGGGGCTTCGGCCAACATCTGCGTCTCTACGCTCCCCACTGCTCATTATTCGGTTTGCCAGCGTGGACGGTGGGAGCCAAAGCTCCTCCAGGTTGGGACAAATTCGTGAAAGTAAAGGACCTGCAGTATCAGATAGATGAGTGGACAGATTCGAACACAGAGGAGCGGACATGAAAGATGGATACACTGTACTTATCTCTGTTCTCATAGTCCGCGTGTCCTACGAGATCTGCTGCACTGCGTGTTTGACCGATTAAGCGGTCAGGATCGTACACGGTTGAGGTTTTGCACTCGTTAGTGTACCCGTTAGGCTCAAGCCCGTTAATGTGTAGATAGGAAGGAGTATAATCGAGCCTAGTGTTCACGGACAACGCAGTAATGTCATACTCCTCTCTTGGCAGCGCTCTAACGAGCTACTAGAACCTCGTTACGTTGGCGATGCCGCTAAGCGTCGGCAGCCATCCGAATACTGCTCTGTTCTACCCAGTGTGTGCAGTAAGCAAATCATGGACTCTGCTTGATTGGTAATGGAACACCAAAAGGCTCCCAGTAAGAAGTATAAAATAATCAGTTAGTATGCGAAGAAGTATTACAAAAATCAACAGCCTGTGACATGATATTCGTATGCTTCTGCGACTTGTCATGGGTGGCTTGTCAAATCCATAGGAAAAAAGCCCGCAACGGCAATCAGCCAGACGCTAAGTTATGAGCAGCATGATCAACTTAGTGACTTTACATTGCGTGCATTGGAAGTAGTCTGCTGGAGACTTCCTTGGGAGTCTGGATTCGCAGACGCGTATATTGGTGAATGTCAAGCGTCACCGGTTCCTCCTAACTTATCATGCCAACAAACCCTCATCTAAAGTTTAGTATGCCGAATACCTTCTACAGAAAGGTATGCCAAGTAGTGTAGTGGAAGGCGTGGCCCTATTACAGTAGATGTGCTCTCTCTATTTGATCGCTACCTCTCCTTATATTTCTCCTACTACCTCCCTTGCCCAGGAAACCTTGCCTTTATCCGCTAGTTTTTCCGTCCGGATATCTTTCTAGCATCCTAAAGCCGGAAGTCTTCATCAGCCCTTTCCATCGTCTCTCCCCCTCATCTCGTTACTCTTTTAATCCTTGCTCTTCCTCCTCTTCCATGCACTGTAACCCCCCAGCTTATGCCTTTACTATAGGTAGGGTGTTGGTGGGAGATGCGAATTGTGTGGTCATGGCCGGTGGGGTGCTGGACAGGGCTCTATCAAGGTGTGCACGGGATATTCGTAGTAATCCAGTACAGTTGTCGTTATTATCCTAACCGCTGGCCGGTGTTAGAGTCTGAAGCCTAGAAGGAAAGGAAGCTGTCATGGTCTGAAAGCCCAAGGTATGGAAGCCTTGGAGGGATCCGCGGCGATCACGTGTAGCGCTAGTCCTCGCCTATATAGAGCCGCTGGGGACACATGTTCTTTCTCCCCAGCTTGACCTCCGTGTAGACGGAATTCAATCCTTCAGCGCTTACCCTGGGGTTGAACCATCACAGTATATAAACGCGTTAGATTATCGTAGATAGTACGTAATAGCGAGCCTAGAGCCTAAGAAGGTTAAGAAAGGGTAGTAATATATAGTATTTCATAAATAGTAGACGTAGGGTAGGTAGATACGATATTAGTTGTCAGGCCTACGCCTGAGCTTAGACAAAGTGACAGTCGCCGAGTGACTACCCGGCGCCTGAAGCAGGCTAACCCAACGGCCTTAAGCACATGATAGGTCACGGGACCTCGGCTAAGGAGGCTTTGTCAGCTAAGGATATATAGTCTTCTCGTTCTTCTCTTTCTCTTCTTTTCTTCTTTAGTTCGCTTTTCTAAATAGTCCAATGCAATCTGCCTCTTGAGACTAACACCTTACTAGCGCCTTCTAGCGCTAGATTCGCCTCTAAAAAGTATGGTTTAATAAGTAATTTAAGCTTTAGAGCCTAATTTACTTTGCTTACTTACTCCTTAAATATTTAAAACCCCCCTAATTTGTAAAGCTTAAGTGTTAAAGCGTTGTAAACTGCTTGCTTACTGCACACCCTGGATCTCCCCCCCGCCTACTTAAGCTAACGCTCTTTCTAACATCATCAAAGTTTGTCACAGCACGACCAATCTTCAAAGAAGCCTACATACCCGACCCCGTGTCGCCGAGCATGTCATTAGCGGTGAGTTGTTGAGTCGACATTGCTGACGGCTTGGCACTTTTGCTCTGGGAGACTCGCAGCCACTTTTGTTTACTGTGAGAACCTGGTTCCTCTTTGGTGCGACTAAATTCCGCTGGAGGAGGAATCCCAATGTTCCCGCTGCCCAACCGCCTTCAATAAGCTACTCACGCCTTGCACCATGCCATCATTTCTGCGCCGCAAGTGGTATTGCAGCCGTGTCGTCTATCCAGACGCAGCATATGCACCACTTACTAGGTACGTGGCCAGCACCGTCTCTGTTGATACCCATGGGTTCTGTGATAGGGCGAGGTTGGTTGCACCGAATGGCGGCTATGACTGTGTGGCCAGGACGGTCGATTTTTGGTAGTTCCTGGTCGATTGCGGGGACGAGAACTCTAATGCACTTGGCTTCCTACTATAGTAGCATGGTGTATTAGCGCGTGGAGCGTGGCGACGGCCGGATCGATGTCGGTGCTTGCCCGAAGCCAGCAAACGCCAAGATTCGTATCACAAGAAGATCGGCTGGAGTTGTGGTCCGTCGCCGGTGAAAATCCCAATCGCGCTCCTACTACTCGTGGCCTTCGTGCATCCAGCTTGAATCTCGTCAGCTCTCGTTCCTGAAACGGTTGGGGAAGAAGGCACAATTGAAAATGGCTCTACGGATGGAATACCCGGGAAAAAGAGATGCCATGCCGTTAGTCTAACCGTGCTGACACCTACGGGTCGTCGCAATCAACTTTACTCCCTTCACGCTGCTTCTGGCCGGTGGGAGCACGAAAGACCCCGCGGCGCCGCAATGCAAGGCTTGGAAGAATCTGTAAGGGTCACTTCTCTGCTCCACTCGAAAGCACACATTGACGAGCACGCTTTGAAGCACGGAACTCCCACCCACCGAGACATACATAGAGGAGCGTGGCACAACTGCTCCTACTGACCTGCACGTCTCAATATCAAACACTGAAGCTTGGCTATTCCATCCGCACAGGCCGAGCGGATTCCCGCCTATCTCACCGAAATTGGAGCAGGGACTTGTGCTTCTCTGCGGGCAAGAAATCAAGCGCAGAGCGGTACCCCGTGTTCCAGCACGAAAAAAGCACGGGGGTGCAGGCCGCAGACCAGGAACACGATACGCAAGGCCATACTCGGTCGTACCGTCCCGAAAGTCTGGGTTCTGCCTCATGTCTCTTCCGGCTCCTGAGCTCGGCAAGCCTTCGCTCATCTTCCTGCATTTCCCTCGGATTTGTCTTAGTAACAGCATCCCGATGGAGCTGATGGAGCCGCTGCATAGCTCGCTCTGCAGGCTGGATATACCGCTGTAGCCGTATGTCTCGAATCCGCCTAGCAGCCATCAAAGCGGCGTTGAAGCCGCGCCAATTGGGTTGGACCGCCCCTAGACGAGCCGCGTCCTAAGTTCCCCTTCTGCTCCGTTGCCTGCCCCTCTCCCTCTCCCTACCCTTGTCTCTCTTCAAGGCACGATTCGTGGGTGGGATGAGCGCAGGCAAATAGCATGTGTGGAGCTCCATCGGTGACACTCTTGAGATGGCAAACAACAGTGGGATCGGATGCGGTGGGGTCGGTGCCGGAGGGAGGGATGTACTTAAGGTTTCAGGGCCACTTTCTGGACGGGCTAGACGGTCTATGACGTGAGCATTTGTGTAAAGGAAGTCAAGGAGTAGCTCGTGCTGCACAGAGGTAGGAACTTTGGCTTGCTGCTCGAAGTCCAGGCCCCGCCATTGAGCCTTGTCGAGAGTCTGCCCTGCTACCTGCACTCGCTCAGACAGACGCTGTACCGAATCAGCACATTGGTTGAGTATATCGTCAAGAGTACGACTCTGCAGTAAGCATTAAGCTTTTGGCGTCCACCTTCGTTGGTGAGCACGGCATTGATATTTGTGCAACGGGCCCATTTGAAGGAAGACCAAGTTGTACTACACAGTGTGGAGGAAAGATTTTAGGCTGACCCTTCTGCGCTGCGGAACACTACGCTGGCTCTTGATGACAAGGAAGCTGAATGGGGGCAGATCGCATAGGGTGCTGTCGGCGTCGACGTCTTTAGGAGTTAAGGCAAAGAACTTCGGAATAACGTGGTAGTTGAAACCGTTATCATTTGTAAAGGGGATGACGGACCTTTCATCACGCTCCATCGTGTCGACAAGAATAGCATGGGCCTCATCGCTGATGTAGTCCATGTCGTCCATGCGTGTGACTGTCTTAGAGTGTGAAATAGACGTGCTGCCGTGCAGCAGGTGCTCCTTCGCCTCGGCGCTGCACCACTGGTAGTACTGCTGGTGGTCGACTTCCTCAGGCAATTGGTTGTTCATGGTCGCCTACAGATCAACCGGCGAGAGGAGTCCTTCTTGCCTAAGCGCATCCCGGAAGTGTTGGCATTCGCAGACGGTTTGCATGTTGAGTTGGGAGGCATTTCGGTGGAGAGATAGACATGTGGAGGTGCGTTGAGGATGGAATCAAGTGTTAGGACTGTTGATGTAAGCGTGTAACTTCTTGGGCGGTGCATTAGCGAGCGCCAAACATTTGTTCTGACACTCCGAGCCACTGCTTCCTGATATTGGCTCCACTTCGTAACAGAGTAGCCTCCCAGGCAGGCAAGTATTGTGCTGCTCTACACACGATCCACACTGAGCAGGTTCGGACGCAAGCCTCCGCCGCTCCCGCCTCTCCGACCAATGTTCCATTAGCCCGCATTTACGAACCAGCCACCGTCCTCACGGCTCGGCCGAATTTCCCGCTAAGAGCTCCGCCGCGCATCGCGCCGACTTTTGAGCATACAGCATATGGACTTCCATGCCAGTCCCTGAATACGGTAGCCACAATGGTCATGACTTTCCACTTCGTGTCGAGTGGCCGTATCAGTGTACGTACGCTTCCTACCAGCCTTATACTTTCTTTACGCCTGACTTGCAACAGGCCGGGTGGCTTATCCGTGCATTTGCAGACAATAATGCCATAGTCATTGGGGCTGACACGGACGAAGCGCCACCAGCCGACGGCCCGGCCGCACCGGAGCCCAATTTTCCCCTGTTGCAGTAGGGGTACAAGCGAACAGAGGTAACAAGTACAAAAAGCGTGGAGGAGTGGCCCCAAGGGAATGAGTGGGAGCGGGTATTCATAGAGAGTAATGGCCGAGAAAAGAATACAGCCACCAGCGAAATCGGCTTCGCCCAAGCGTAGTCGACGACTGTATTCAGGTGGAGGAGCGGGGGCAGGAGAAGCTAGTATACATGTGGGCAGCACTAAGCGAGGAGGTCAGTGGTTAGGCAAAAACAAGGTGGAAGTGAACGAGTGAATGTCAGTTCGTGACAGTTGTTTAGAATTTACAGCTCTTGCATAGAGAATATCTTTAGGCGTAGAGATGTCCTTCGATAGGGTGTTCGACCAAACCATTAGAAAAGGCGCAGTGTCCTATTTGCTCTCCATGCTCCGTGATTTCTTCCATGTCTGGTATCACACCCCATTTAACCGGTAAGAGCTCGGAAGTCCCTTCTGGAGAATGACATGCTGCAGAGATTGCCGCACTACAGCTTCCGGCCAACGGAATTCCTGATTGGAGCTTACGCCATCCTAGTGCCACCGCGAAAACCATAAGTGCGAAAGCGGCGATCGCTGTAATTATCATGCCAAGCGGAGAATAACTGCAGGTGGTGGGTCCGTCAAACACGGCCTCGTCCGACCGTGATGGTGCTCCAATTGCGTTCTTTGCATCCACCTGGGTAAAAAAGATAGCCTGCGACATGATCCAATGCAGGAAGGTTGAAAAGGCCATAAGAGGGATCGCAAGGCGGTACGGAACTTGAAGGAAATATGTGGAGCGCTGACTTCCACGCCGTTGGGAGACTCGCAACGAGGTTTCGCGAATGGCATACCGGGACCACTCCGCCGCGAGAGACATGCTTGTAAACAAGCTATTAATGAGCAGATAGAGCATAGAAAACAAGGTCTGGGGCAGGTTGGCGATCAGAACAGCCGATATAACAGCCCCATCACCGGATGTACTAAGACTCCATCTGGTGATCAACGTGAACCTCGTCAGCCTACCAAGGCCCAAATCGTATAGAAATCGAAAGCCTTCACGCCTGTATTTCGTTTTGAGATCATTAATCGCATATCCTAGGAGGCCCAGGATTATGCCTAAGCCGACAAGCACCCTGTATTCTGTTAGCCTTCCTCCAATCACCACAAATATTTTACACTTACGGATAAATGGTGAGAACCCATCTCAGTCTGCTTGCTGCTACCGCACGTCGTTTCGCCACTGAATTGAACGACCTCGCCTTACCGTCAAAGTGCCCAGATTCGTAGACGTTGAAGCGTAGACCAGCAAAATCTTCCCTTATATACAGACACATCCCTTTCGTCGTTGGGTCAGGCTCACAGATAAAGGAGGCTGCAGCATCTCCAATAGTAATCAGTTGGTCATCATGCGCTTTCCAGACAAGGAAAGTGATGGTCATAACTTTCTATACCGTCGACATCATTAGTATTAATACATACGGGAGTTTAGGAGTGACTTACGATAGCGTTGAAGACAATGATGACGATTAATAGACTTCCAGCCATGTTTAATCGGCACTCATTTTCAAGTTTCTCGCTGATACAGTAGTCGATCTCAAATCCATTGACCATCCAATGAGACGCGTTTGATTTCATTTCTTCCCAATGTCCATCACCGCATAATGGGGGTATAATCTTACGGCTACCCTGGTTGCCGCCGTAGTATGAACTCTCCTGGGAGCATATCCACCAGAAAAAGTTGGATCGATACGGCTCGGGCATAGGCAACAGGTCGCCACTGTAGCTCAGAACAGTATACAGCGATGAGTTTGCCAAACAGCTGATCAGGTAACCATCAAAACGGATGGGGAGACCGAGGGAGGTGCTACAGTTCCCGGGGATATCTGCGTTAACGCCGCCCTCGTCGATGAACGTTCCCCTAAGCCGACCATTATCGCGCGGCATAGTAGAGGAAACCAATAGAAGTGTACGCCGATCCGACAATGGTGTTTTTGCATAAGCTTCAATGCAATCCGCATTCTCAAGTCTCTCGAATATAGAGCCGTTCTTCTGAGTTCCTAGGCTCCGGACCTGTTCTTGAATTGCGCTTGGCCGGGTTAAATATTGCGAGTCATTGGCGAAAGATTCTATGGAAATGGTCCCGTTGGGAAGATGTATCGTTATGTACCTGTTCAATTCACTGTCATATTGAGGGTCTGGGAAGATACCATTGTCGAACCATTTCCCGTTTTGAAAATCATGGGAGGCGAGGTATATGTCGTAAGAATTGTTGGAGAGCGAAACGAAGAATGTTGAGTTATAACTGGAAGATGTTAGTCCTATGTCTTACGAAGTTCAACGGATCCGAACTCGGATATTTATGTTACTCCTGCCAATCTGAATAGGGAATTTACTATAGTTTATTTGCCATTGCCTTCGCAAAGGCTGAAAGTTGTAGCCTCGTACGATAGAACCTGGGTCATCAGGACCAATGGACTTACATAAGATGAAGTGGAAGGGAAGATAGGCCAAGCAAAAACCAGCAAGCAAGCCTTCCTCGCTTAATAACACGCAAGTTCCTCAGACTGGGAACACCGATGTCAAGGTATTTCCCCTGTTCGTGTGCACTATCCACTTCCGCTCGTGTGGGAGCGGAAAGACATTGCATGCAATAGTTGCTTGCACCAAGAAGGAGTGTACTGACGAAGTTGATGGCTAGATGGATCCAAAGTTGGATATCCTGAAGTTTGGAGCAACGGCCCTCCAGGATAGTGATGAAAGTCGATGCTTGGCCATTCTTGCTGTCAGCCGAGATCGAGACAGTGACGAGGACGAGAATGTTGCCGATAAGGGCGCATAAAGACAAGATTGCGCCGATAGTGGCACCAAAACGCCAGCCTTCAGGAAGCCGACGACGTATCCATCTCTCTAGAACCTGAAATTTATTTGCAGGAGGTGACGGTGTACTCCCCGGAAGAGCTGCGTTCTCATCGGCGGAACCAGCCGGTAAAAGAGCACCCATGGAGTGGTCTGATGCATCGAAAATGGCAATTACGGTGTTAAGGCTCTCGTGGGACATCCTATTGGAGCTGGATTCATGCTGCGCGGATGTAGAGCCTTGCGGTTGAAAAGAGTCGTCAAAGGCACTCAAAGGAAGGAGAGGAATGCTTGGGATGGGATTAGCGTAAAGGCACTACCGTACAAGTGGGTCTTTCACTCACTCAGACCTCGAATTTTCCATCTTTTCTCTTCGGATTCTTTTCGAGAGATGTCCCTTACGTGTTCGCGTCTTCTTCCCTAGGGCGCTGTGGCGTATTTAAGAGAGGTTCTACCTACCTTGTTCCGATCAGGCTGAAGGGATGTGCGACAAATTTAGATTTTCAGCTCGTGTAACTGCAGTCAGACAGGAGTCAATGCACGCTTATACAGAAAAATCGAAGTTGCAGATGATCACTGGTGGCTGTCAGCTGAGCCATAAGGGCGTGCAACCGAATGGCCGAGAAGTGGGGCCATCCTTCTTGCTGTTCACCATGGCTCACAGCTTCACGGCGTATATGCTTCATTGTAGGGGCTCGTGGAAAGTACTGCAAATCAGCGTAGGATATGAGGTTGGCGGGCTGACAAATGGGGCCTGAGAGCGCATGGTGTAACTTTTGCGTGACGTATTCAATCATGCTGCGGAACCTGTGTCCGTGGAACAACTTTTGCGTGACGTGTTTCATCATGCTGTGGAACCTGTGTCCGTGGAACAATTCGGACGAAGATAATCATGAGACAGGTCAGAATTTATTGAAGTCTTTCCGCTCATTCCCAAAACTGCCCTCTGTCTCGGTTTTTCGAATTCAAAATCATTAGTCACTTCGAGTCTGTCAATCGGAATCGATCCAGCGCTCGTCCCCTCAGGTAGCATTGCATCTTGCGCGAAGACTACAAGAACAATAAAAAGCGCGATTTGAATCACTACAGCCCGCATGTCATCGATAATGTGTTTTTCGGTCATACCCACGAGGACCAGGTGATAAATGTCGGCAAGGATGTAGGCAGAATGAACGAAAATCTGAAGAAGAGAAAAGGTCACCTCTGACTCCCTGCGGCTCGATGCCTCCTCCCGCGATCTCTACGTATAATCTTCTAATCTTCACAGTTCTCCGTCTCTGGGAGAGGGTGTTCTTTAAGACCGTCTATCGCCCGCGAGTAGATGCGAAGATTATGAGACGACGTAGATGCTCGAGTCTGCTACTATCCACCTTCCCACCAGGCTCGAGGAAGAAGTCTCGGTGGACCAGCGGTAAGAAAACAAGTGACACCACGAGTCCATCATCTCTCGCTTATAGTGCGGGCTATCGAGTCATTGGAAGATGAAAAGGATGCACAACAACTTGGAATACATCTCGAGTCATAACCTCCAGAACATCAACATAACAGGCGACAAGCTGCCCACTACGGATTGCCGGTGATTGCACTACGAAAACGTAACACGAAAGACTGGCGATGATCTTAAAACTGTTGGGTGGGAAAGAAGTATCGGATATACCTCACAACATGACCGCGTGCAACGACAACGTCGAGAGGGTTGATAGCAGTGATGAGACGCGGTTAGACCGTAGCAGCGGTGACGATCAAAAACACTTGCTCCTCCCCAGCAACTCACCCTTCCGTAATAATATTCGTAGCTTCAAATTATCAATTATTCTAGGTAACGAGTAGGTATTCAGACCTGTTGGCCCCCTGAGACGGCAATAAGTGTTGGAATATATGATTCCGCTCAGTCAATCAGTCAGTGTTGAAATACGGTTGTGTGGCGCGTCTCTTTGGCGCTGAATTCCAACAATAAGGACTCTAAGAATAAACTTCAAATCTCCTTCATCGGGAAACGTAGCATATTAACGGCCTAGAGTGCAGACCCCATGGGGGCGGTTCCGGAAAACCCACCAGATTATCATCAAGCGCGGCCTCCGCCTACTCTGTAACCACGCATTCGGTCCTCTCAAATCTTTTAACATTCTTTGTCTACATGATTACCATCTACTACCAAGAGGAATTTACCAGAATGGCATTTATATAGCATCTTTCTATTAAAGATCTCGCCAAAAACTCTTGGTCCTCGCCGTGCTCTCCTCGCTTGAAATCTCATAGCCGGCGCCGCTTACTCTACGGTGTCTCCCCGCTACGGCTCTATTTTCTGCTCATCTATACTCCAATGGATTTATGGCTCCTGTTCCTCCTCATCAGTCTGTCCTACTCAACTATACGGCATTTGTGGGAATATATGGTTCTGCTCAGTCACTCAATTATATATGAAATATGCAGCTGTGTGGCGTGTCTTTTTGGCACTGAATTCCAACAAGCTTACACTATTAAGCAAGGCGTGAATTCTCGGTCTCCGCTCTCTCCTCTATTTCACTTCAAGATCTTCCACCACGACGGGCCGAAAGTGTCTACCTCGGGGAACTATCGCGCGTCAAGCAATCATTGGCGTCGAGGCCCTTGTTTCATCCGTACCTCTCACCCTCTATAACTCTCTCTACACACGTCCGTATTTATGTTTATATCTACAGCGAGATAAAATCAATGATGTAAATATTTAGAGGGGTAGAGATTGATTCTGGGATGGACTGGGATGGATGGTTGAAGAACGAGGATAAATGTATTATAAAAGAAATGTTGACTTTTAAGAAGAAATGCTGACTTTTCATTAAAAAGATTGTAGTTTGGAACCATCTTACTTACGGCTGCAGGAATCAAATCCTTACCAGAGGTCCCGTCTACTAGTATACTAACCGTAGAATCTTCTAGACAGGGGGAAGGACGAGTTGGTCTTCTTCTTTAAGTGTCGCTATACTATTACACTATAGAAAGGACGGAGATTAATATTTTACACCCGTCTCCTTTCAGGCCTCGTAAGCGCTGATTGCGGGCATAGTCCCGCTCGTCGCATTTGTGTGCATAGTGCAGGAAAGGGCCAAGACTGTCCAAGTAGTTGGCGATGCGCTGCTCTGACACGAAGTCTGAGATAAAGCCTCTAGGGTTCGAGTAAATGCTGTCGTTCGACCAGATCAATATAGAGAATGCGACAGACAGTTTTCATTTAAAACAGGGGTAATTGTTTTTTGCGGACTTGCAAGTTGGTCCGTCAGGTATTACAGGTATTGATGGGCCACAAATTCATTGGTTTCCGTCAGATTGCCTCGCGACATATCATCATGCTCGAGACCGCCGGACACTCTCTACTCGACGGTCAGCCTGGCTGCTTATTGAGAGTCCGCGTCTTTCGTCTCGTCCCAAGACCGTTTTTACATAGCGCCGTCCAGCCTACGGACTCGACCAGCGAGTTACAGAGCAACACGCCAAGAATGAGCCCAATTCTCTTCTTATTTGCTACAATTCACTCATGAACTATTTCTTCTACCATATTTCGCACCAAGATTAAGCGCGTAGCTGAGCATGTTTAGCAGTTCTAGTTTGAACGTTGTTATACTTGCGTATTCACGCCCGCGTCTCATACCTACGCAAGTGACACGTTTGACGGCGTGCACAGCCCGGACAGCAGCTGCAGGGCTGGCGAATTCACTCGATACCAAGCCAGCCAAGTGGATGCATGTCCAGATCCCGTCTTTACGACCTAAATTTTCGGCGGCAGAGGAGCAGCAGCCTTGATCGGCGGTGTCATGCTAGGTGCGCAACGCCGAGCCCTGGGATTCTCACCGCGGCTGGTTGAATACGCCGCATATCGATGACCACCCTGTGTTTAAGAACTTTCTTCCCCTCCTAAACAATGAAATCGGGAGAAGACGCCGCACCTGGTAAGCCCAAAGAAACCTTAACATTCCTCTATTATACTAAGGTGTCTGAGACAACGATACCTGCCCTCTCTTATGCCGTTCTGTTGGATGACAAAAGAATTATCCCAAGTTCTTACGGAACAATTACTGGTAATACACAATATTTGGAAACACCTGCTTTTAATACGTCCCGCATTCCTTGCCCCGGTATTTGACGCGTGCATATTCTGGACCGACACAGCATTGCCCATAAGCCGGGTCTACTGTACTAGGCGTTCCGGCCGGAGGAGAGGAATTCGTATTGTGTTCGGGTTCCAAGTGCGGCATTCTCTCCACCCCCAATAAGGATTCATGGAAGTGAGATCCTCCCTCGGCAGGGTTTTGGAATCTCGACAACCTGCTCTCTACAAAGGGGACGTTGTAGTATTAGGTGATGACGAGAGCTGATGCTGGGCATTCTTTTTTTTTTTTTATCAATTTTCGCCCCGTCGAGCCGCTGTCATGATTTTTGCGTTAAGTATTAGAGCTACAGCTAGGCAGTATACTCTCTCCTAGTTGCATGCAATCTCGGCAAATGGCTCCACGATGGAACCAGAATGCGTGGAATTGATACAACGCATCACATCCTCAATACTTTCGGAACTGGCATGATATAGGAAGGAGGGTTTGTTCAGTTCCTAAGTAGTGCACTTGCGTAATGGAAGCTCATGTTCTCGGACGAACGAGTCCTCGCAAGCGTTGTTGGTTTCCTTATCGGCTTCCGAGACTTTCTTGGCAAATCGAAAGCGTGACTGATTGCACTACACATTCAAGTGCTCCGTCATACGCTTGGAAAGGCATTCCTGCCATTCGGCGGCACTGTCCCTCTGGGCATGCGGCGCCGAACTCATTTACTCTGTGAACATTATTGCGGACGATGCAGGTCCATGCTCGTTTGGAAAAGTGATCACGGCATGGTAACTATACGGGACAGGCTTAGGCGTATATCGATGAGGTCTGGCAGGGCAGCCTCATCCACGGAGACGCGCCTTATTCTTATGGCGTCCCAGAGGGAACAGGCGCACGAGTATGACCACTGTCTTTTGGGTAGAGAGAGGGCTGTGGCGTGGCCCGTAAGTGGACATATTGGTAGGCATGCCTCGCTCTTAGAGAGAGGAATACGTTCGCTGGGGCGCGCGTGACCTGAGGTGCTGTTCCGACGGTAGGTCTCACGTGCCCGTCGGCGTGTTGGCATGTCCCCTAGAGCCGTAGGCGTTGGTCCCACATGAGAACCGAGACCAAAAAATTATCTGCCGTGCCTGGTTGTCCCTGAAGTCATGATTGGGTCTGCAATTTGAAGCAACTGCTTCGGTTATTATATTTTTTGAAGGTGGAGGAGGGGTGATGGTGAAGGCAGTAGGTGATGACTATGCAAGCCGGTCCGATTTGGTGGCTGGATTGGCGGTTGACGCGGAGAACATGTAGAAGTGCATCTTCTTGGGTATGTTGGGTAAGTTTGCGCTGAAGGATTTGCAATTCTTGGGTTTACAGCTACGTGGAAAAGGATTTGACGGTCTCGTGCACGTCTTTGTTTCCCGAAGAGCCGATCATTACGACAGTCTTGACCAGCCCACCTCGAAGATCTGCAGACACGGAAAGACTCTGGTTGTAGTAATGATGGTGGACTTAAGGAATGCGGTATCGCGTGAGTGAGGGAATTGCGGAGGCCCACTTATGAGCCACCATTTCTGCGGTGATGTCCATTAAATCTTCGAACCTTGGGAATTCTCATAACAGGAATCTCGACTCTATTACACCCGCCGAAGAGATTCTTCAAGTTAAAGCCGAATAGCGTCGATCAGATGCAAGAGCATCTGAGACAGTATGCCGCCAGAAGGGAGAGACAGCGAGAGAAGAGAAGGCAGCGCGGGCGCTGTCAGCCGAACGGCGCATGGCATACAAAATTAACGCAGGAACGGGCGTCCAAGGCGAAAGCGTGTGAGCACAGTACGAGGAAACTCGAAGATGTCGGAGGTGGCAAGATATAGGGACAGTACGAGTTGTAGACAGCCACGGGAGCGGGGAGGCCGTAGGTAGAGGAGATGAACATGGGCCAGGGGATGAGCGCTGGTCGGAACACGGCCGTGGAGCCATAGCTGCAACGGCGCGGAGCAGGTTGTGTTCAGGGCGGCGCTGGGATGTTTCGCTGTTTCCCAAGCTGGCCCTGCATCGCATCTGTCGCTGTCGTCGTTCTTTCAATGCCTCCCCATCGCCTCCACCCAGCCTTACGCACTCGCACCTCGGCCATCTCGCCATGAAAAATCCACAGCGCCCGATGAGCACCGACCCCGACACTCTTGAGCACGTCATGCGCGGCTCCGAGCAAGGGAACCGCCAGGGAAGGCCTCCGCTGCTCCCGCTGCCGCGCCCTCGCCGCCCGCGTCGCTCCTTCGCCAACATCCGTGGCGCGCTGCCTTCTCACTTCTCGTCGTCGCCGCGCTTGGATATGCCGCATGACCCGGGAATCATCGTCCCCCGGAACTCCCTGGTGCCTGGCGCGCGCACTGGTGCCCTGGTCGAGGCGTGAGCGCACATGCCGACACCATCTACAGCACCCGTCCCACCTTCAACGTCAACCAGCTAGGCCACTCTCTTGTGGCCGCGATCAAATACCTCAACAGACTCCAGCTCGCCTTGTCAAATCCCTGGCCCACACCGCAACCCGGCCGCACCTGCTTAATCAAAACCATCACCTCAGGACAAGTGCTCACGCTCCTTGGCGGCAGAATCGTGCTCTCTGCACCCGACGGTCGTGGGTCGCAATGGGAGTACATCTAGCCCGGGTTCCGCAACGGGCAGCGTTTCTAGGACGGGATGGCGGACTGGTGTTGTGTTGTTCAGCGGGGTGGCATAGGGGGTGGGAGCGGTTTCGCGTTCGTAAGAAGCTGGGGATAGAGAGCGTGCTACTGATAGATTATTGGTGGGTGCTGAGGCATGTGGGGTTAAAGGTGGATGGTGGGGTGGAGAGGCTGGCGGTGATTGAGAAGTGGGAGGCTGATAGGGTGGTTTGGGAGTTTATTAAGGTTTAACGGGATTAGTATACCAAGGCGTGGAATAAGCCAACACTCCAGACATTGATCCGGTCTTCTCTGAAACTTGCGTTGAGTTGTGAAATTCATGTCTTTCTCTGCGGCCACTCTGTGCATCCACTCAAGTGCTTTAGATACGCTGACGTGAAATCTTTGTGTTTTTCTCGCATAGAATCAGTCATTTGTCCAGCCCCCGCTGTACGTCATCGTAGGATTCCCACTCGACGTAACGTTCTCCCTTAGCTGCCCACGAGCGCAATACGCACGGCCCTATCCTTAACTCCGCCATCGCCGTAAACCATCCAGGTTCCTCCGTCCCGATCGGTCCCCAGCTTCTCCTCTTTGTATCCGTACGTCGGCCTCTGGTCCGATCATCGCCTCGACTCAGGCGGGATAGGAGAGACGGCACAGAATGTGGGAGTTGACGTGACCGCTTCGCCGCGGGCTTTACCGGCAGGCCGACGTTCTTGCGGAACACGGTGGCTTTTCAGCAGGGATGCAGCAGTATGAACTGATGGCATGGAAGATGCTGTCATGCTAGCAGGGAACGGAAGAACTAATCCGATTCATCACGGTGATTTGGTGGATTGAGAGATGGCATCGAGGTCCAGGCTTGGCTGCTTTCATGCATAAGCTCGAAGTCAACAGGCAAGGGCCCTGAATGACTGTCGGCCCGTGTCGATCGACTTACCGTTCTACGTTACCGTTTTACCAGGCGCAAGTGGAAAAGACGGCGGACTATCGTCATCATCGTGGTCGCTGTCCCGTTTTCCGCGCGGCTTCACCGTCCTCTTGCATTGATCCCATACAAAGCAAAGCTTCCGCCAGGCCTCTCTGAATACGAAGTATCACATGTCGACAATGACTAGCATTGCAATCAAGGCGTCCAAGTTGAACGAGGCTCACTACTGTCTCGTGGTGGCAAGGCATTGGCGCCGCTGGACGTGCGAGAGCTGCGCAGCGCCAATGGCTCCGTGGATGGATGGCCTGCGATGCGTGCAGTGAGGGATGAATAAGCATTGTGGTATGGGAGAGATACGCGGTGGTTCGATGTTGACGCATTGTGGTGAGATGCTGTCGGTCGGTGGCGCGGCGGAAGAGGGGGGAACGGATGTAGGAGTGTCTACTGATGCTCACTGTCGCGGTGAGCATGGCTGCAACGCCGATGACGAGATAGAAGCTCAGGAGGGAACGTTTGGCTCTGTGGACTTGCTGCGCATCCTTCAGGAGCGCTCGGGTGTCTGCTGCTGCCTGCCCCGGACGCGGAGCTGCGTGTGTCCAGGCGGGCAGCGGCGCCGGCCGGGAGTCGAGCCATGCGCTGGTCTGGGGAAAGGTGTGAGCGTCGAGCGCTGGCATGAGCGTGGGGGATCTGGGGTCGAGTTGACGGCGTCAAGAATCGAGCGTCGGGGTTTGAAGAGCGTCAAGGACAAAACATGGCCGGCAGGTGCGGAAGCACCGAAGATTCATCGGCCATGTCCAGCGAGGCTCGGAAGGGCTGATCCTTCTGTATCAGAGAAGTCAGATTCGACCACAAGCCCATCGAGCTGGGTATCTGCCTGATTTCCATGCGCAGCCTCGTTATGCACTCCATGCCGTTTCGCCGTATGATCATCGACGCAGGTGGAACGCAGTGTTTCGCGTCGGTGCGCAAGCGTTGGGGAAAGCAGTGTGACGGAGATGAGCAGCGGCTCACTGACGGATCGACATGTGCGACACGGTATAACGCGTCTGTGGGCGGGCGCGCGACGGTTGCTTCGGTGGCGGCAGTGACGATGGAGGCGGTGCGGTCGGAGGGGCTGGCGGCGGAAAACGCGTGCACGGTGGTCGATGTTGGCGGTGCTGAAACGCGTGGTGGGTGTTGGCGCTGACGCCGATCGCAGGGCTGGGGCGGGGCTGGCATTGTGATCGACGCGGAGCTCGTCGAGGAGCGCGGCGACATGCGCATCCCCGGAGACGCTGCGGGTGAGTAATCACGCAAGCATTGTTTTGTTTTGGAGCAGCCCTTGCTGCTCTTGGCGCAACCGTTGCTGCTCTTGGCGCAACCGTTGTTCACCTTTGCGCAACCTTTGCTGGCCTTGGCGCAACCATTGTTCTCCTTCGCGCATTGTTCACCTTTGCGCAACCGTTGCTCTCCTTTGCGCAACCATTGCTGGTCTTGGCGCAACCATTGTTCTCCTTGGCGCATGTGTTGCGCAAGTAGCGTCTACTTTGCCTGCCTGAGCAATCACACGACTGCTTCCGCCCCTTGTCGCAACACGACTTCTCCGCGGACTCCACCACTGCCTCCGCCTCCGCCCCGCGCCGCTGTCCTCACCGATGCCCGCGTTGCTATATTCGTCCGCACCGTCTACGCTAGCCCCGCCAGATATAACCCCTTCCGTCTGCAGATCTCTGACCTGCAGAATAGCACGCGTGCAAGCTCTTTGCTATGCATACACTCACTCTTCGTTACTCGGTCGCGGATACAAGGCGGCAGCTGCGGCTGCATCCACGTGAACGGTAGGTGAAGGCCCGGCAGGTACAGAGACTCTCTCTCTCTCTCTCTCTCCCCCCATCTACCACGCGTCCAGATCGACCGCATCTGCACCGCCACGACGTCTTCCTTCCAGCAGAGTTACGCCGCCAGTCGCCACCGCTCGTGTCCGCAGCAGCCAAGTTGCCGATCCCGATCGACGTTGAGCCCGCAGATGCACGCCGAGAGCCTTTACACCACGGCGAGCACTTCATGCACCGTCACAGCATTCCCACTGCCGCGCCTCCCAGAACTTTTCCGCTTACGATGCCGCCGAATAACGTTCTAAAACACGCGACTTCAAGCCACTAATCATCCCTGTGCCGATCTGGCAGACGGAATCCAGCCCATCATTTCTGAATCTGACCTCTGTTCTACAATTTAGATTTCAATCACCTCGCGGAAAAGAACACAAAGCGCTCGCCAGTTTATTAACTTCCTCTGCATCTTTTTCGAGTTGCTCACGAATATCGCAGGCGCCCTGCCAGACACAGAAGAGTCTCCTCGCAAGAAGTCATATGAGTTCACCGGTAGTCGCTCGTTAAAAGCCAAAGGGCAAGGGCTTCGACGGTTTCATTTGTCAGTAAGTTTTGGAGGTTTTGCTCTTATTCTGAGCTCTCCAATCGAAACATGGCACGATTCAGTGTGAAGATCTCAACAACTACCACAATTCCATTCTGCTTGGCATGATGATTACGACTTTTTTGCCTCTGAAAATTCCTCATACCTCGGACTGTGTTTTTTGCTTCAATTTTCCTCGAATGCAACGGAGCGACGCTTTGTTCTCGTTCAATTGGCTCTTTGTTTGACTGAAAGGCTGCTCTGCCAAGCCGGCCGGCGGCTCGCTTCCATCGCTGCGCCCCCACGTAAGCACCATCTCAGAAGCAGTGCCCCTTATGGAACAGAAAACACTCAATTGGCCCGACGATCACCGTGACATCACCGCCAGGCTTTCCATTGGTGTCTGACATCTCAGCCGCACCACGTCAGAATGAACCACAGGGCTTAGCTGGGGAAAATACTCGTATCTGCGCATCCTGTAGAATCCACGCCGCCGTCGACGAAGCTAAAAATCTTGGCTGCCCATTTCGGGCAAAGATGAGGAGCCGCTCCGCCCGGTCTCCGCCTTACAGCGGTCAGACTCCACAATGCCAACAGCTGGCCCGCGGCGGGATTCTGACTCCGATTATTCTTGGCAACATCTCGGGCAGCACTGGACTGCTCCTTCTCTCTTGTCGTTCAAGGTATGTGCACCGCATCTTGGCAGGCTTCCCTCTAAGCCCCACTACGTCAGAGGCTCCCAGCACAGATGGAACCAACACCATCCACATGTATAAAGCCCAGCTTAATCGTGCCATCACCCCGTCGCTGCATCACTCGAACCAACAACCTTCACTATCACCATGTCTCCTTCACGCAGCCTTCTCCCACTTCTCTCATTCCAAGCCATCGCGGCCTACGCCAGGCCGCAGGATCTCCACTTCGCTCAGACTCGAAACCTGGAGATCCAATGGGGGCCATGCAATCTGACGACCAATGAGTCCTTGCCCATGGTCTGCGGCACCCTGCCTGTTCCATTGGACTACACCCAGCCAAACTCGTCTGAAACACTCACTCTCGAGCTCGCCAAAGTGGTTGCCACAAAGACGCCTGCAAAAGGAACTATCATGTTCAACTTTGGAGGTCCTGGAGAGCTCAACAGAGAGAGTATGGCTGGCACTGCGGATCGGCTACAAGCGTAAGATGGTCCTGACCAGAATGACTGGTACCCACACATAGATGCTAATAGCTACACAGCCTCGAAGGTGGCTACCATGATCTGGTCACATTTGACACCAGGTAAGGACACAGCTGACTGCGCTTTGGCTTTGTACTGACCGTGCGATTCTTCACAGGGGAACCGGCAATACGTTGCCGTTCTCTTGCTACAAGAGCGAGGACGAGAGAACAGTCGCTAATCTGGCCTCTCCGCTTCTCCTTGGAAACGCCTCAAATGTGGCGCGGGGAAGAACCTGGGTCGACACGAAGATATTTGCCGATACCTGCAAAGCAAATAGAGAGGACATCGGAGGTCTCATCGGAACGGCGTTCGTTGCGAGAGACATGATGCAAATCGTCGATGTGCTTAGCAACGATGGACTGCTGAAGTATTGGGGTGAGAAGAAACGAGCAACGTACGAGAAGATACCGTTGTGCTGACAATAAAACCTAGGTTTCTCTTACGGAGCTACATTGGGAGCAACCGTTGCTGCCATGTTCCCTGAGAGGGTGGACAGGGTGATCATAGACGCAGTCTACAATCCGCACGAGTATTTCAACGGACAGTGCGTTCTTGCCTCTGCCCCTTATGGTGAAGCCGGCCAAGCTGACCTGCCGCTCCCCATTCCATAGGTCCATCCAAATGTTCACGGACACCGACAAAACATTTTCCCACTTCCTATCCGAATGTGTCAAAGCAGGCGACCGGTGTGCTCTCGCTGGCCTGAACGCAACCGCCGAAAAACTGGAGGAAACCATGTACGACCTCCTGGAGACGATCAAATATAACCCAATCAACGCCAATGGAACCGTCATCGACTACGGCATCGTCAAGTCTCTAACACTTAACACCCTCTACGCTCCCCACTCGTATCCTAAGCTAGCCTCCTTCCTCCACGGCCTGCTGACGAGGAATCTAACCGAGATCGCCCCGATGCTCGTCAGCCCACCACCCACACCTGTCTTCGATTCCAACAAGGGGATCGAATGTGCCGACAAGACAGTGCGAACGTCTCGCAAAGAGGACACCTATCCGTGGCTGGACGAGCTGGAGCGAACCAGCAAGCTTGGAGGCGACATCAAAACGAACATGGTGATGCAGTGCTCCCAATGGCCGTTCGCGTCCAAGGAGCGCTACCTGGGCGACTTCAACGTCAAGACGAAGAACCCAATTCTGGCCATCGGGAACACGTGGGATCCTGTGACGCCATTCCTCTCTGCGCAGAATATCACCGCTGGCTTTGAAGGAAGCGTTGCACTTGAGCACAGGGGCGCCGGTGTAAGTGCTCTCTCCGCAGCCCTTGATAGATGCATGCTGACTTGTCGTGACTACTGCAGCACGGCTCCATTGCACAGGTATCTAAATGTACTCAAAAGGCTGTCCAGGCGTACTTTTTGAATGGCACCTTGCCGGCTCCTGGCACAGTGTGTGATGCGGACGTCCCTCTGTTCTCAAACGTAACATGGGAAGACGTTCTCCTATAACGGTCGTCAAGCAGGCTGATGTTTCTGTTTTCCATGGCAGCTCTGGCGTTTGGGGAGAGGTGCGTCATTACTACCAGAGCCTCTGTATTTTCGACCAAGTCTGTGTATCAATACAGTGAGATCGTTCAACAAAGTAGAGGAGCAAGAAATGTACATAGTATACAGTCTTTTCCGCCATTCAATTTCTCCACCACGAGTATCTCAGATCTGCCAAACATTGTATAAGGCATTGAAGAAATCTGCTGAGCGATTGACTGTAGTTAGCACCCCTGATGTCCATCTTTCAACCTGTCTCCCTGCCTACTTCACCCACTCCGTCCTGACTTCTCCCCTCCGCACCGTCCTCAGCAGCCTCATCAGCTTTCATAAACACCCAATCCACGCAAAGAATACGGCAAACACGATGCTGACTAGCAATTTTACTCTCCCCGCGCTCCTCTGCAGCCGGCCCGCCATATCTGCCCGCGTCTGCCTCGTTGCCCTGGCAGGAGCCACCAATCAACAAGCCTGTCCGAACTTTCTCCCCGGAGAGACGGACGGACGACGGAGGCAGTGTAGCGGAAGGTGCGGCCATACGTCTTCCAGAAGTCCTCCTGGATCGACTTGATGCTTTGAGGATGAAGCAAAGGCCGGCGGTGCTGCTCTGCGCAGCGGAAAACGTGGGGACCACCATCTCCCACCCACGAGCGCCTCCCCGCTCGACTCGCTTTCCACCACTACACCCCACCCTCTCCGCACTCATCTCGCAAGGCGCCCGCCCCGCCCCGCCCCGCTCCCAACATGAAGTAAGTCGTCGGGGACGCAGCTGGGGAGATTGGGCCCAGATGCCGGCTTCAGCAGATGGAAAAAAGCTGAAGTCCATGGGTTGACCAGCGCGCCGCAGTCCCCAGGCCACTCGCTGAAGATGCACACAGTCAAGGTGTCAGAAGAGGCGTGTCAGGGCATTCTGTGAGTCTTACTGCAGCTCGTTTTGTTTACTCCAGTTGGCGGCTGCGCGCGTGCGAGGGTTTCGGGTCGTCGTCATCACCAGCTTCGGGCCGTGCCTGCTGCTGCTCGATGGTTCCGGAAGACTTTTTCTAATTTCCGGAAGGGCGCCGGTCTTCGCACGCTGCCGCCGCCGCCGCCGCCCATGCGCGTAGACATTGCTCGGCAGGGGTTGCCAGCTAACAGCATGTTGTGCCGAGGAACCTTTGCCAGTCCGATCATCGCATCCACATCATTCTCTTCGATGGGGAAGCAATGTTTGCTTTCGAAGAGCTACGGGAGTCTGCAAGTGCGGCATGACAGCTCAGCTTCTCGCCGTGCATCACGCCGCATTCCTTTTCGGCAGGCATCTGTGCCCCGCCTTTCCCTGCAGTGGGATGCGCCACGAGACCAGGTCGATGACTAGACAGAGAACCCGCGCATCGACAGATTCATTTCCCAATACCTACATCGACAAAGCTTCCTGCTCACGACTACCTCGACCTTGGCTGTTTCGGTTTTCCTGCTTTGCTCTTTTGAGTATTCGGGGAAATAGGCTCGGTTCAACAATGTTCCCGCCAGCCACCGCTGTACTTCTCATTGGAGGGCCCAGCTTCCGCCGCGTTGTCGAGGAGGATAGTAAGCGTTCCACGCACATGGGATGGCATGGACCAGGAGATCATGGAACTTCAGAGTCGAAGTGCTGGTTCATAGGTCCAAAACTTATGGACGGACTAGGCATGCCGGCGTCTCTCTTCGTTGAATGCATTGCTTGCAGTAACCGGACGCGGCTGGCGGTGGCAGACACGCCTTGCTTATGCTGACTGTTACAAGGCGGTCTGCACTTCTTGCATGGAGGATTTTGCGCTGGAGATGCGCGAAAGGGAGACGGGAGAGTTGCTGACGCTGTGCTGCACTGGGACACCGTCCGCGATTTGGCGAGGTTTATCATATCGGAATCTCAAGAGACTTGAGCGTATGCCGGAACCGGGAAGCGGTGTAGACGCCGAGCCTTACATCCTGCACGAAGATCTCCTCTGTCACGCCTTTAATCTTTAAGTCGAACCGCCCTGGCTTTTTAGCGTAGCCTGTCCATCAGTTAGAAAGCTTCTTCGTAGCTCCAAAGTTTTTAAGATTATTATAATCGTAGAAGGTGGGAAGAAAATCGGGTGCGTAGAAGCGGCGGGGCAGCTTATCCTTGACGCCGGCCTCTCGCGTGAGCGTTATGACATGTTCATCGCGCTCACGGGCGTATGCTTCCGTGTCCTTCTCGAATATGAGATGCCTGGTGTACATAAGTACGATTCAAAATGAGCTAATAAAACCACAGCGATGGGTAAAGGAGAATGATCCTGAGAGCTGGTACAAGCGCTTCCTCAGCCTCTTAACGAGGAAAAATGTAGGGCTGCTGAAATAGTACTCTTTCCACACGTCTATCGACAAGGAAGGCGAAGTGTCCAGTAGGCAAGTAATCACAAATGACCCTTTTGTTTGACTGTTGCTTGATTAGCATATAGTAATGATTAAATCTTAGTAAAAGGGTATAAAGCTATTTATATATAAAAGTAGTGCAAAGTAGATCAAATTTTAGCTAAGAACTCTCGTACATTAACCAAGCAGTTGTCAAACAAAACGATTATGTGCGATTACTTGCTTATTGGAAACTCGGAAGAAAGGCGACGAGCATACTTTCGAAGCCTGCGCGGGGGAACTCGTCAGTTGCTGCCGTACGCACACACCACGGTTATAAAACCACATCTAATAAGATATAAAGAAGAGGATAAAAAATAGGATGAGGAAAAGAAGAGGGAGAAGAAGAAGGAGAAGGAGAAAGAAAAGAAAGAGGAGGAGAAGAAGATGATGATGAGGGTAGATGAATATATATATACGTATTTTATATCTATTCAACTGTGAAAAACATTTAATAATAAGTAAAACCCACTTGATAATATGTAAAACATACTCTATAAGATATAAAATATATATGTAAATGGCCACTGTAAAACACATAAGAACTGTTATGTAATTCACAGTCGTAATGTAACCGTAGTAGTACAAGCAAAACGAATTTATTAAGATTATGTCTTTTACAGCTTATCCAGTCCGACTTGATAGATTTTCGCAATGGCGGCTCTAACGTCCTGAGCCTCCTCGTATAGAGCGACCCGAGCATGCAGTAGGAGGTGCTGAAGAGCGGCGAGCACGTCATATACAGAAATACTGAGGTTTTCTCGAGGTACTCATTACTCGGTTACTTTGGGACAAGATAATGATACAATTCAGCATACTTAAAAGCATGGACCAAAGTGCACGTACGGATGAGGCCTATAATCCACCAACAATTCACCTTTCGTCTTGTATCATATTAGAACAATCATCCTCGCCTATTCACAATGAGCCTCGCCGCCCCAAGGACAGCCATTAAAAGCGCGCTACCCGCATACATACCTGCTACTCCCTAAGAATTCGAGGTACGCCTATACATCGGCCCGTACTGGCGAAGAGTATGGGTATAAAAGAGTCGCAGGCTCTTATCAAGACGGGTGCGTTTGAATAGGGTCGTCTGGTGCTGTAGTGTAGCGTGCTGCTATAGGAGATAACGTAGAAAGGGTGTCGAGATTAAAAGACGCTACTGCTGGTTTGTAGCTAAAACCAGCAATTCATATCTAATCTTTTTCTGATAGTCCTTATTTAGAATACTCAAGATTAAATATCGTACGATCGAAGAGTATTTCTAAGAATTTCTAATCGGTGCCGCAATCACTTGATGTTGGAATATATGGTTCTACTTAGTCACTTCAGCCAGTATTAAAATACGGCTGTGCGGCGCGTCTTTTTGGCGCTGAATTTTAACACTTGAGAACCTGTTATCTAAATGCTAGATGGCCTTCGTTTAAGGATTGGATTTTGCGGGATAGAGCATCGTGGGAAGCCTTTACTGTACGGTATTGAGTGATTTAGCATCGTTCTACCGCTGCGTTGAACCTCAGTTCGGTTTCTAGCCGAAGGAACTCTCGCCGCAATCCTAGGATTTCCCTACCACCATGCAGCTTGGCAACGGCGGCGTTGGCGATTCGGCCAACAGCCCATCCACGAACTGGTGGCCTCCTCGATGGCGTTGTTGATCTGCTAAGCCAGGCTGGTGGTGTGACGTCCAACTGGACACAGGCGGTTGAGATCGCAGCCAGCATGACCATCTCCTCTGGGCGGCTGAAGTCAGGGTGTGCAATAAACTGTTAAGGAATGAGTAATGAATTACTATGTACCCGTAGAAGCAAAGACGAATTACGAAAGAGGAGACAAAAGGAAGGGAGGATAAGTTATATAAGTAGTAAATCCGAATGAATGAATGAGTAATAATCGGGGTCGTACGAACCCCAACATAAACAAACCATGTACCCTGCTTGATTGGTACAGAACAACGACAAGCTTCCAGTAAGAGGTGTAAAATGCTAAGTTAGTATGCAAAGAAAATATTCCAAATTCAACAGCGCTAAAGAGACATCTGCGAGAATTAAGCAATGGTCAAAGCAGTCAATGATTTGCTTACTGAACACCCTAGCTGAATGCAGCTCCAGAGACTACCAACCGCATGCAGGGAGAATGCCTTTGCCCGGTGGTCAACTACGCAGAACAGCTCAATACTTGCCATGTGAACTCATCGTCACGATCCGGCCCATTCCGAGGATGAGTCCGTCGCCCAGACGAGACCCCATCAGCTTCGGCAACCTTCGTTGGCAGTCATAGAAGGCAACATGTCCAGCAGCATGTCGCATGCCTCGCTCGTCCTGCCGCACCATCCGCTCTCGTCTGCATCGTCCTCGTCAGTCGACAGTTCGCCTACGCCGTCGCCAGGCACCGCAGCCACGACCACGCTTCCCACCCAGACATAAATATCAAGCTCTCTGACGTACCACGGCTCTCCACGCCAGGAAATCTACTTTGCTCTAGAAGCGCAATGACCGATGGATATTACGGTTACAAAACAATATACAATGTGATGTGTTTCCCATTTTACATGTATTTAGGCGTATAGCACACGTCTTAGGTATATAATCTGTGTTTCCCAAATTAAAATAAACTCGATATAAGCGCTAATCTTGTAGAACACATATTATACGATATTTTGTATATATCCTAGTCTATAATAAAGAAGGAGGAGGAGGAAAAAGAAGAAGAGGAAAAAGAAGAAGAAGGTAGATAAATATAGCATATGATATAGAAATCTGCTATATGTATATATTCTATATCTATTCAGCCGTGAAACACACTTTATAATGTATAAAACCTACTCTATAAGATGTAAAATACACAATAATATATGTAAATGTCCACTGTAAACCACATACGAATATTTATATAATTCACAATTGTAATGTGACCGTAGTGAGAGCAACGTCATCTGAATGCAGCCATGTTTGTGCTGCATTTTCCTGGTTAGGGTCCAGCGCCGGTGGAAGGAAAAGTACGAGAACATTGACCAGGATCCAGCCCATAAACATGCCTGGTCTTAGCAGTGCACATGAGAGGAAAGCAGATCAAGATACGCAACCTCAACACGCGGCAACTCGAAGGTTGACTCGATCATCTTTTACTCTGATTTCCAGGCTCTTGCCTTCCACACCGCTCTCGGGTTAGAGATCCCCTGATCACTGATTGGTTGACCATTGTAAGAGAAGGTCTCCATTCAAGCCTTACTAATACTGAAACTGGCTTTAGGAAGATGAACAATAGATCGCCATTCTTTTGTCGAACGCTTGGCAATGCATCTTCAGTGCTTGGAGAATTTTCAATAATTTCCGCTCATAGATAATATATCTCTCTCCTACGACCTATCCACTAGTGCTTTTTCCTCACCCATATCAGGAGAGCAACGACCACAGCCACTGCAAACCCATAGCATCGTCCTCCAAGCCTCCAAGCGCACCTTGTCCAAAGAGTCCAAAGCTTTCCGCGCCACACGCCCTTCCGTCAACCCGTCTCTTATCCACTCCAATGCAGTGCAACACTCGGACGCTTGTACCTTCTCGCGATCCCCCACAAGAAGGGATAAAGAGAGATGTTGGATCTTCACCAGTGGGTGCAGATGCCAGAGGACATTAGTGTATTTTTCCCTAGCTTTCCCTGCGAACCACATTCTCTCTTCGGCGAAAGTCCAGGCCGTCACTGAAAGGGTATTTTCCCACGAGAACACGAACCTTTCAGGCCGGAGCTGGTGGTCGGCGACCACTAAACTATGGTACCTTCTTCCCCCAAACCATCGCGAAGGATCGCGGAGCGAACAAGAGAAGGCGCCAGCAGCTGCAGCAGCTTGAGCGGGCACCACACCACGCAAAGCAGTCCGCCGACCGCCGCGCACAGCCAGCCGGCTCGCCCAAACCGACATGTTTCTTCCCACAATTGGCTGCAGCGTCAAGAGAACGTTATAATGGTACCGTAGCGATGGTTCCCCTCAGAGATTGGGGCATGGGCGGGAGGTTGGCGCGTGCGTCGGCCTGGAAGAGCGTGATGCGGCGGTGGGAATCGGTGAGCAATGCGGCATTGCGCCATCTGTGGGGATGTGAGAGCAAGGGCGAGGGCAAGGTGGGGGATGGTGGGAGAGTGGTGGGTAGTGGTGCTGCGCCGTGGCTGGACAAGGGCAAAGCTGCATTCTGAAGTGCAAGAGAATCTGCTTGTGGAAAGTTTTCCTTGGGCACCACCATCACTGAATCCGGCATCGGGCTCTTCTCCAACACCATTCCGCCGCCGCTGGTATCCGTCCAGCACGCCGCTCCACCATCCCACAATCCCCGTGTCGTAGTGGCAGCGCAGACGCCACGAGCTCGGTTGACGACGTGGCGGTAACGGCGGAAGTGGACGTGGGCCCTCGTGACGGCGGCGTGTCTTGACCATCCACTCCTGGCTTCCTTTGCAGTATTTCCGCCCTCTCTGCCTCTCCAGCCCAGTGCGTCGAGTCCGGAAGCCCCCAGGCGCGATTATAACCGCTTGCAATCGAACAGTTCTCCCGCTGTACTATTCTTTTCTAGAGATGGATGTTTTGCGGCGGCGTGGGAGAGAGAATAAAGGGTGCTGGGTAGATGACGGTGCATCTCGCCCAAGACCGGGGGTGGCGGCAGGGATGATCATACGCGATGTAAGGAAGACGTTCTGGCTGTGGTCAGCCTGTGACCCACGGCCCATCTTGAACCCGAACAGCCCTCCAACAGCAGGGCATTGTAGAGCGCAGGAGGGTCGGATGGGTCCGGCGTTGCGGGCGCTGGATGGAGGGATAGGCCATAGGCGGGGCGGCGGGTGCGGCAGAGGCAGCCAGTACAGGCGTCATCGCTTGGGCTTGGACGGGGCGAAGTCGAGGCGGATGGAGCAGGCGAAGAGAGCAACGCGCAAAGAGTCGTTGCCTGGAGGCCGCAGCGGAGTTGTCGGACACACGCAATCAGGTCTTCCGCTCCCTCCGATGCTGCTGCCAAAAACACCGGCGACTGCGACAGAACACCAATGGCACCATCGCCCGCCCGCAAACGCAGAGACCCGCTATGCCGCTTGAGTCACCTGGATTTGCCGCCGCATCGAGGACTCTGGCGGAGCAAACACGCGCCGCACGCCACTCTCGTCTGCTCCAGCGGCTTGCCGCCGTCGCCCAAGACTTCGACGTGAAGCCCTGCAAGCTCCCGCCGCTGCTCTCGCCCGAGACACAACGGCAGATCAGATAGCCACCGCCGAGGCCGTCATTGGCCGTGCTGCCACCGCCGTGTCCAAGCTCTCCACGTCGCGATACTTAGCAGCTCACCGCCCACACCCCGCTCGCCGCCATCATTCTCGCGCTCCTCCCTCGAGTCACTGCTGCCCTTTTCCTCACAGAGTACCCGCCCGCAGCCCGTACACGCCTGGACTCTGCACGCGCCCGTCGCGTCGCCACGATGAGAGTGAGTGAGTGCGACCACGACGTGGACGCGACGCAACCCGCGAGTGGGCGCCGCTGCACTGACGTCACCGTCGCCATGCGCGAGGCCGGCATAGCAGGCATCGGCATCAAATCGCAGAAGCGCCGCCACCGCAAGGCTCGTGTTCCCGCGAGCTCGCATACCGCGCCGAACCACTGACACCGCTGCAGGCGACTTTGCTGCGCTGGCACGCCCGCGCCGACCGTTCGGACGGCGGAGTCGAGCGAGACAGCCGCGCCAGCTCCGTCCCTCTGGAGAGGTCCTCGAGATGGCGATTTTGGCGCACGCGTCTCTGATGATAAGGACATTATTGCTGCCGATGAGGCGCGTTCCTTCGTTTTCTCTGATCGCGATACCGGAATGCAGGGGTGACTTGACACGACGAAGGATGGAGGAAAGCCAACGCTAAATCTTTCTGCACGCTGTGAAGAATATTTGCTGGGGAGACTGAATAAATTGATGGAATGTGCTAGAGAGAAGGAGCGAGTGGTAGCAGCAGATGGCTGGGTCCCGTGCTCTGTCAAGGAGATGTTATTTTAGTACCCGGTGTCAGCGTCCAGATAAAGAGCGCAACTGCGAGTGAGAATAGAGTCCGTCGACGTTCATGTCACTCTCGCCAGCGAAAAGGAGATGTCACATCTGGCCCTGAAGGAAGACATGTACTCGTTTGGTAAGCTGTTGAGAATGACGAGGCACCAAGTCGGCGAACAGCAGCAAAACCATCCTCCACCAGCATCTCCACCGGCGACACCAATTCACCCTCGGGCAGCTGCTTCCCGGTCAATCCAAAGCCAAGGGCTATCTCTACCAGTCCGTGCACTACGCAGGCCACCGCAACACCCGTTTCGCACCGTTCCACGCGACATGGCCACCACTCCGCCGACAGCCAAAGCATCAACACCTCCCTCCTTGCCCTGCACATGTTCGAGCTCGATTGCGAGTAAGATCGATTTGCGAATGATAACATGGAGAACGAAAGAAGGACGACCACGAAGAATCAGACCACCATCACAAGAAGACGCACGTACACGCGCAAATCCATGACCTCGGCGTGGATGCCTTCGCTGCTGCACCATCGCAGGATTTTGCTCTTCCGAGGTAATCTTACCACAGTATTCCCAAGCCCCATCGCCCCCCTCCCCACTTCTTCCCGAGTAGCCTCTCCAACCCCTTCGCCCAACAAGCCGCATCTGTTGAAATCATATGAACCTGCTCAGTCTCTTCAGCCCATGCAGACAAAGCACCAAGTGCAGCGTCGACTTTTTCTGGACGTTGTAGTGGAGGTTCATAGTATCCTACGCCCATTTGGACTCGTTGCTTAGCCCTACTGATGCAACACTCACCGCCCTTGTAAACTTTTGCGCAATGCCGAAACATCGGTGACATTTTTGCCAACAGAGATCGACTTACCTCGCGGCCGGAACCTCTGCCTCGGGACTCCAGCAGCAAGCTCTTCTTCGCGCAAGTCAAGAGCCTCAAGCGCATCTCCGACATCGGCACCGGTGATACCTCTCCGCGTGTTCCCCCTCATCCCTCCTGGTACGTGAAGGCGATGCTATAGCCGAAAGATTGCGAGTTGCTGTACTTCATGGATCGAGGATAGTCCCTGTCCTTTTCTCCAACGCCGACCGGTCGCGCTACGAGGTGCTCGTCACCACAAGGCTTGCCTCCGCACCGCGAACAAACAGCTGGTCCACAGTTGGAAGCGCAGGAAGCGCTGCGAGCAAGAGCGCAGACAGCAGGGGTCGGGTCCGCTGCCTGGAACACTATCAGCGAAGAGACCAGCTCGTCATTTTGACCGCTGAATTCCAACAGCATTACTTCCTCGAGCTGCCACCACTTGTACGCGTGCGATGCCAAGACCACATCCACCACAACGCCGAAGACGGATAAGTTTGTTCCGATGAGGTGGAGCCCGTGTCGGTGCGAGAAGGAAGGGCAAGAGCGAGGATGCGACGACGCTGGGGTGTTTGGCGAGGATGTCGGCTCTGCACGGCGGCCAGGCGCGGTGCGCCGGGAGCGGGGGGAGGACTCACGGGGGCCTCGGGCTGGTACTGACTCGTTGGTCAGCTTCTACACCTGTGAAGCTCGTCATTAGAGGCTATGGGATAGCTTACCCTTGCGGCAGGCGGGCGTGGAAGTAGTGTTGGGTTGTAGCCAGCAGGAATCTCCGCGGTACGATGCGGCAGCCAGAATGACCTGTACGATAGCACCAACATGGGCACAAGGGTCGAGTGATGCAGAGCTGCGGGAAGAGGGAGCTGATGGTATCGACGAGGGAATATGCGGCCAGAGCCGAGGATTGCTCCTCTGCCTTCCTCTCGCAGCGCGCGGCGGTGTTCCGTCCGGTGGGATGGACTTTCTGCTCCCAATCGGCCGCTCGCCTGTACGGTCATCTCCAGCGCCAGTTCCGCTCTGCCGAGAACGACTGCGGCCGTTGTCTGTGCTCCGGCGCCTCATGCCAGCCCTCGTCCTCTCGCAGTTCCTCCCTGCGGTCATCAGCAGCGGAGACAAACCACTACCGTTAACGCGCCGTTCAAGAGACCCCTAAAGCCAATAAAAGACACCCTCTATAGGGCCGGCTTCGCCGAGAATCTCGAGGGAAGAGGGCGGCGCAAGGTAACAAGCACACCCCGAGCGGACGTTAACGCCACCACATTACTAAACGCTCCCCGGCATCGACACCGCCTCGCTCGCCATCTGTCTGCGGTTGCGCTCATAGCAAAGCCCAGATCCAGCGTCACCGCCACCATTCGCGACGGTGCTGGGGCGTAGGACTGCTGCGCCGCCGCCTCCTTCCACTGGGCAGCAGCAGCACCCCATGCAGCACCCTCCGCCAGTGGCCCGCCCTTCTTTGCGATGCGACAGCCTGTTGCAGCGGCAACGGCGGCGGCGTGGGGCCCACGAGCCGCTGGTGGGTGATGAGGCGCGTCGAGTCGGTCGGAGACGCCGTCAAGGGGCTGGCCAGCCGCACGGCAGCGCGGCGGAGCTGAGGCAGGAGGAGCGAGGCCGAGCGGAGGCGGCTGAGTGAGTGGCGGAGCGGTGCACGGTGTTGGAGCTGGCAGAGAGCGTGGGTGAGGTGGTCCCGTCGTTGCACAATGGTGGCCTCTCTCCGCAACGCGACAACGCGCCCCTCGGCAACACGTCCCTCGCGCAACCCGCTGGGCTTCGATGTGAGAATATCCAGTGAGACTTGCTCATGCACAACTACAGCCGATTCCCTCCCGTCCTCCGAAACGATCCTTCCGAGTCTCTTTCAGACATACAGCCAACATCCGCTCCGCGCCGATCGAACCTGAAATCGAAGTCGGCGCTGCTCTGGTGTCTACGAGGCCATTCGGCGGCAGAGGCTGCTGCTGCTACTGCGGCCCGTCCGCAGCGTCAGCTCGCGGGTCCCCCAGGGCTGGTGATTGCCGTCCGACCGGCTCCTCCAAGTTGCGCTTGTATGGCTACCAAAAATCGGTGCAATCGACGCATTGCCCTGTTCGGCCCATCACGTTGCCGGTGATCTGGAGGAGGAAGCGGTGCAGCAGGGGCAACAGCCAGCAGCTCCGGCGTGGGAGAAGAACAGGGCTGGTTGGACCCGGGTTCCAGCGAATGCAGCAGCGCGTTGCCCGGAGACTCGAGGTCGTCCGATCCAGGAGTGAAAAGGCGAGGGCTTGGAGAAAATCAGAGGCTAAGTTCTGTACATGGGTTTTCCAAGGCCGCCGCATCTTGCATTTCCGTCTACACTCCATGGAACGAAGGGTGAATGGGCGAAATTCATGTTTTTCGTAGGCGTTGACGGGTGCAGACGCAGCTTAACCGCCTCGTTCCCCGCCTATTCCCCGTCACATCATGCCGTCTGGTATTATTCCGTCCACCCAAGCTTGTCTGTCACGATGAATCGCAATACCTTCCTCCTAGCCGAGGTCTCCTACACAGCCAGCGACTCCACGCAGTTCTGATAAATAAGAGCACTAAACGAAGGCGAATCGTGATGCACCACGCAGGAGAGAGACGCGCTGACGAGGAATGTGGAAGCAATGGCGGCTGGGAAGATAGCGCTGGAGAAGGAAAGCACCAGGCTGCGGATGGAGGCGAAGGGCCTGGTTGAGGGGAAGGTTCAGCTGGCTGCGCGGAGGAGGTGGAGGCGGAGGAGGTTGGAGGGCACAGCTGAGTGGGCTGATATGGTCGGCTGGATGCGCCGCGTTATCTGTCCTTCAACCTGCTTTTCCTCCTCTTCCTTTTCTTCTTTTCTGTATCCTTTCTTTCCTTTTTCTCTGCATCCCTCCTTTTGTATTTCTCTTTCCCTCTTTTATTCGACTAAGAGAATGCCAAGCGAAATTCATCAAGCATCTGTCCGACTCTTCTATCGTGTGCTCCAAGCGGCAGTGAGGGATCCGGCCAAGGCTTCCCGGAATTTGCGGCGGGCGCGGAGAAGGCAAAGCGAAGGCGGAGAGCGGAGCGGGGCGGAGCGGAGCGGGACGGAAGGCCCGCACACGTGCATGGCTCCGACATACTCGGCCAAGCCCTCCGCCGCACACACCAAAACCCCAACTAACCTGAATAGCAAAACAACTTACACCCCCTACACATTGCGTCAATACCATCACCTCTGCTCTGGACCTCCTCGCCGCCCCTGGCCCTGAAACAACGGATTCCAAGCCGTCAAACCGGCCGTCACTATCGCTACCGCCTCCTCCAACCATGACCAGCACTGTACCATAACCTTCTCCGCGCACGGATTCACCTTTGATTCCAATGTCAGTAGGCCATGTCCTATTCTGCCGCAATTACGTCGTCGACCCACCGTTGAAAAGCTAAACTAAGTACTCTACCTTTTCATCCCCACTGTAATTCTACTTTTCTTCTACTCAACCGTTACTTTACTTGCACTCTACTTTCTCTGCTGAATCCAGGAGTCGCCCTTCTCTACCACTCCTCAGGCCGTCGTTTGCATTCGTCTTTAATCAACAGCGCGTCCTCCTCTCAATCCGGTGCTAATCTATTAATACAAAGGTCTCGGGTCCGACTGGACCAACAACAATAACAGTGCCGCCGTCTCGGCATACTCGGAACTGTCCGGCTCTTACTCAACTGCAGGGAATGCGGCATACCACCGCCCCTTGGTCAAGATAGCAGAACGGATACGGTGAATGATGCCGAGAGAGAAAGGCACTTTATCTTCCATCCTCGCATCGCCGCCCTCTCTTGCTTGTAGTCTCAGTCAAGGACATCCTACCTCTTCTCGCATTATCCGTCGTCTTGGTCCTCGAAACTTTCAGGAAACACTTGGTGTCAGATACAAAAATGGGCTGCGTCTGCAATTCACAGTGTGGTCACTGCGGCTGAACCTGAACCTGGATACCAACCACTTAGCACCCCGAGCCGTGGGAAGAAGAGCCTGTATAACGAGCAAGCTGCATCACCGCAGGCAAGCAGGCTTTTATCCCTCCCATTCAGCAACTCAACCCTCCTTCGGCAAGTCATCACCCGCTTGCTTTGACTCTGCCTTTCCTGGCAGTGAACATATAACGTGGAACTCGTATAACTGTATATCGAACTATAGAGAGAAAATCAGCTTGAAGAGGCGCTCGCGCGTGGGCTTGTAGAGGTCCCGGAAGGTAAAGTCATGGACAGAGCTCAAGAGTGTGCACCGTCTTCACGCCGGAAGCGAGCTTCTGCCCGGCGAACCTGGAGCTCGAAACTGAGAGCTGGAAGCTGAGAAGCGAACTGTTGGGGAGCTGGTGTTGCTGCTACCTGTTCTGCTCGCGCTTTTCATTTGCAGTATTGATCTCAGCCGCTTTCGCCCCCGCGTTAGTAGATTTTCGTCGCAGCCTACGAGCAATACACAAAGCCAATTAAACACGTTGCACACGAGATTTTACCTCGGTTAAACTGTCTACCCCGCTTCGTAATTCCTATGCAGTGGTCAAGACTGACGACCTTACACCGGAAATTTTCCACTTTTACTAACTTGTTCCTCGTCTCTATTAACGAATCAGGTCAAAAGCTCCGTCTAGGCGCACGCTCAAACACTCAGCCCACTTTCAACGCGTGCGCGCCCAATGGACGACTATAAACCAGGCTTTTCACCGCAGTCATTCTCTGAGACGGGTGCTTTTATGACTGAAGAGCTGACTCAGGCCTATACTCCTTTTCAGTACCAGCCGCTCCGGACTGACAAGCACGAAATCCGCCTCATAACAGTGCAGGGACTAGCAGCCCTTTCCCCGGACTCCGAGGGCAGTAATCCTGTGCGCTGTACCTTGAAACATGCTTTTCTCGAAGATTTACCACCGTACTCTGCGCTGTCATATGTCTGGGGAGACCGCAATACTACGAAGAGCATCCTTGTGGATGACCACGAGCTTCAAGTCACGACAAACCTGGAGTCCGCCCTTAGGCATCTTGCTGTAGACTGTAGCAATGACGGCACAACGGACATTACTCTCTGGGTGGATGCGGTGTGCATTGACCAGTACAACATGTCCGAGAGAACGCATCAAGTATCTCAAATGGCCGAAATCTACAAACACGCTGCTGAGACCATCATCTGGCTGGGGCCGTCGAGCGACGACAGCTGCCTCGCCTTGGATAGCCTGAGATGGATGAGCAGGACCGCAGACTCGAGGTTCCACGGCCTGATCAAATCCTGGTCTCTATTTCCCTTCAACGAACACGCTCCGTGCGGGTCCTGGGAAGACACCGTCCAGACAGTCCTCGACGACATCCTGAACGAGCTCTGCGATGACGGCTCCAGAAAGCTGAAGGCCATCGGCTCGCTGTTCGGGCGAGCGTGGTTCCGGCGCGTTTGGGTGGTCCAAGAACGGGTTTTGTCCCTCAACCCCGTCCTGTACTGCGGCGAGCACTACATCTCCTGGGATCGGTTTTTCGACGGCTTCTGGGTGCTGTGCGGGCTGCGCGACTACCTCAACACGGCCGACTCCCGGCACGACAGCTCCGTACTCGCAGCCAATCTGACCGCCAAAATCCTGAATGTGGTGCCCGTAGCGTTCACGGCGGCCGGTCAACCGCTGCTGGACGTGCTGGCTCTTTTGTCGGGGAACGGGGATGAGGCACAGCTCGAGGCGTCGGATGAGCGTGATTTTATATATGCGCTGCTGGGGCTTGTGGATGGCGGGAAGAGCCCCGCCGTTCGGGCTGATTACTCGAAGAGCTGGGCCAAAGTCAAGGTCGAAGTCGCCAAAGCCTGTCTAACGTATTACGGGCTGGAGGTTCTGTCCTTCAGCGGCAATTATTCCATGCAACACAGAGAAGAGGCGCTTCAAACTGGAAGATCCCTTCGGGAAACGCCTACATGGGCGCCGGACTGGTCGTCGAAGCATCTCCCGCAGCCTCTCAGTGTCCGTTCCAGGTTCGTTGTAAGAGGAGGACGGAAGCGAAGCGCGTACTCTGCCTCAGGGAATACCAGCCAAACTGTAGGGGAGGAATCATTCGATGACCAAAACCACTTGCGATTGTGGTCCATATTCATCGATAATGTTGTGCAGCTGGGAAAACCACCACCGGACACGGATGATATCTCTGACAAGTCGGAGCGTGTTTCATCCCTCGCTCTCTGGCTTGCTGATCTGAAGGCTCTTTTGCCGGACGTCAGTGAAGTCTACGACACGGAAGAGAAGGTATCCGAAGCGTTGTGGAAGACCCCAATTGCCGATCGCGGGTGTGTGCACAATTATGAAACCGCCAGAGCTTCAGAGAATACTCGGTTGGCATACCAGGCAATACTCAACGGCGATCCCTCACCAGGCATTAAATATGCGGATATTTTCCAGAATAAACTTCACAGGAGGCGGCCTTTTCGGACCGCGAGAGGATATTTTGCGATTGGTCCAGAAGACATGCGAGAGAATGATTCTATCTGGATTTTCCCTGGTGCTGATGTTCCCTTCGTCTTACGCGCCGCTGAGGAAGGACGGTTTAGTATCGTTGGCGAGGCGTATGTGCATGGTATTATGCATGGAGAGATTATGGAGCAGGATTGGGAGCCCAAGGTGATTGAGTTAGTTTGAAGGCAAGCTTTTGGACGGCTGCAAAGCTGTTACCCTCAGGAATGCGGGTGATATGCCTGTTACTATGGCTATCAATCTATGAGAGATGTTGGAGGTGATACCAGCGGAGACCAGGGCAAAGGTTCCGGAGTTTGCCAAAACGTCCCATAACATCCGCAATCAATGCGTTTTGCTTCGACCCATTGCCGTGGTGGGCAAGCGTCAGCAGTGGAACACAAGAAGGCCGCTTTCGAAGCAACGGTGGTCCCTCCTCTCCCTCTCCTTAGATTACCCTCACTATCAGACACAATGATTTACGCTAATTCTGCGTCCTCTTGCTCTGCTGCTGAGCGACCATGTCCGCGCGATTGTCTATTCACGGTTCTGGAAAGATCTGGCAATGCCTGCGTTCGATGGATCAAATGATCCCTCACCGATTGCCCAACCCGAATGGCTGGCCGTGTGCAACTTTCCACCTCTCTCCGACGGCAAGAATTGTGGAACCGATGGTATCCTTCGAGTTGGCCCAAGAGACCGAATCATGGAGTCTGCTTGATTGACAGAGAATAAACACCAGCATCCAGTAAGGCGTGCAAATTATTTTGCTACCATGCAACAAAAAACAAACAGGTGGGCTAACTACTCTCGTACGCATTGCACTCGCTCAATTACTCAGTACGAAACATGGATTGTTTCGGCCGCATAATCTTTTCCTGAAGTTGTAATTAATGTATGCTTGCGTTTCTGACCATTAATTTCAGCTTAGCTAACAGCTCGAATTGATATCCTTTATTGTTTGGTCCGCCAACATGATCGGCAGAGAGAGGACGGGTTTGCAGCAAATCCTCGACACTGGGATAGCTATCGTCCTGCCAGAATCATCGGTTAAGGCAGCATGACCCGCGGGATAAGGCAGCAGCGGGATATCTCCGATGCTGCCGGGTGCCTCAGTTTCTGGGTAGGCGGCTTTGACCTCATTAGAATCTTGATTTAGCTGCATAGCGGCGAGCAGCTCATTAAAGGTCTCAGGCGGAGCTTACAATCGTGAGTAACATAAAGGGCCGCGAGTTACCCTCCCGCACCCGGCATTGGTACAGAGCCGTAGCAATGTGTCCACGACCCGACACCAATCCCCTTATGCGCGATGCTTTGCAGGCAGAAAGTCTTGTTTTCACACCGTTCTAATTCGGCGTAAACGTTAAGGACGCGGCGTTTACGGATATACTCGAGGAGCCGTAGGAAAGAAAAATAACGACATCGACGACGATGATAATAGTACAGAGACCAAGAATGGAGCTGTTCGTGTACGCACATGCCCCCAGCCTATTCTCTCTATCTTGCTCTCATCCCCGTTTCATAAATCTTGCTTAGCGGCTATTGCATTATAGACACGAAGCAAGGTAATAAGAATTCCCACATTCTGGTGATAGCTTAAAAAGGTGTAGCATTCGTTGCTCTTCGAAAGGTGTGAGTAGTAGTAGCTCGCCTCGCTAAATACGGAGGGAGGCGGGAGCAACGGAGCTACCCCTCCGCCAGTCAACAAATTTAATAGAGTAGTTTAGCTATAGTAAGTGTCTTTTGTTAATTTGTGAAGAGCCGGGGATTCTCTCCTCGGGCTAGAAGGCGGAGCTGCGGAAGGCGGAGATTATAAGCGCTTGTTGGACCTACCGCAGAGTTGCTCTAGGAACTCGTCGGACATAAAATAAGAGAGAGCGTAGACATAATTCTTGGACGCATCCTCCTCCTTACTAACGGCGAGACCTACTCAGTTATTAAGAGGCGTTGCTCGAAGAGGGTGGGAAGGAGGAGTATGAGTATCGAATAGCGAACCGCGGCGGTGGTAGATTATTCTAATCTTTCTATAGTTAATTCGGATTTCGGGAAAAGCTTAAAGCAACTTCAAAGATCTCACTACGTGCGCAGTAGCATTCGCTGATGCTATTGGGTTCGTGTAGGTAATAGCTCTACGCTTTCTTTACAACCATTCCGCACAGTATTAACACGGTGTTCTTTTCCTAATATAAAGCGCTTTAACATAATAATTTATAAACACCCTAATATCCCTACTATACTCCCTAATAAAAAGGCTTAAAGAAGTAGTAGATTTCGTACTTCTATCGAAATGTGCGTCTTTAAATTTATATTATACTTATTAAGAAGTAGCTTGTAAGAAATTATTTCGAAGTTACTTTAATTTATTCAGCCTGTTTTACCTAAGATAATCAATACAGTACGGAATAGAAAGATGTACTTGACCAGCATAAATGAAGCTCAAGACCTCAACGAGTTGCTACGGAACACTTGACCCGCTCTTTTATTGTGTTTGACTATATTATAGAAGAATCCAAGCAGGGAGCAAGACATGCAGCTCTATATCGACACTGGTATTTTTTAAGTACTTCTGTTACCTATTCGTCTCTAAGAACCCACTTTGGCTTGAAAATACTCTCTAAAGCTAGAGATAGTAGCAGTTGCAAGAAGGGCCTTGTTACGGTTTTTGGAGATGATAGGTTGGATAGAGGTGTAAGTTTAGTCAGACACAGCTAACGGGCGATATGCTATCCCTTACTGGAGTATCTCTCTTTTTAAATCCTCCCGCGCAAATTTCTTTCCAAATTAACTCTTACTTTCTCAACATCCATAATAAGCCGTAAAGATCTTTCCAAAACGCTTATCTGGAGCCAAATAAAGATCCTAAGCTTCAAGCAGCTCCTCAAAAAAAATACTTTATAAAAGAAGCGACACGCTTTAATACCGCATTTAGTAACCCCTTCCTACCGCAGCAAACCCGACCGCAACCCTACCAGAAAGTCCTACACGCCCCACACCAGTCGCCCCCAGACCACTAGCTTCGCGCCCACCCGCTCAAACGACGAAAGCGATCCTCTTCCTACACCGCTCGCCGCTATCGCTATTATCATCATCGTTACCATCACATAGACCGTAGTCACCGCGGCTGGGGGCGTGAGAGGATGTTGCCGAGAGGTGGGAAGCTATGGGTTGTGGGGAGTGTTGATGTGCCCAGGTATATTGGGGAGCCCTGGTGGGAAAGGCGGGATGATGATGGTGAGCGACTGCGGCCGGCCGGGGCGTGCTGATGGTCTTTTCGGGGAAACGGACGCGGATACCTGGTGACCTTGTTGACTTGAGGTGGGACGCCCTGTTTTGCAAGAAGCCATCCCAACTCTTTTGCCACCTGCGCCGTACGCCCTCACTGCACAGTCGGACGCCCGAGGGCTGGCGTTGCCGAATCTCGTTATGTTTCCGCTACGCTGGCTGGTGGGCGTGGAGGAAGTCTCCTGTTATCGCACTTCACGCATCAACAAGCTGTATCCAGCATATTCCGTCCGGCAAGGTGTCATCGCAATGCCACCTTTGAGTTTGTACTCTCGTGGCGGCGAAGCAGGTTCTGGTTACGGACGCAAAGAGTTCGATTCGCGCGAGGGGCAATTCGAGCTTTTCGCTAACAGTATCCAAGCCCTGACGACAGAATTTCTGTTCTGCTTCTCTTCCTCTCGTCATCATCCCCATGGGGATTCATGACAGAGATAGTATCCAACGACGCGGCGGACAGAACGTGGAGGCCCGGTCGGGAGGGCACTTACCTTCAATCCCCCTCAGCAGTCGCGAGTCTACCTCCGCCCCAGCTCAGCAGCTGTGAGTGGTCAGTAGTGATCCGGGCTTCCAATCTGTGCCGCACACCCCCAACAGATCTCACATCACCCTCCATCCCCCTTGCGCCCCACCATGGCCCTTCATTCCTGGGGCGATTGCTCGTTGTGCTGCATACCATTTCCCCCTTTCCCGCCCCAAGCAGTGCCAGGAAGAGCCGTCATCCAAGGCGTTGTTGCTGGTGGGCGGCTGGGCCACCGCAGAAGATGTCGCTCGCGGTGGAGCACGACTGACCGGCGCGACGCTCTTGGCATCCTGCGCTACGCTCCGGCACGCAGTGGTGCGTCAAGCTGGCAGCGGCAGCGGCGGACGAGCGGCAGGGGGGTAGGCTGGCTGCTGCGTGGGCGGGGTGTGCGGCAGGGACGTTGAGCGGGAGGGCTCGCTTTGCTGGCTTGGCACCTGGGGCAATAAGATCCGCCGGTGGGCGGACGCGGGGGGCGCTGAAATCTGCATGCTATGCGTCGAGTATCTCGTTGTCGGGAATGTCGAGGCGGCGGAGCAGCTTGAGGACTTGGCCATCGCACTCTAAGCGGGAGACGGAACTGGGTTGTTGTTGTTGTGGATGGAGGATCTCGTGGCGGGCAATGTGGTTGGAGTCGTCTTGAGTCATTGTCAGCCTCATCGTGACAAGGGAGAGCCATCGGAATGTTCACGCGGAGACGCGTTGTGCGTGCAGATTTCGCAAGCTTGCGCGAGGAAGGCTGGATGCTGGCTCCTGCCGGAATGAAGCAGACGACGGCCGGGCTGGAGGAGGACCAACATTGAGGAGTGAGTCGCAGAGCGGTTGATGCACGCGAGCTGCGCGAAGACAATGCGTGTCGAGATGATGGCACGCGTTTCGTGCGGCGTCGCGGGCGCGCGGGTCGCCGCGTCTGTCAGCGCGTCGACGCGCTCCAGTACTTACCAACACCGTCATCGCCGCCCAGACATTCCACTCGCTGTCTCCTGCACCGATCACCGCAGCGCCGCCCGCTGCGTTTCCCCAGGCACCGTACACCTTTGGTTGGCCAGCCCCGACCTTCGCGCGCATTCGCGGCACCACAAATCGGTGTTGACGACGAGCGATCCCGTCCCGGACACAAACGGGAGCGGATGCAGGAGCAGTTGCAAATGGGCGTGAGGAGCTGGAGCGGCGGCGGCAGCAGCACAGGTAGGACGCGCGAGGATGCTGCGGATTCCGTGCAGCGTGTGGAAGCGCGATGGGAGCATGTGACCCGCAGCTCACAACCCACGACGCCCGCTGCGAACAACGCTAATCTGGCTACAGCGAGGATCCGTCGCCTAGGCTTGCGCTTGCTGCGGCTCCGTGGCTTCAAGACTGACGTCCTCGCCCGCGCGCAGTGTTTCATCTCTCCGCCCTCGCTGTCGCCGGCCTCCCATCTGGCAGCCCGACTGATGTGACGGCCGCTGCCGCTTCTCGATGCCACGCCCCGCGCCGTCACGTCCGCCAATCGAGGGTCTCGAGTCCATCGCCCTGTCCTACGCCTACCAGCTCCGCCTGCTCAGCAATCATCGAGCGTCATCACCCCTCCCACCGCTACAACGTGGAAAATGCTGCTCGCTGGTGCGGACGCTCTAGGGGAGGGCCAGCCTCGTGCTGCGGATTGCTTGTTGCATATGCTTTGTGGCAACATAAGCTCATGTCGTTCATCATCTCTTCCATGATGCCGACCGCTTCTCCTTCCCGAAATCGTGTCCTCCCGGACTATAGCTTCCTCGCTGCACACGTCTTCGCAGTTCTCTCCGCTCCGCATATCTCCTCTTCAGCCTAGTTTCCTTTCTTTCTCAAGTCCCTTCCTCTTCATACACAAATTGCCGAACACCCACCTACCAACACAACACACCCACGCCACCACCACCGCCTCGGCATCCATGTCGAAGCTACCACTCAAGACAGCCGCAGACAGTCTATCCGCACTGAGCCGGCGACCGCGGGGTAATGGCGCTGCGAGGCCAGAGCAGGTGTGGGTCATTCCGGCATCTGGAGATGTCGAGCGCTGGGGCTCAGAGGGCGTGCAGGAGGTGGCTGAGCACAGTGGGGGCAACAACTGGCGGTGGAGAAGTGCTGGGGTGGCGCAGACGTGCTTGGTAGTGGTGGAAGCTTGCGAAGAGACAAGGGTAGACGGCTGCAGAGTGTGAGCGATGTTCGCTCACGCACTGCTCTCGGCGTGTCGAGCAGTCGGGCCTGTCACGCCTGATTTGAGGCTGCGGATCTGTTTGGCTGCTTTCGCCCACAGACCAGGAGGGCTCTTATTTTGTTCGACTAGTCTCGCTCTGCACGTAATCCTCAGCAGCCCTGTCGCTTCATGTTGGTTCACACGCCGTGGCGGTACCCTGTGCGAGCCCACAACACAAGAATCCGTCTCATTGGCTGACGACGCCCATGCTCCGTGCCTGCCCTGCGGATCAACACAGATGCCTGCACCCACTCCGCCAGCACACCCACACCGCAACCCTCCCCTCCCCGCCGCTTTCGCCTGCCTCTGAGCTCCCGCCCGCGAGCTGTCTTGGGCTTCTCTGCACTGCGTCCGGCTCCACGCTGCTGTCTACGTTAAGCTACATCTCGGGGGAGGAGTCCACTGGCGGTGGCTCGGGCGGGAGGCTCGGGGACTGGGTGGCGGAGTGGCGGAGCTTGTGGTTATTTTTGTGGCTGGTATTGGATTTGTGTACGCGTGCGGAAGGCTTGGTGTCTTGCTTGGTGGTGGTGGTGCCACCAAATCGATATCTCGAGATGATGCCACGGTCGATTAGACGGCTGTTCGAAAATGATAGGGAAGATGATTGGTAGCACATGTGTCAGGTAGCATGACACGGGAGTAAAGCATAGTAGTGAGATGGCCTCAATTTGATCTGCAAGAGGATATCTCCTCACTGCGGTTAAGCCGCACCATGTGTTGATGGATGAAGACCCGTAATTCAGTTTCCCCCCAAAGCACCCCCCAACCATCATATCGCCGTGTTTTTGCCCGTTCCAACCATATCAGAATCCCACCGCAACCCACAATCCGAGCACCAAGACCAAGCCCTTGTCTTCGCACGCCACTCCCCAGGAAATCCTCACTCACTCACTCACACGGCGACGCGACCTCCTCCGCACCCACCACCCCATCCACCACCTTCTCCCTCAAGAACCTCCCCCAGAACGCCTCGAACGCAGGCCTCGTAACCGCCGCCATCATCGTCATCACGTCCCCCGCGTCGCCCCCGTGCATGAACAGCGGCGCCGCCTCAATCAAACAGAACCGCGCCACCGCCTCAACCTGCAGCGGATGCAGCGGACGGCGGTCCGACCGCGCGACCAGGATGTTGTCCTTGCTCGTGCCTTCGAGCTGCTGCCGCTGAAGCGCCGTCAACGTCGTTGGGTCGAGCGGCTCGCGCAGCGTGAGGAGCGGGATGCCCATGTGCGCGGCTTTGGCGAAGCGGTCGAGGAAGGGGTGGTCGGGGTGGTAGGGAGAGAGGGAGGAGTGGTGGTGGTCGTGCGGGAGGAAGATGGGGTGGTGGTAGGGGATCATGATGGCTTCGTAGGGGGGCGCGGCGCGGCGGGTTTGGTCGGGAGGGCGGTTGATCCGGACGGCTTGGACTCTGCTGCGATTGCGGAAGAAGTTGTCGGGGGAGAGGGTGCTGGGTGGGCCGTGGCTTTGGATCTTTTGGTTCTTCGAGCGCAGGTAGTCGACGGCGTGGCGGAAGTCGAGGGTGTCGATGTCGCGGCACTGGGCGTGCTGGGAGCCCACGGTGCCGTATGCGATCATTGGGCCTTTCCAGTCGAAGTGGGCCGTGTCGGGCTGCTTGGTCAGGGTGAAGACGGCACGGTTGGGCACGGATCCGTCGGAGAAGAAGTTGTTGCGCCACATGACGTGGACTGTATCCGAGAGGTTGCGGTTCAACCTTTGACTGACCTGGATCTGAGCCGCGTTCATTGTGCAATCGCCGAGGTAGGGCGCGGAACTGGGGATCTGGTTGCCCCAGAGGCCCGGCCGGCAGTGGAACCAGGTAAGACAAGGCTTGCTTTGGTTCGGAGGGAAGAAGATGCCGAGTACGTGCTCCGGGCTGGGACGTGAGGCAAGGTCGAAAGTCGAGTAGGCGCGGCAAAGGAGCTTGTGGGTCGGCCAATCCGCAGTCTGGCATTCCTTGGAGCAGTAGCGGCTGCAGTGGCAGCGGGCGCAGGTGAAGTGGTGCGGCTTGTTGCACGAGACACACAGGCTGCTGGGGTCGGTCATGTTGAAGTTGGTTGCAGAGACGTGTTGGGTGGAGGAGGTGCTGAAGAAGTTGATGAGGAAGTGGTGGGGGAGGTGCTGAAGATGTCGATGAGGAAGTGGTAGAGAGGAGGGTGCGGCTGAGTGGACGTTGAGGGTTTATGGGCCCTCGCGGGTGCGTCAAGCTAAACCCAATGCAGGAGCGAGGTGATTGAGAGGAGCAGAGTCATCCGCTTCTTAACCGAGCATTGATGTGATATACGTCACTAATCACAGGTTTGGAGTCGCCGAGAGTGATTGAAGTGGCAGGACTATGAATGGTTGCGATGCCTCCTGCTCTCAAACAATAAATGGATGGATGACCGTCGTGGACTCGACTAAAACATTTGGCAATTCGGATTGGAGTCTTGGATGTCGCGGCGGTATGCGGAGACCCAAGGTACCAGCGGACAAAGACAGACTGTGGCTACGGTGGGAGCAGAGGTTGTCAGCGTTCTACAGACGTGCTCCTCTGCATGTCCAGATGGCAAAAACCCAGGGTCCGGGACGAGTGAGTGGCGACGATTGCTCGGGTTTTGTGGGCGGTGGCCAGCAAATCCCTGGAAAAGTCCTTGATGTGTCTCCTGCTGAGTTCTTAATACAGTGTGATGTTTGTAGCTATGACGTGAACGAGAAATTGTGCATGGGAGCACATACAAAGAACCGAAATAAACCATCGAGGGACGGCTTTCCTCCAGGCACAGCTGAGTAGACATTCGCACATCGCCTTTACAGCTCGGTGGATACCTTGTAATGACCTGGGCCCAACGAGATACTGCGGGCGAGATGGCTTTCTTTCGCTCTCTGCTCTCCCTCTCCTGCAGGCGCGCTGGCCTCCGACCTCCCCATCGTGTTTGCTTCAAGCATCCCGCCTCTTCACAGTTTGACTCCCCGCCCGTCAGCCCAGTATCCGTCTCCGTGTTCTCTCCGATGTGCGACTCGAGGTGGGATAGTGACGGCGAGGGCGAGGTTCGCTGCCCTGTGCGACGAGGCCAAGGCTGCTCCTCGCGTCCGCCGCAACTCGTGGACATCGAGTCCCGACTGGCCTCCACAGACGCCTCAGTGACGTCGCCGCAGCCCTCGCAGTCGGAGCGGAGTGGCCCAAGCTCGTCCCCAAGAGCCAGCAGCAGCGGCAACAGCAAGCAGCGCAGCGCATCTCCCGCAGCCCGTCGGCCTCGGCCATGCTCTTCGCCACGCCGACGCGCAGCTTCGACGAGCCCTTCATCCCGTCCTACTACTTCAAGGTGCGTGCGCCGCCTCCCGCCGCCATTGCCGCCGCAGCTCCGTCTCCGCGACGCCGACCCCGACGACATCCCCCCCGTCGCCGCCTTCAACGACGCGCAGCCCACGCCATGCCCGGGGCTCGAAACCCGCTGGGCGCACGTCGGGACCATCGACCAGGGCGCCAAACGCCGTTTCCACTGCTGCGAGGACGAGAACGCGAGGGCCAGGGTCATGTGGGACATTTTGGAGACGGACGCGGGCGAGGCGCCTGAGGCCATGGTCGGCTGGAGGTGAATAGGTAGCGTGTACGCAGCCCGCCCGAACGAATCACCACTCCTCTACTGACCTCCGGAAGCAATTGCTTTGCATCGAAACCGACATCCTTCCTCTCGCCGTCTTAGACCCCGGGTTCGCCGAGAAGGCCGACTTCGTCCTCCGCACGACGAGGCCGACGTGCGCGCTGTCTACCTACGCCGCAGCCCACGCACAGCAGGCGGATGAGGGCGTGAGAGCAGGCGAGCCTGTTGGTGATGGGAGATGGCGAATGCGGTTGGAGTGGAGTCGAGGTTTGGGGGACGAAGCCGTTGGAGCGGGGGATGTAGATGGTCTTGATGCAGCGGGGTTGTTATGATCAAGACGTAGGGAGAGCTGGCTGGCTATTTGGAGGCGCTTTAACCGGTCCATGGCGGGCTGGGGGATGACGAGCTGGCGGTGTAGCGTGACGTGAGACTTGCGGGTGGCTGGGTCTGTGGGCCTTGAAGCTTTGCGAGTGCGCGGCGGAGACTCCATTGGCGGGGAGGACGAGGACGAGGACGAGGACGAGGACGACGAGGACGAGGAGGACAAAGAGAAGAACAAAGAGAAGAACAAAGAGAAGAATAAAGAGAAGGATAAAGAGAAGGACGAGGAGGAGGACGAGGACAAAGAAAAGGACAAAGACAAGGACAAAGACAAGGACAAAGACAAGGACGAGGAGACGAGGAGGAGGATGAGGAGGGGGTCCTGCGCTCCCTGACGACTACAGTCAGTCCTGGGACTGCGCTTCTGCACATTTGCACCTACAGCCGCACGCTAAGCGTCGCATCCTTCCACAAAGGCTCACCACCGCACCATAGCCACACAAACCTTGGCATAGTCTGGCACCAAGCAAGCCAATGAAGACTCCGGGTTGCATCAAGGCCGCTATGGCGGCTTTGCGTGCCTTATTCCAAATATTTCTCTCTTCAGACTTGCGTTCTCGGATGTCGCCCAATGCATGGTTAACGATGCTCTTTCAATGACCCATGATGGAAGCATGATGTATTTTGTAGAGAACACCGGAGTAATCAGCGACACCGACGCCAGCCATGATATTCACACGTCAGCGCTTGTCCGTCATTCCAAATTGACGGGCCGATACCGCTTGAATTGGGACATGCCGCCCAAGAACCCCAAGCTGGCCTGGTTCTGGGTAGCTCGAGCCAGATCCTGGTTGACGGTGACATGAACTTGCTTCTGACAGCCAGCAGGTGGGAATGCATCGGTAGAGATTGGGACAAGCGGTCCTCGTCCGCGGCATCTACCGCTCGCCGCGCGACGCCCCGTACATCTTCGCCAGCACCGTTTGCAGTACGCTGCGGTCTCGATCTCCAGCCACGAGCTTTCCAACATAGTTGTCACTTTGCGTAAGTCCCTGAACATCATCCTTGGTACCCTTTGGCCCGCTGCTGTGACCTTTGCTAAGTTTCTGCCAATTTCTAACTTCGGTCACCGCCGAGCTGTTCGCCCGATTTAACAGCGCCTGCAGGCTCCATACTCGCGGTGAGTTGTGGATGACTAACTTAATTGGTGAGATTTCTCGTGTAAAGTTCTTGAGCATGCACCTGGGTGGGATCTTCTCACAATTGGGTTCGGCCTATTCATGTCCATCCAAAATTTACTCCAGATTCAAGCGCCACCTCCTTTTACTTTTCGTTTGCCCGTACCCCCCAGATTCCCCCTCCCGCTAATCAACCTGTCCTTCACCCATTTAAAGTCACTATTCATTTGAGATTGGACCCTAAAGAGCCCACTGATCAAGACTGCTTCCTCAAGAAATCAGAGCTACACCGTTAGCTGGAGAACTGCGAGAGAGACATCACCCATACCGAGCGTACTTTCCTCGTCAAAGAATGAGATGTCGATTGCAATTGCCGGTTTACGGACGCATTCTGCGCCGTATCTCCATGCAGAGACCTGGGGTGACAGAGCTCCAGGGTTTTCAGAATGACAGCTTGTAAAGCAAAAAGGCGAAAGGAAACTCTTTCATCGACGATTTGATCGTACTTCCGGTCATCTGCCCATCGCCAACAACGCTCAGGCACCCATGGTAGCATGATGCGCTTCCAACTCTCTAAGGTTAATACACGTCGAGTCTTCGATTGCCCGTCGGCTTCCGCCCCCAACCCTCCGCTTGCCGCTCTGGCGCACTCAGCAATCACAGACGCGGAAATAGTGAAGGACCCGTCACGAGCGGGATGCACCATTGCCGTCATGGATCAGAAGGAAGCTGGTCTACTGTCAGACAGAGAAAACTTGCCGGGAATCCGCGCACGGCGCCCATCCACCCAGACTTTGCTTGTAGCCAGCGATAGCAGCGTCGGCTTGCCGACCCTGACGCGGCACAGAGCGCCATCGGAGTATCAGAAATACAACACGGAACGCACACGAGTGTCATCCCTACAGACCCCGGGTCTTCTGCCAAACGGACCGGCAACGCGGACATGTGGCGGGCAGAGCGTGGCGAGCTGGCCTACCTGTGTGCACCCGAAGCTCGCTGCGGCGCCTCCGAGCGATCAGGCGCGGCTGTCCATGGCACTCGGTGAATGCTTGCGGATATAATCTCCTCGGTCGGTGAATGAGTCAGGGAGACGGTCGGTCGGTCGGCAAATTAGTCAGTCACTCGGTCGGTCGACTAATCGATCAACACCGTCAACCCGGCCGCTCGGTCGGTCGATCAACAACACCGTTAACCCCGTTATGCGGATCAGCCGCCCGCCGCTCATCATCTGCAGCCCTCGCTGTAGCCTAGAGGACACAACCAGTGAGGAATCCAGATGATGGAACCCTTCTCGCAAGACGCTCCTGAAATGGCTAGGACGACAGTCTCAGTGCTCGGGGTTAACGCAGGCACTCGCGTCAACATGGCGTATTAAAAGGCACTCAAAAGGGCCCGCCAGCACTGATTCATTCACAGAAGCCAGCACTGATTCATTCCCCGAAAACAACCCATCTCATATCTCTATTGCAAACCCAGCCCCCACGGCACCAACCCAACCGACCATGGCACCCCTAAAAGTCCTCATCAGCGGCGGCGGCATCGCCGGCACCGCCCTCGCCTTCTGGCTCTCAAAGCTAGGCCACACCGTCACAGTCGTCGAATGGTTCCCCAGCCTCCGGGACACCGGCCTGCAAATCGACCTCCGCGGCCACGGCATCGAAGTCATGCGGCGCATGGGCCTCGAACGCGAATTCCGCGCCAAGTCGATCCAGGAGGAGGGCATGGCGCTGGTCGACGGCGCGGGCCGGCGGTGGGCTTTTTTCGCGGCGAATAGGTCTGGGAAGGGGCGGCAGAGCTTCACGACTGACTTTGAGATTATGAGGGGGGATCTGTGTCGGATCCTGCATGACGCGGCCCGGGACCGCGTCAACTACGTCTTTGGGACCTCGGTCGACGGCTTCGAGCAGGACGAAAGCGGCGTTGATGTGCGCTTCGCGGACGGCAGGAGGGAGCGCTTCGATCTGGTTGTCGGGGCTGATGGCCAGGGATCGCGTACGCGCAGGATGATGCTCGGTCCCGGCACTGCGGATCCGTTCGACTCCCTTGGGATGTACAGTGCTTACTTCACCATTCCGAAGCCTGTCCAAGAGGGGGAGCGATACATCGCCTCATGCTACATCGCCGGCGGCGGGCGCGGCGTGATGACTCGGCGGCATTCTCCACACGCAATGCAGGGGATTCTGTCCTGCATGGCTGCCTCGCCGCGATTGGAGAACAGCCGGAAGGGCGACGTCGACGAGGAAAAGGAGGCCATGGCTGAGCTTTTCCGTGGCGCGAAGTGGCAGACCGAGTGGCTGGTGAAGTCGATGCGGGACGCCGACGACTTCTACTGCGAGCGTCTTGGCCTCGTTAAGATGGATTGCTGGTCTAGCGGGCGCGTGACGCTTGTGGGAGATGCTGGGTATTGTCCCTCTGCTCTCACGGGGATGGGGACCACCAGTGCCCTTGTTGGGGCGTACGTGCTGGCTGGTGAGATTGGGAAGCATTGCGGAGAGGGCTGTACCGAGGACGGTCTTGCCGTGGCGCTCAAGAGCTACGAAGAGAAGTTTCGGCCTTTTATGGAGCAGGTTCAGAAGGGGCTTTCAAAGGAGAAGAACCCGTGGGATAACTTTCCGTCTTCGCCGTTGGGTGTTACTCTCTTCTACGTTTTCATGGCGGTGGTTTCGTTTCTGAGGCTGGATGTCCTTGCTAAGTGGGTTCTTCGTGAGGAGATCCAGGATTGGACCCTTCCGGACTATGAGGAAATGGTGCAGGGTTAGAGATGGAGGATGTCTTGTATTATATTTTCGCAGAGTGGCTCTTATATTCTCCACTTACATTATCCACTTGCATTCTCCAACTACATTGTCCGCTTGCATCATATCAAACCCTTCTTATCAATATATCCACTCACCGGCATCAGCAAAAAGACTAGACTTGCTCCATCATGAGACTCTGCCTCGTAGGCAGGGTTGCCGTAAGCAAAATGTCGAATAAAGAAAAAGGCGGTCCCGCGAAATCACTTGCGTTGGCTTGGCCATTTATATTCTGACATAGAATGATAGCAAATAATGATTCACTCGGACCGTTGCTTGATTAAAACACAGCGATGATGAGAACCTATTGTGCATTGAAGCTGACATACACATCACCGATTGGATGGATTTAACCCTTACCAAAGCATGAGCGCATTGATTTCGAAGCAGCTCTTTTCGAAAACTTTTTGGGTCTTTCCAGCCGAGAGGAGTACATCGACTACTCTTAGAGGAAGTACATAAAGAGGGCTTGAAGAAAAGACTTAATCAAGCACTACAGGTATCAAATGAAAACGGGTTCTATGTAATGGCCAACAAATCACGAGTAGGTAAATAGACTTTCCTTTTACTTAAACAAATCAGTGCATTTATTATCTTGTCTTATTCGCTGGAATCCGTATAAACTACTCGCTTACGTGATCAGATGACGTGGCATCTGCGGGGGAGGCTCCGAAGCCGCAAAGACCCCTCGTCTCATAAGAAGGCAAGACGTGCCAAAGGTTTTCAAATTCTAGCCCAACGACGGGAATTGGGGTGCCTAGATCCGCAACATGGCCCAGAGCTTGTTTCCATTTTCCAATGTTATAGAGCAGCCGACGCCGGCGGAAGTCTCAGCCTTGCGTGAATATGGCAACGGAGTCATACACAGGGCAATGTTCCAGAATTCAATTCGTTCGAATCGACGGTATTGGTCCGAGAGACTACCTCAAGGCTATCGTGAAAAACAAATCATATGGTTGAGGGAGCGCGACCCAGTGCGCTCGAGATATCCGGTGGAGCCTTTCAATCCAGACGAAGGACTTTTCGTGGACGACAGTGGTTCTTTGGGGCACGAACAGGATCAGTTGTGTGCGAATACCCATCTGAACGCCTTTTATCCCGAGGGCGTAAACCCGGTCAAGTACAGTTCCAATGCGTGGCTTTCACATGCTCCCTTTCATCGGTTCTGACGAGTAGATTATCAGGGCTGAATTCTACATCACCGAGCACCTTGGAGCAACTAATTGGAGGAAGAGTCGAGATTACTTTTTTGACGACTCTACCATCCACTTCCTGGATTTGGTGCAACACAAATGCCGCCTGGCACGAGTCAAGTCCTGTCAATGGGGGCGATGTCGAGCACTGAAGGAAAAGCTCAACCAAATCCTCCCCGTGTGCGAAGGATGGACAGCATTCCGGGACTGGGCGCTTGCAGCCATCTCTTGTCAACTCACTGCAGCCGCAGCAGGATATAAGCGGCTTGATCCTTTCAATGCGTTCGCCTTCCAAGAGCTTATCTACGCGAAACTCCTACGTGGCACTTCCCAGGATACAAAAATCACGTTCCAAGTGTGTGAGATCATATACTTCTGGCTGAGCGAGATCGAAGTTCCCATACGTCCGCAGGGCAGCACCAGGTTTGATTGGCACGAGAAAGTAAACTGGCAGATATGGAGCGGAGACGACACAGAGACCGGCCATGTCACGCTGCCGATGGTTGAGCAAGCAAAGAAAGAGGCAGCAGGACTGGGGATCTGTCCGACTCGACTATGGAATATTGCACGCAACGCTGACAGAGCCGCGAATGACCTCCCTTGCGTTGTTCAGTTGGCGAAAACAGCCGCGCATCCGGAATTCCTGGCCACTCAAGGACATGACAGATGCTCCACAGAGTTTTGTGAGCTTTTGGTCGAAGACAGCACACGTAAAGAGCAGCTGCACAAGTGTTCTCATAAGAGCGCTTGCAGGACCATTTCAATACAAGTGGGCCTATTGAACGAAGCAGTGCTGAAGGATGTACCAACAGCTTGGAGAATACCCGCCAAAATGGATGAGTCCGACATACGACTGATACGCCCGGAACAACGCGAGCGATATATCGCCATCTCACATGTATGGTCGGACGGTACAGGCGTAGGAGTTCAAGATCCTGGTCAAGTGCACGAGTGTCTCCTATCATACTTCTCAAACATCGCACACGAACTAAACTGCGACGGAATATGGTGGGACACCATCTGCATCCCAGCCGAGAAACAGGCCAGGAGACTCGCCATCGGCAAAATGCACCGCAACTACGCCGAAGCCTCCTGCACAATCGTCCACGACGAATTCCTCGTCCGCTTCCCCTGGACCACCGACGGCAGCGCCGCCCTCGCCCTCGTCCTCTCCCCCTGGTTCACGCGCGGCTGGACCGCCCTCGAGCTCTCCGTCTCCCCACGCGTCAAAGTCCTCTACCGCCACCCCACCCACCCCCACCACCACGTCCTCAAAGACCTCGACGCCGACATCCTGGCCAACAAAGGCCCCGCCCCCCTCGGCCACCGCGTCGCCTCCAAAATCATCCACCGCCTCCGCGGCAAACTCTCCCTCGCAGACCTCCTCAAGGTCCTCAGCATGCGCACCACCTCCTGGGCCCGCGACCGCATCTCCATCGCCGGCCTGCTCGCCCGCGCCCAGGGCTTCGACTACAACGACTCGCAGGCAGACACGACGCGCAAGATCGTGCGCTCGTACGCAGCAGTGCCCAAGGGCTTCATCCTGCACGGGCACGCGACGCTCGCCGACGTGGGCGGGTTCTCGTGGTGTCCGTATAATCTGCTGGATAGCGAGTTTGCGATGACGAAGCATAAGGAGGAGGAGCTACAGATGATGAGGGTCGATGAGGAGGGGGCCGCGGTCGCGAGCTGGTATTTTCGTGTGTTGGGGAAGGAGGACTTGGCGGTGCTGTGGCCGCATAGCTTTCATATCTCGGTGGAGACGAGGATTAAGCATGCGTTGGAGAAGTGGGATCATTGCGTTGTTTTGCATGGGGTGTCTTCGACGGTCGAGTACCATAGGGTTGCTGTGTTGGCTGCGACGGCGGGGGTGCATTTCGTTCAGGGGGGTTCGGGTTGCGTTCTTGACTGTCATTATATTGGGTGTGTGTTGGATAACGGGACGCCTTCGACGGGGGCCCTGCGGGATGCGGTGTATGTGCGTATTGGCTGTGATCCCGAGAAGCTGTCGAGGCCGGCCAAGGAGGTTCTCCAGGAGTACAATCAGGCGTGCAAGGATGTCAGTAACGGCTACTATCGGACGCCTTGAGCCTTCTCAATCACTCCACCTGGGCACCAAAATATATCACCGTAGGATATACAGCATCGGATTAGGTTGGTCTAATTAACCCAGATATTTTCTAAAAAGACCTAAACAATGTAGTTCCTTTAGCGTTTCAAGAGTGGGTGAAGCAATAGTGCAGCGCTTACATACAGTACGCAACAATACTAAGAGAAAAGTATTCTTGGCGGACACCTTGCATGTTACCGCTTAGACACGAATCCAACTGCGTTGACAGCGATAATCGGCTGACCGGGCGCCGCCCCAAACTCATCAGGTTTGCATAGCCAGTCGGACTACTGACTCTGAAGTAATACTCCCTGTATTTTTTACGAACGAGCTAGAGACGCGCATCGTGAAGCGTTCCGATCCCCAACTCAGCCATCTACAACTACCTACTGTCTCTAAAGCGCTCTTTATGGCTTATAATATTTCTTAGAGGACGTCGAACGCGCTCGAAGAATATGACAATGTTCTGAGTGGAAGCAAAAGAAAACAGAAGCGGAAACAGACACGGAACGAGCGGAGATACGACCCATGAACAGTGTCTCTGAGCTTCTGGAGAGTGGTCCACGAGATGTCAATCAGTGCGCCTGTCCGGGAAGGCATGCATGCATACATCCGCCGGCCCGCTTTTCAAGCCTTAGACTGACGCGCCGAGCTTGCAGCACCCGAGAAAGGAAATCGCATGCGCAATAGGGGATCGCGACATAGACAAGCTTTGCCAACAGCAGCGGCTTGCTCCAGTCCCTCCGACAGGGGTTCTCACCTCGCTTCAAGCCCTGTGGATCAGCCGTAGTGTGTTGACACGTCTTCAAAAACGGCCATGACTCGTGTTCGGCTCGCAACTGACAAGGCCGCCGGTTCCCCAGATTGCCGACGTCTACGCGAGGCTCCTCGCGCCCGTTTGCTCCACACCCAGATCTCGCGACCTGAAACCCTCGCTTCTGCATCCACGGCCCGGTGGCGCGAGGTCCGTGTGCATCAAGCAGTCCCCTCTCCTTGAACGTTCGCATCCGGTGGGCGCGCAGTCGGACCGCCACGCTCCCCTCCATTCGTACAGCAGAATCTCAAGGCTCTTCTACTTACCGGCTCACATGCGTGCTTTGGGAGGAGGGAGGGGTTGTCAAGGAATGGCGCGGCGGGGCGAGGGGGAGGGGGAGCGTGCCGGGATACAGGCGGGATCCGGAAAATGCCCCTGGTTTCAAGCGCCTGTGCGTGAAACACGTCTGTCCCCAACCCACCGGAGGTGCGTTTTTAGCGAGTGAGTTCGAGGCCCCAGGGGCTGTGGGCTCACGCCATGTTGCTGCGCTGCGCGTCATCGCCTTCTCCCTACCACGACCGTCATTCTACGCATAAGCGCCTGGCACTATGTCTGATGCTTTGATGTATGCGAGAGCTTGTTTCCTCTGCCATTTTCGAATAAGTTCGATTGGTGCGTTGATCCAATAAGCTCAGCGACTGGAGAGGCTTATACTGCGGCAGGGTGTGCGGTAAGCAAATAATTGACTGCTTTGACCATTGCTTAATTTTTGCAGAACCTTCCTCGGCACTGTTGAATTTTGTAATTCTTCATTTCCATACTAACGAAGTACTTCGAGCCTCTTGGTGTTCTGTATTAATCAAGCAGGATCCATGATTTGCTTACTGCATACCCTGTACCACGCATCGACCCTCAAACTACATCCCGCAGCAAGTTTAACAATTGGCACCAGAATCAAGCCATGCCAAACTCATCAATAACATGAGCACGTCAGTGATGGCCAGCTTCTTCCAGGTTCTAAACCCAAAATTGTTCGTATGCGCACTTCAGGCAAGCTATGGTCAACTCATACCGGCGTGAGACAGCCGCTGATGGCTCTATTACTGGCACATATTCACTTGCGGCTATCAATCTTTACAAGCGCGAGACTCCAACTCGTGAACGACCAATAAGACTTCATATCTGAATTCAACTCATCTATGTACAATCGAAGGATCAAAGTGCACTGTACTGCGCCAATATTTACAAAACATTCTCATCACCTCAACCGTCTCCAAGCAACCCGCCCGAGTAATTTAACTAGACATAGGAGGAACGATGATCTTGTCGATAGACCAGACCTTGCCGCCATTGCTAGACTTGAGGCCAGTGTAGGTAGCGCCCTGCGAGCTGCCGATAGTGTCTCCGAAGCTGCTGTCAGCCGAGGCGAGCGTGATAGTCGTGCCAAGGTACTGCTGCTCCGACACGGTGCCAGTGCAGCCCTCGTTACACTCGGTTCCCGTGCCATAGCCCCTCATGTACGGACCCGAGTCGTACTTGAAGTACGAGAGGCTCTTGCCGCTGTCGGCGTCGGTGACCTTCCTATCGGACGGGTTAGCAGCGGGTTTGCGTAAAAGGTAGGGTGGGTGACTTACTGCTCCCAGGTGGTGCCGTCGCTCATGAGGTTGTACTCGATGCGGACCTTCGTGTTGCCGCTGACAGGCGAGGCGGTGCCGTCCAGCTGGCCGAAGCTGCCAAAGAGCGACGCGCGGATGCACCACTGGTTGGCCGAGGCGCCGCACCACGCGTTGCCCGAGTTCCACTGCTCGGTCGTGGTCTGGACGAGGTGGCCGGTGCCGTTGCTCATGCCGGGCCAGAGGAAGAGGAGGCCGTTCTGCTTGGACGGCGGGGCGCCGGGGATGAAGGTCGTGACGGCGTTGACGATGGTGGATTTGGTGGGGCCCAGGGAGACGGCGCCGCCCCAGGTGTCGGCGCGCTTGTAGGGCATGGTGCCTGAGGCTGGGAGGGCGGCCGCGAGGGCAGGGAGGAGGAGAGCGAGCTCGAAGCGCATGGTTGCGGTTGGAGTGAAGGGGGATGAGAGGGTGTGGAACGGTCAGCGACGGTAGGTAGGACCTTGAGGATGTGGGGATAAGCTATGTGGGATCATCGTGATTTTTATAGGTTTAAGGAAACAGACGGGCTCTAAACGCGGAAAAAGGCCGCCTCGTATTCTGCGGATGCGGTGCCATCCCCTTAACGCTCGGCCGCCATGATCGCCGTTCGGTTCACGGCAGATGAAACCGCCAAACCCCACCAACCGAGTCGTTTGGTAGAACGAAACAAGCATCCCCAGCTACCAAGTCGGACCACGCCTGCCGCCCTTTTGGTCTAGCAGCTCCGGCTCCGACGCGCCCTGGTCTGGATTCTGACCAGCGGCGGCACTTGGATGCCCGAAATGGTCGGCCGGTTACTATTGAATAGTCACAGGCGCCAGCGCCGCCAGACGACCCCGCGGATGGTCTCTCGGCCCGCCAGCACCTCCCGCCGTTGGGATTCCGCCAATCATGGACACTCCCTGATTTTTCCGCTCGTAAGCAATATATTTCCGAAGCCGATGGTCCGCAAACCACAAATCCGCTGCAGCCCTCGATGTAAACAAACTGTAATTGGTGGATGCCATTGAACCTGTAGTAGTGTTCCAGCCAGCAATTTGAGAGCCTTGGATGACATTCTCCGCCCCAACAGATACACGCCCGGAAAGATCGTTTCGAGATCTCGTCACTCTATCATCATTGACATTCTCATCCGTGCTCTTCCTTGCGTCCTTGATATAGGGGTTTGGTGGGGCTGCGGTGACGGAGAATCTGTTGCAGCTAAACTGCAAGCGGCTATGGATGACAGCCCTCCCAGTGTCGAAGCGCTTTCAGTGGCCAAAACCCGCACAAGCTTCTTGATGCCGACCTTCGCCGAGAGGCTCGAGCACAGTCGTAAGACTTCTGCGGAGTTGGTTGCAAAGGTGTTACCTGGGAACACCTGAGATCTTGGCCGTGGAACTTGTTGGCGATGACGATTCGAACGAATAGAACACTGGGTTCAGCCAACGCAGCCACCCAAATCAGTTCTTCCTTGGCACGTCAGCGATGACTGCAGCTACGGCTTTGGTAAAGGGACAGTAGAAGGCTTACAATATGTGTTTCTCGACAATGGGCCGCTGCTCGTAGAGGCTCTGAATTTCTGCAATGGCGACCATGGCATTCAGAATGACCGAAAAGATAAGAACTGGGCCTTTGCTTCGGAACCCTTGAGTGGCATCCGGGGTGTTGTAAAACGTGAATTTGATTATGAGAGCTTGAACAACTTGTGCGATGAAGGTAGTGACGGTTGAAGCCATGGTGTTCCACACTCTCAAGTTTCCCCGCCTCGTGTTGAGCATGATTTGTGTGGTAAAGGGAATCAATCCTTTAAAGTAACTCTGCACTCGGCTCATGGATTCGAAAAAGACTTGCCTCCCTTCGTAGAGTACTGTGAAAGTATTGAAAAAGTCGTATATTGGTTGTCTGGCCTGGTATATGGCCGCAGGATGCGCCGTGTTTGCAAGACGGTGTAGACTTCACCGCCATGCGTTGCCCGATTGCGAGTTCCTACATGTTGATCAGACATTCAATCTCTCCCAAAATCATGGTCTATCGTTTCACCTTCCAGCCATACACAGGTCCCTCACGCTCCCCAGACCGATTGAATAGAATCCTCGACATCAGCCAGAAAGAAAGTAGGTTTCTCCAACGCCGCGAAATGTCTGCCTTCAGTATGCTGCTTGTACTGTACCAAACCACCTTCGCCGTCTTCTCAACCCACGCCCTTGGCGCCGTGGCCACCTCCATCGGGAACCACGAGTATCCCGTGGGCTTCTTGTAGAACTGACGGTTCTGCTCCGCCTCGGCGGTGAACAGCTCTCGATACGGATAGATACTTGTGGGAAACGTGTCGGTCAGCCAGTACAAGGAAACGGACTGAAGAACAGTGGTCAGGGGCAGTTCTTCCAGAAACTTCTCGCCGATTCAAGCGAGCAAAGCAATCGGTGAGGCAGAATGCACCAGCTCGATCGTGGCGGGCCATACGCGCGACCGGATCCGAAGAACTCTTTCGCGTGCCCCAGCGCCTGGCCTCAAGCTCATTGATGGCAGAGCTGGGCACGTCGGCTGGCTTTTTCACCAAAGTATGGGCAGGAACTCGAGGAAGCTTCCGGGCCAGCTGTAGAAAAAGGCGATTAGCACTGCTGAGGGATTCGTCGGAAAGAGGGCAGCGAAATGGAGGGGATAACTCCTGACGTCGTCGTCGGTGATATCGAGCATGTAGTGAGGAAATCTGTTGATGAATCTCTCATGCGTGCGCCTTCACCGTGATGTATGTCAATAAATCGGGTGGCTGCATGTTGAAGCTACACAACGGCCGTTAAAACCAAGCACCCTGAGTTGCTTTGAAATCCGGGCAAACTCTGGGCCGCGGCTGGCATTTCAGTGAGGTGTTTGTAGCGAAAAGTCGGCCCTCTTAGCTCGATTCCAAGCAAGCTTATTACAAGGACCATAAGAAGTGGCAGCTGTTCATAAAGAAGTTTAATAACCGTAATCCATTAATGCACAACAACAATTGCTCTATTTAACGGTGGAATGTCGATACATATAATTGATTACTTATACTCCGAATTGCGAGTTACCTTTCTCATCAACAGATGAGCTTCTACCACGACGCACTTGTTCAAAAGCTGCCGAGATCCGTGCGGATGAAATGTGGTCGAAGCACATGGGAAACGCACGGTCTCGAACGCCGATTAGAATCGTGGAGGGGAGCATTACCTGGAAAACGAGATATTATGAATAGAAAGTCGGCACGCAAACCCAGCTGCCAGCTGCGCCTCCACGCCGCCAGTACCTGCATCAGAGACGAGGCTCACGTCTTTACAGGCACTGCCGAAGTATCAACAGCAGCAGTAGACCCTCGCTGCGGCCAATTCAGAAACGCTAGGCGCACTCTGAGGATGCATAGGGGATGGGTTGAGGCAAAAAAAACACGGACACGATGGCATCGCCATCGCCATCGCCATCACTACATACTTACCTCTTGGACCACCACCACCACCACCCGCCCACCAGAGTTAGTCCTCCAGCGACACTCCCCTCCACCACTCCTCCAACACCACCAAGCCGCCCAGATCCCATCGTCCCTGAAGGGCTCGGTGGCAGCTTTCGTTCCTTGGGCATTCCCACCCACCGACCGCGTCCGTCCCCATCCATCACATCCCTCGCCCTCGTCGTGAAAACAACATCTGGTAATCCGCACGGGTGTCCCGTTTCCTCCCCAATCCCTCCGCGCACCCTCCCAGCCCTTTGCCAGAGCACTCCGGACCCACGAGGCAGAGTATCCCCGCAGGCCCGGCACGGACATCGCGGACGGGACGGGACGGCACGGCGACCGAAGGCCCCATGGGGCTCTTCCGACAGAGGGAGCCGGGGCCGGCGCGGGCGCGAGGAACGTGTGCCCCCGGCAGACTGCTGGACAGCTATGCGTGGCGAACGGATGGCTTTGGGGGCTGAGCGGGTTGTGCGGGATGGATGCAATGCGGTGGGAACGACGCGACGGGAGCTGAGGCGGTGCGCGGTGGGAAGCGACGGCAGCTGCGATTTGGCGCCGGGATGGTTGGTGGGTGTGCGGTGGGCAGGGTGGGCGGCGGTGGAGAGAGTGTGTGGAGGAGGTTGCGGTGGAGAGAGTGCGGAGGAGGTCTTGGCGACACGTCTGGCCCCAGCGCTAGCCCGATCCCGTCTCGCCCTTCCCGAGAATGTTCCGCAGTGCGCCAGAGGACCAGAGCTTTCCCCGCAGAACGAGGCGTCGGCTCGGGATTGAGGCGCTGGAGCGACTGCAGGGGGATGGTCGGGTGCTGTGGGATGGCGGACACGACTTTCTGAAGCGTTGGCGGATGAGGGCGTTTGAAAGTGTGCGAGCGACGGCGGAAACAGCAAAAAAAAAGTCAAGGCGCGCGCAGAATATGCACGGCTATAAGCAGCTATAGGCAGGTGTTGACGTGCCGTTTCTGTTCGTCCCGCGCGAGTCAGCGACGCGTCTTCCGATAACAACAACGCGTCTCCCGGGCGCACCGCGTCGTCCTGCCGCACCGCCTTCTTTCGCGCTCTACCACCGCCCCGCGCTCCTCTTGTTCCATCTGCGTCCTCAACCGTTTCGTTCCGCCATGCTCCTTCGAACTGATGCCCGTGACGCTGGGCGGGCGCGTCACATCACTTCCAGGTTCAGACACGGGGCCAGAGGGCGCTGAGTCAGCAACTCTGCGCCCGCCTTGATTCGCTGTTTCCGCCGCCCAACTAGCGCCGTCGCTCGCACACTTTCAGGCGCCCTCATCTGCCAACTTTGACTCTGCGCTGGATGCGACGCTCCGCTGCCACATTCTTCGCCCTCGAGTCCTTGGCCCAGGCGTGCTTCAACACTCAAGCTGCCTGGATTGTGCGACGCGGATGCCCTCAGCAACACAACACCTGGGATTGTGGTGTGTACGTTTTTGGCAACTCTCTGTTACCTGCTGGCTGGTGAAGAGCTCCCTGCTAAGTTTCGATGGCCGTTCCTGGGGGTCATTTTCATCCACCTCCTGGTGAAAGGCGGCCTGCTTCAGCAGCGACCACTTCATGATGACGACGACCGCGGCGACAAAGGAGTCGCGCGTCCAGGCGGTGAGTGTGCTTCGCAATTCTTTTGTTGATTTGAAATTTTTTTATTTGCACCAGCAGTTGCACCCATGCCTTCTTCCCACCCTCCTGCGAACGCCACCATTGTAGAGGCTCGCCTCTCATGATCCCCCATTTCGAGATGTACACTGCCGTTGGCTCCCCCGAACAGCCCCAGATCTCGCACTACGTCGCTGCATCAAACCCTGATATTTCACCCCCCGATTCCGGAGGGACCGCTTTCCGTGCCATCGATGACCTGTTTGTATCCGCCGAAGTTGAGGATCGCAGGTTTACCTGCCGTCACCGCCTTCTCCGATGATGCACAGTCAAAGCATCCTCTCATCTTTCCGACGGGCTGCCACCAGCCTCTCCCTCTACGAGCCCACCTTTCCTACCCCCCCGTTATTCCGCTTCATGTTATCTACCCTTCGAGTACCCGCTCCGTTCTGCTCCGGAGATTCGTCCAGCTGCAGGTCTGAGAGGAGGAACGCAGTACGACCGCAGCTGAGGACATGATCATTCGCAGCTTCCTCCTGGCCGCTCCAAGCTCTCCATTGAGACGCCCGTCCAACTTCGTCCGCAGTCTCGGCGCAGCCCGCTAATCCTTGTCGTATCGCCCGCATTAGCGATACGAGAATAATCCTCAGCAGCGACAAAGAACGCTTCTGGCTTTTTCGGAAGTGCCAACATGCAGGATTGTGCTGTCTTCATCCTGGCTACGCCTCCTACATGACTACGTCTCGACCTCTACCAACGACGAGGCTTTCTCTCGTACCTAGTCTGAGGTTATCGCACTAGCGCGTGAAACTCAACACGACCGTCCAGCCACTTCATGCAATGCATCCCACGTCTTTAGCTTGTTTATGATACTCCAGCCGCCCGCCCCTCCCTTTCCACACTCACCCCTCCAGCGCCGATGTCTCGCAACCCTTGCTACGCGTCATCGCCACCGCCGTCGTCCCCTTGCCTCCAGTCTCCCTCCACCAGCACCATCGCGCCAGAACCAGCCCACCTGTCCCGGGTCAGCTCCGCTGCTTGCGGATGGAATCAGGAGCTGCACAAACGCCCGACCGTCTGGTGGAAGTTGTGCGGTCGAAGACCAGCAGGACCAGTGACGTGACTGCGTAAGGGGCCCAGTGGGAAATCCGGTAAACCCATGCGTCGACAATGTAGAGCTGGGAGGAGGCGCCTCGCTGCCCCCGATGTCGTGGCTCTTCGGAGCTCCGGGCTCTGATCCCCTGTCTTGGTGCGATGTTGCAAGCTCCATCTCGAGCTTGGAGAAGATGCATGTGCGGACTGATCACGTCTCCGGTGGGCGGGTCACATTGATGCAGAGAGACAAGCTTCACGGAGGATGAGTATGTGCGGACTTGCTGCATGTGTGAAGGGGTCGACATGGTGGACAGATCGACAAGCGGCAATTTGAGACACTGCAGGATTGTGGAGTGGAAGAAGTAGATGGCTGTGCAGTCTACGGGCGTCTGTTGCAGGTTTCAAAAGACTACGCGCGATTTGCGGGAATTGTGCAGACTGCGCGAGTGGGGTGGAGGTGTCTGAGCTATGGTGTGGAAAATGCTGCAGCCTGTAAAAGGGGGGGGTGGAATTATGAGAAACCCGGTGCAGACTGCGAGAGGAGTCCATGTAGGATAAGGCGTAGATTGAAAGAAAAAGAGTTGAGAGGCTGCAGGCTGCAAAATGGACCTAATGACTTCTTACCCGTTCGACACATACACATACATCGTCCCACCCAGCTTAGAGCTCGTCCTCTCTTTCTCATTACTTATATCTTGCAGCAGCTCATTTCCATTACGGCAAGAGAGGATAGAGACCTGGTTAGATAACGTCACAAGCTTCTTCTTCCTCTTCCTTTTTTCCATCGCCTTCTTGCATTGGCTAACTTCTCTTGTCCTACAGAAATGGCGCGCTCGGTACGAGGTCGTATTCCTCTCTTCTTCTGCAGCGGCAACAATGTCGTCCGTGGCCGCATTACCGGCATTCCATGCGGCAACCGCCTCGCCTATAAGCATCTTAAAATCCGCGGCATCAAGCACTGCATCCATCACCTTAGACGGGGAGAACATGGTTCCTCTCTGAGTCTACACAGTTGCTTCTTCTCCGCTCAGTTTTGCCGCATCGCCTAAACCAGCGATTCAATCCTCTCCCTGGGCGCCTGCACCTTCCTGCGACTCTACGTCCACCAAATCCCCCTCCTCTTTTCCCCTTCTGGACGTGCGTCATGCACACCAGCATCACCACACGTACCATCATCGAATTTACCTGTTGCATGCCGAAGCGCCCGATCTCGATACCCACCCAGCCCAAGTGGTGTCTCCTTCCCTCTCGCTAACACGTCGCATGGGAAAGAGGACGCCGCACCCTCCTACCAGTAGTCCTGCGCTATCCCCCGGCAGCCGACCGGCAGAGTCTTTCTTCCCTGCCAACAGCTCTCGATCTGTTCCTTCTCGAGATGATCATCATTCTCCTTCGTCGAAGTCAACGAGCGTCCAGGCGGCTTAAATGCAGTCTCCTCCAGCTCTGTTGAACGGTTAGGGTGTGCAGTAAGCAAATAATTACTGCTTAATTGGTATAGAACACTGACAGGCTCCCAGTAAGAAGTATAAAATACTTAATTAGTATAGAAAAGAAATATTATAAAATTTAACAGCGCTGAGGAAATTTCTACAAAAATAAAGCAATAGTCAAAGTAGTCAATTATTTGCTTACTGCACACCCTGTAAACGATACTCTCCTCATAGCTCACCAGGCGACCTGTAGGAGCCGTTCGATATTTGTCGCAATCGTTGCGACTTGTAGCTCGGACCCAGTCTCCCTCAGCTCAACCTGCCGGGACCCGCAGATTTCAGCCCCAAGTGCACCTTTCTTGCGACACTAGTTCACCACCGGCTGTGCCAGCAACACTCCCAATAAGCTTTTTGGCCTCAAGCCGACAACACTGATTGAGTGAGAACGTATTTGAGGCAATCCACTTCGATCCAGGGCATCAGATATCAATCCAATGCGATAACACACAGACGATGCGGCTTCTCACCGAGGAGACGCCTAAATTGACCACTAAACTCCGACATGTGAATATATACCATTATTGGCTACGCCAGGAGGTTCAGAGAGGGCGAATCCGCCTCCAATGGTAGCGGATGGGATGACTAATTTACTCCCTCCACAGAGATTTCAGCAATTTATCCAACAACTAAATCTTACAGACGTCATAGATCGAATCTGCTAAGATAGCAGTACTTACCGATATCGAATACAACTCGGCCGACCTCCAGATTAATCATATACGGTTGGATTTGTCAGCAGATTGCCCGAAACCTCATTCTTCTCATAGTATAAAAGGCCCTCCACCAAGCCTCCAGCTTCTTCTTTTCGACATATGCGGCGTGTGTCTCTGGATTCCCAGAGACTCTCATTCTTCGCGGAGCTTCTATCTCCCATTCGTCATATTTACAGACCCCAACATCATTCATGCCTCCTAAACGGCATCATCATGATACAGAGGACCCCAGAAGCATCATTCAACAGTGCTCTACACCATTTCCTACTCAAAATAAGAATTCAACATCAAATTCTTGATTTTCAGCATCTTCAGCTACTTCAGAACCTCAACACCAAGAAGAGAAGTCACCGCCTTTCGTGAAGGGGGTGTGTTGCGCCTCGTAAGCATCAGGTCACCTAAGGCTCGGCGACCGAAGATATCTTCTAAGGGGGCCCCTCCAAGAGGGCGACGCCCCCCTAGTAGACGCTGGGGAGGTAATCCACCGACATCATGTATACAACAGGCTTCTGAAGCATCATAGTATCATCAGTCAATTCAGCATTTTCCTTCGATTGGCTCTATGAAGTGATTTATGAGATTCCAACAGAACACTTACGTTGACGGACGCATTCAGGGCATATGTGGATAGAGGCATTGTTTAGCAACATGAGCGACAGCAGTAATAGAAACGACATGCTCAGTTTCGGGGTCGGAGTTATGGAAGACTTTTTGCGAGTGCGCGCGGACGCATTGGATTTTCTCTGTCCTGATGGGTCTGACACTTTAGTCTTCATGGACGCGCGATTGATGAGAAATATGTGATACTTGGCTGCCCTGTCCATTATTCAGGCAATAGAGCCAGACTGGTCGCTTAGGACGCTCCAAACGCTGCGCAATTTCAAGTCCACAAACCCGAGAGACAGGATGTTCAGCAATTTTTGGCTTGTTAATGACAGCTCTCTCAGCATGAACCAGCTAAATTCGTGCAGTCTCTATGTCGACTTGCGCTGTCATTCCTGACAGGGTGTGCACAAAGCAAATAGCTGAATATTTTGGTTATTGCTTAATTTTCGCAGAAGCTTCCTCAGCACTATTAAATTTAGATTTCCAGCCATAAATGAGCGTTGGCTTTCCATGCTGACTGTCGTAGAGTTCTCAAGGCTCAACGGAAAAAAACCCTGCCCAGTGCAGAGAGTTGGCCAACCAATCCCAAGTTTTCCCTCAGACGACAGGACTCCATCTATTAGCAGCTTCTTTATGCACATCATTCTCTGAGCTCTTCCAAGCATGCTATACGCACACCTTCACGACACAAACAAGCCCAGCACCGCAGAGCCACACACCCCCAGCCCCTCCAACCCCAAACCCCAAACCCAAACCCGCGGACCCGCCCGCCGCACCTCGAGCATCCCCCCTCCTGGCCTAAGAGTCGCCCACGCCACCAGCTAATGCCATTCCTCCCCACGCCACCCCCACCCCTCCAAGCTCAGCTCACCGCCCCACCACGAATCTGATCTGCGCGAAGGTTCGGGGCTCTGGGTAGAGGGGACGGACGTTCAAGGTGTCGCTCTGCCGTGCCGTGCCGTGCCGTGGAGAGGAGGGGAGAGGAGGGGAGAGGAGGGCAGGGGGGGGGGATGGAGAGATTTCTTTTTTTTTTTTAGCACACTGGATTCTTTCGCATAGCTTGATGCGTTGTTGGTATCATTGGGGTTTGACCGAGAGGTGTAGTGAAAGGTTTTACTGGCTAATGCATGATTTTGACTTTTCGGAAGGAAGCTGGGTACTCTGAACCGATCAATAGTGCACACTTCCCCATGCCAGGTTCCCCATTCTCAACACCGCCTTTTACAACAGTTAAACGCGTCGTAGTACCAGAACAGAATGTCGCTGCCTCGCTACTCAAGAAACCAAGGACGCTCGCAGCAGATACAGAAACCTCACTCACTAGCAGACGACACGACACAATCACACACGCGGTCAATCGACACGCTCAAAAAAACCAGTCAGTCAGTCTCTCAGACCCGCCAGCCATCACATTGCTTGCTCTCCCCTCGAAAAGATCTATCTACTGAACATCAAACCGATCTAGCATCATGACCTTATCCCAAGCGGCAACGAAATCCCTGACAAACTTCTCCTTCACACCAGCGCTAGCGTACTCCTCCGAGATGGCGCGCAGCTCGGCGTGCGAGCCGAAGATGAGATCAGCACGCGTAGCGACCCACTTCTTCTCGCCGGACTTGCGGTCGATGCCGTCAAAGACCTCTTGGTCGGCGTCGACGGGGTGCCAGGCGGTGTTCATGTCGAGGAGGTTGGTGAAGAAGTCGTTTGTGAGTATGCCGGGGGACTTGGTTAGGATGCCCTTGGCGGATTTGTCGGTGTTCGTGTTGAGGGCGCGGAGGCCGCCGATGAGGACGGTGAGTTCCGGGGGGGTGAGGGAGAGGAGGTTTGCGCGGTCGATGAGGAAGGACTCGGTGCGGATGCGCTGCGTGGACGTGCCGTAGTTGCGGAAGCCGTCGACTTTGGGCTCGAGGTAGGCGACTGAGTCGACCTCGGTCATCTCCTGGGAGGCGTCGGTGCGGCCGGGGACGAAGGGGACGGTGATGGGGACGCCGGCGTCCTTGGCGGCTTTTTCGACGGCGGCGGCGCCGGCGAGGACGATGGTGTCGGCGAGGGAGATCTTCTTTCCGCCGGAGGCGGAGCTGTTGAACTTTTGCTGTACGCCCTCGAGCTTCTTGAGGACGGAGGCGGTCTGCTGTGGGTTGTTGACCTCCCAGTTGCGCATCGGGTCGAGCCGGATGCGAGCGCCGTTGGCACCGCCACGCTTGTCGCTGTTGCGGAAGGAGGAAGCTGACGACCAGGCGGTGAAGGCGAGGGTGGAGACATCGAGGCCGGTGTCGAGGATCTGCTTCTTGAGCGCGGCAACGTCGTCGGCGCCAACCAGTGGGTGGTCGACGGGTGGGACTGGGTCTTGCCAGATCAGATCTTCCTTGGGCACGTCGGGACCGAGGTAGCGGGCCTTGGGGCCCATGTCACGGTGCAGCAGCTTGAACCACGCGCGAGCGAAGGCGTCCTCAAGCTGCTCGGGATGCTCGAGGAAACGGCGGGAGATCTTCTCGTAGACGGGGTCGAAGCGGAGTGACAGGTCGGTGGTCAGCATGGTGGGCTTGTGCTTCTTGTTCTTGTCGAAAGCGTCGGGGATGGTCTCCTCGGCGTTCTTGGCTACCCACTGCGACGCGCCGCCGGGGCTCTTGGTGAGCTCCCACTCATTCTTGAACAGGCTCGTGAGGTAGCCATTGCCCCACTTGGTCGGTGTGGTGGTCCAGGTGACCTCCAGGCCGCTGGTGATGGCATCGGAGGCCTTTCCAGACTTGTGTTTGCTGTTCCAACCCAGACCCTGCAGGTGGATGGGAGCACCCTCCGGGCCGGCCTCGAGGTTCTCACCATCGGAAGCAGCACCGTGCGTCTTGCCGAAAGCGTGGCCACCGGCGATCAGGGCAACGGTTTCCTCGTCGTTCATGGCCATGCGGCCAAAGGCGGTTTTGATGTCTCGGGCGGCGGCAACTGGATCGGGGTTGAAGTCTGGACCCACGGGGTTGACGTAGATGAGACCGTGGTGGGTAGCGGCCAGCGGCTCTTCGAGTTCGCGGGTGTGAATGTCCTTGTTCCCGTCGTAGCGCTCCTTGTTTCCTCCGGGGAACAAGTCCTTCTCCGAGCCCCAGTAGACCGACTCGTCGGCCTCCCATGTGTCCGGACGGCCAGCGGCGAATCCGAATGTCTTGAAGCCCATGTGGTCCATGGCGACGTTGCCGGCCAGCAGCAGGAGGTCGGCCCACGAGATGGACTCGCCGTACTTCTGCTTGATGGGCCAGAGCAGACGACGGGCCTTGTCGAGGTTGCCGTTGTCGGGCCAGCTGTTCAGCGGAGCGAACCTCTGCTGGCCCTCTCCGCCGCCGCCGCGGCCGTCGTAGACACGGTAGGTGCCGGCGGCGTGCCAGGACATGCGGATGAACAGGCCGCCGTAGTGGCCAAAGTCTGCGGGCCACCAGTCCTGGCTGTCGGTCATCAGCTTCTCGAGGTCGTGCTTGAGGGCATTGTAGTCGAGCTTCTCGAAGGCCTTGCGGTAGTCGAAGTTGGGGCCCAGCGGGTTGTTCGCGGGCTGGTTCTGGCGGAGGATGTTCAGCCTCAACTGGTCGGGCCACAGGTCGCTGTTGCGGGTGCCCTGGCCAGCAGCGGCGTGTGCGGGACAAGCGTCGACACTTCCCATGGTTGCAGGTGGCGATGGAATGTCTCAATGATGACGGATGCGGTGTGAGGGCAGCGTCTGAGGGGCGACGGAAGGGGGAGCGGCGCGGGGTATTTAACGGGAAGGCGGTGGGCGGGCAGGGAAGCGCGAGGCGAGAAGCGGGGGTGGAGGCTGGTAGGGGTCGTCGGGTGTCCCGAGGTGTTGGTTTATTCAGCACGCGTCTCATTGGCCGGCGACGCTGGCTTCTAGAACGGCGCTGCTTAGTGACCGTACCGGCGCTGGGCCACGCTCCACGCCTCCGTCCGGCCAACGAGACGATCGGCATTGTATAACGACGTGGTCTGCCGCAAGCCTCTCTGTTCCCACGGCCTCGCGCGGACTTGGCTCCGATCGCACGACGCACGACAAATGGCGCGTCAATCGAAGCTTTATTTTCCGGTCAAGCAGCGCGGGTTTTCGACGGTACGCGCTGCGTCATGGCTCCTGGGCGTCCGGCCGGAGGTGGCGGGATGCGACGACAGCAGCACACCCAGCAGCCCCTCCCCCCCGCGGGCCAGCCCCTCGCCCGTGTGTCAGCCGCTCCTCACCCCCACCCACGTGCCCGCCCCGCCTCCCCCGCGGCGGCGATCCTCTTGCCGGCCGGCGGCGCTCGGATTCCCCACATCGCGTCAGTCGGCCCGCTACGCGTCCGGTCAGGCGCTGGTGGTGCCACTGCTGTTGCGCGCATTGTGTCGCCCTGATGCAAGGTTTGTTAGATTGCTTGCGTACATATGTAGAAGCCCTTGCAGCCGATCTTGTCTCCGTTGGGAGCCTCGGCGAGGAGGCCGCCCCACTTGCGTCAGTATGGCCTGCGCGCTACTTACTAGCGGCCGCCGCCGCTGGGTTTTAGACCGAGAGAATACAGGAATTCATCAATAACCTCCTCCCAGAACACCGCAGTATCGCCGCGTGGACTCACTGAAGCTGGCTTGTGCAGGCGCAATGAGGAGCTGTCTGGGAAGCTGCTGGAAGTCGAAGAGTTTCGGTGGTGGGGTCTTGTCAAGCGCGGATGACCGAACGCTCGTAGGATCATGACCGCCAATTGGAAACGCCCTACAAATGGAAGAGAGAGTAGAAGGGTTGGCAATGCGATACGCAAAGGGTGGTGGCAGTGCCGGCTGGGCAGTGGTGGAAATGATTGTGGGTAGTGAGAATAAGGCTGCTGCAAGCGTTGGGCTCTGCTGGTCTCAGTGTCGACCAATCGCGTGCAGGCAGCGTCTGCACCCTTCTCTTCTGGCCTGCTGCTTGATTCTCCGAGCCTGTCATGTTTCCATCATTGGACTTTTGAGGGTGTCTTCTGAAAAAAAAAAGGGGGGGTTGAAGAGGAGGCGAAAAGCAGTAGAAGATCGCGCCTCAGATCGGGGGAACCCATCGAGACCAGCGCTACGCCTGTTATGTTAAAGGAACAAAAGCAGCGGTAGCAAGCCTTGCAAAAGAGCCTTGGCGGACGGAGTTGTGGGACGTGAACGAAAGCAACGGTGCTGGAGTCCGCATTACAGGCTACGGAAGGGTGGACGCAAGCTGCAGAAAGCCGTGTGGAACCATGAGCACCCCGATGCGATGCATAAGTTACAAAAAGGGAAAATGCTGGCGGCATGCCAGGGGTGTCGATTGCTAATTAGTCAGCACGCGCCGCGCCCAGCCTGCAGGTGAGGACGACCTCCTCCCCTCCTTTTTCTCGCCAGCTTCAAAGCACAGCCCCAGAAAAGAAATTGATTAGCAGACGACTATAGCCCATGACCTCCGGTATGACCTCCCTCCAAGAGAACGTAAAGCGAACGTGAGCGTAGCAAAGAGATAACAAAAATGAAATAGTCCATCTTTTCACCGCGTGCTTCTCTTTTTTCTCAAACGAGAGTCCGTCCGCTTAAGCCCAGGGGACTACCACCCGGGCGCCTCTCTCCCGCACCTATGACCTGATCAACCGTCCGCACCGCGCTCTCCGCCTGCAGAAACAGTCCCGTCAGCGCCCTATCCTGGGTGGGAGTGTACTCCAGCCGCAGCGCGTGCAGCGTCGCGCACATGTCGCTCAAGATGGCGCCGGGCGAGCGTTGGCGATGTGTGGACGGCGACATGCCATCAACAGTATCGATTCTGCGGCTGCGGCGTCCGCCTGTGGTGGGCTTGTCCGGTGTGGGGGGCGACGGCGATTCTGGTAGACGGAGGTCAGCTGATGGCAGTGAACGGCGAACAGGACAAGGGACTTACCGCGAGTGTATGCAGGATTACTCTGAACATCACTACAGTCACCAAAGCGGGTTGTTGCTGGGCGCGTGGGCACTTCGCGCAGACGACGAGGCTGCTGTGGCGACGGAAGATTGGTATCCTCAGGCTTCCCAACCCTCATTTCTCGTGAGAAGGCGCGAGGGGTCCATGCCCGTGGGTGTACCAAGCCAGAAGCCGGGAGCGGAGGCTCGGGACCCGCCGAGTGAAGGAACGGGTTGGCGGAGGCGGGTGTGCCGCGTGCGAAGTTCTGCGTTCCTTGGTGCGTGGGAGGCGTGTGGTACGAGTCGCTGCTGTCTTTGTCCCCTCCGAAACGGCCCAAGTCGTCGTCGTCGTCCTCCTCCTCCTGCTCCTCCTCTTCCTCATCGTCGCAAAAGAGCGGCGATGGGGCACGCCGGTCGGGGGGATGCGGGCGCTGCTTGGAGGCGACGGAGGAGCCAGGCGAGGCAAACGCGTGAGGGCGAGGAGGCTTGGAAGTGGAGCGCGGTTCGGAGATTTCCTTGTGACGATGGCAGCGCTCACCTTCTCGGACTCTCATTTTGCAGCGGGCGCCTTTGGCGGTGATGGCGATGCACTGTGGAGCCATGTTGGCTTGGACGGGGCAGCGGGAACGAGTGCTGGGGAGAAGCTGAAGGGAGGTGCTGGAGCAAACGGGGTGTTGAGCTTTGACCGCAGCGCTGAAGAATGTCTCAAACATCGGCAACGAATATGGCTATGAGGGAAGCTGATCAGAGATTGGCTGAAGGTGCACGGGAGAGGGCTGCTCTGCAGACAGATATTACAGGGTTCAGAAGCGCAGGCAGGTGGCGGTGGAAATGGTCAGTTGCAGCACTCGCAGTAGCACGGCTCTTTCTGCGCGGGCGACCTCCCAACGCAATCTCTCGTCCGCTGCATCGCCTCCGCCATGGTCGGACTGCCGTCGGGAGGTGTGACGATGGCTGCGCGGGTGGAGTGAGCGTGCAGACGTGGGTGGTGGTGGTTGCGGTTGAAATAAGTCATGTGATTCAACCTGGGGCAGTCCGTTCTTGAGCTTTCCAGTGCCTCCTCCTCCCTGGCGGATGAAGGTGCTTGCAGACAGAGCTCAGAGGGCGGAAGACAGGGCAGATTGGCGAGAAATGAGCAGCGTGCGGAGTTCATTGCCGGGTGACGCGGTGAGAAGCGTTGGACGCGTGCCTGCCAGATTCGGTGTAGCGCGAATCAACAGAACGCGTCGGCTTCGGCACGTCGCGTCACACAGCAACAAACCACACCAACCACCGACCACCAACCATCGCCGCCATGGCCCGACTGTCCAATTCGTCTTCCACCGCTGCTAAACGCCGACGCCCCGCAGCGCGCAAGAAGCAACGAGGGCTGCCGAGAAAAAAGGCCACGACAGCCTGGCATGCCACCCGCGCCATCCTCGACGAGACAGCGACGCGCTACCTGATCGACTGGGACGGCTGCGACACCACCGGCGCGTCCTTCCAGCCGACGTGGGAGCCCAAACGCAACGCCAGTGCCGCCCTCGTGCGCGCGTGGAAGGGCCGGCAGAAACAGCGCCGGCATGCCGCAGAATACTTTCCCGCCAAGGCCATTGTCCATGAGCGCAAGCATCGGTATCGCGTCGCGTGGGAGAGAGATCCCAACACAGGTGCCGAGTTCGAGGATACGTGGGAGCCGAAGAGCTACGTGTCGCGCGACTTGGTCGATGCGTGGGAGCAGCGGAAGCGGCGGGAGAAACAGAAGTCGGCGCCGCAGGAGAAGCAGGAGCAGCAGCACGTTTTGGAGCCCGCCAGGTATCACCCTCTCTTTGAAATGTCGCCGCCCCGACTAACAACTTTTTCTCCCTCTTCCACAGTCTAAGCCCCACCGTTATCGAGCCAGCCACGCCCCAGAATGTGGAAGAAGAGGAGGAAGAGGAGGAGGAAACGACAGCATGCGACAACGACATGACGCCCGACGTGGTTGTAGGCCGCGGTCTCGTCCACACCAGTACGCTCAGCGCCGCTGACGAGACAACGTTGATCACACCAGAGGATGGTCCAAGGGAGACGCTGCATACTTCCGGTCTCAAAGCTGTACCGTCCGCACTGCAGATGGCCAAGGTTAAAGAGACGTTAGATGTGGAGAACGGCTCGCCGTTCTGGAGCCCGACGGCCCGTCATCGCCCCAAGAACCTCATCCAGTACGGCGCTAAACGACGACAGCCCCTCGCAGTACAGTGGTGATAAATCCGAATTGGGGATTTCTTTCGTTTCTCCGAAGCGAACTTCAGCACTGTTCAACAATGCTTCCCTGCCTCACCAGTTGCTGGTAGACGGCATGAGTCAGAATCGGCCCTGCCAGTGCAGCCACCCTCCTTCGCCCTGTCGCCGCTCTGCGTCCAATTCCTCCAGCAATGCCAGCCGCTCCTCCTCCAGCCGCTGGTCCCGTCACTGCAGCTTGCCCTCCGCCTCGCCGACGCTCCGCTTCCCAATTGTCGCCGCGCTCCCGCTGCCATCAACGTCCCGGTGCTTCCGCCTCTCTCGTATATCTTTCAAGCGCTCGTCGACCGTCTCCACGCAGCATCGCCGCCTTGCACTCCGCCACCTCGGCTATTGTCCTGGGCAGCCTCGAATTGTGTTCCATGAACATCCTATCTGCATCGACTTGGGGGACCTGTGGCCTGGTGATTGCACGGCTGGCCCACACTTGCTCCACACCCTGCCGACTGTTGCTCATGCATTGCATGCTCTGCTGCGCGTCGAACCTCGATGACACGGGTGACGATACGGCCAGGTATCTCAGGAACGGCGTTGCAAAGAAGGCCGTGGCGGAAGGACGGCGCCATCCTGAATGAGCTTGACACGCTGTAGCTGGATGAGTTGGAGCTGGAACTCTGCTGCTGCTGCGGCTTCGAGATGCTGGTCATAGTGCAGATGTTGGACTGAGCCTGCCTGCCCTCAGTGGATCCCAGTCGTGTGGCGTCATGTCTGGAGTAAAGCAAGGGAAAGACTCTTGGCGAGATCCGTTTCTTGACCGGCCAGTGCATTTCTCGGTCCCCCCAGTGCGTTTCCTGAACACCCATTTGGTTTGTTGGTGATACAGACCTGTGGCTCCATCCGAGTGAAGCAAAGCGAAGAGAGGACGAACTTATAGATGTAGTTTTAACAGGGCTTCCATCAAGCAAGCGTGCTTGACAAGCACCAAATCAAGCGTTTGACGAGTGGCCAGTTTCGTCCGCTTGCAAGCGCCTTATCATTTAACTGCGTAGTTCTTTCTATGAGGTAGGAAAGTCGTAAAATAATTAGTTAAATGGCTGGTAGGTGCTTGCGTTAGCAACGACTCATGAAAGGAGTTTGTGCGTCAATATTTGAGTCATTACAAGAATCCCATCAGCCATGGCAATCGGACACCCACACGTGACCCAGTGGCTTTGCCGAACATCGACCTTGGCCGCGTGAGGGATCCACCATGCCTGCTTTCGAGTTTAACTCTGACTGCCTGCCGCTGAGCCGCTGTACTCCGCTACGTGCACAAGGGCCGTGTGTTTGCCACTGTCCCTCTCCTTTTCCCTCACACAGCTTGCAGCGGATACCGACACAAGCAACTTCCGCGAGCTTATCACAATCTCGGACGTCTTCCTGTTCTTCGCGCCAAACAGCAGCCTCACCCAGCCCTCCAAGCGCCTTCTTCACAGCCCCTTCCATCAACAAGCTCGTCACGACGGCAAAAGGCAGCGCCAAAAAAGCAACGCGTGGTCGTCGATCGGGGCGGCGGACCGTGCACCTCACACCCAAACGCGACCTCACGTGTTCGACCGGGAACACGGAGACCTGATTGGTGCTGGGAGCAACACGCTGAAGATACAGAACGCACTAGAGGCGAAATAGAGACAGGCTTTTGTGCCGTGTCAAACGGCAGTCTATGCGCTTCACTCAAGGTCCACTTGATGGCAGGACTGTGGAACGTGGAGACACTAGAGCGGAACTGGCCCGGCTTGGGGTGAGCTAGCAGAGTGGCGGCTGAGAGCGATAAGGCGCCAGGCGGGGCTGGCTGGGCAGAGCTGAGACGGAGCGTGGCTGCTTTGGCAAGCTACACATTGGGACTTGTGTCGGCGAGACGGTGGGCGAGACAAGAGCAGATGCGGGGGAGTTGGAGTAAGTCGACGCTGTCCGAACTGAGCTGCCAGCTGTGTCTGGGGAAAATTCGAAAGTGTCAACGTCGTGCAAGTCCCGTTGCGAGCTGATATAGGCAGGAGATCATCTTCGTTGTCGTCCCACTCGAAGCTGCAATCGCTTTTCTCCATGTCTATCTCCCGCTTGTGGGAGTGCCATCTACCCGCGTGTTTCAGAAAAAGAGATGATGCTGGACGCCCGTAGGAGGTGGATGAGACATGAAAGCCGGAGGAGGCGCCATGTAAGCCTAATTGTCTGAACAGGACGGACGAGGGCCGAGCCATGCTGGAAGCAGTACTCGCGGCTTGATGAGTCCCGTCGACTGTTTCAGGCGTGCGCTGGCAGGTCTCTCACTGTACGAGGACGGACCGAAGAGTAAGCGGTTGAGATCCAGAACAGGGCCGGCATCCTGGGTCAAGACCATTTGTGGAGGTCAAGAGATCGACAGAGACGCGACCAGGAGTCCATTCTGTCCCTCTAGCACACACAGGACATGCAAGATCTCGTCTTCTCCGAGCGTAGCATCCGAACTCTCGATGGGCTACAGCAGACTGTGGCCATGCTTGTATTCATCACTTCGCTTTGATCCGAGCATCTGTTAATTGTTGATGACGGCCTTCGGCTGCACGTCATGGCCGCGGACTATCCGATTCGTCTTGTCTTAGAAATGAGCGGGATCAAGCCGGTCAGGCCTGCAGCAGACGATGATCGACCCTGATTGATGTGGGTGGATGTCTCTGATTCCCGTTTGTCATTTCCTATATCCCTCAGCTCCCTCCTCTCCCGTCATTTCCTATATCCCTCAGCTCCCTCCTCTCCCCGTCACCATCCACCCTCCAACACCTTCACACACACAATGAACCGTCCTCAGTGCCGTGACATCACTGCCAAGGGGGCCCAGTGCCTCAAGACCGCGTCCGCCGGCTCTCCTTTCTGCCACATCCACCAGAGCCAGGGTACGTGTGAACAAACCTCCCGCCCGAGCCGGCAAACACACCGCCGCAATAGCTAACAGCAAGTCCTCTCCAGGCATGACCGCCTCCCCCTTCATTAGCTACAACAGTCCTGGCAATAGCCACGTCGTCTCCTCTCCTCGCTCGGCCATTCGCAGCCCCTCCGCATCAAGCGCCCGCCGTTCGACCCCCAAGCCGACGCCGACGTCGTCCGTTTGCATCGGCACGCGCAGCAACGGTCAGCGCTGCACCCGCTACACCACCACCGCCAACGGCTACTGCTTCAAGCACCAGCCGCCCTCGCCCTCCTCCCCCGCCGCTCCTCGCACCCACCGCTCCAGCAGCGTGGGCAGTGTGCGTTTCGAGACGGCGCCGCCTCCGCAGCCTCGCGGCCACGACGGTCGTCGCGGTCGGTCGCTCTCCGCGTTCTCGCTTCAGGACCTCCATCGCGAGATTATGCGTCGGACTCCTGAGGTGCATCATGCGCGCATGTCTTACGCCGACGACGCTGAGGAAGGCTTTGACGGTAGCGAGAGCGACGAATGATATGGTCGTGGTTGAGTGTCGGGTTGGTTGGCCGAACACTTTTCTCCTTTGTGCGGGATGAGGCTCGATTGGCTGAAGTGCTGGTGTTGTTCCTACTGTTTTTCCTTCTCCTCTTTCCTTTCTTGAAAAACCGAAAAGGGAAAAAACTTTAAAAGCCGGAAAGAAAAAAAAAGGTGGACGAGCAGTTTTCCTTTCTTCGTCTCAAGGGATTTGCGAACATGGAAAATGACATGCTTTTCAACAAGATGTCAGGATATAAATTACCAAGCCGACGCAAGTGGTTACGCAGGCCCGCCTGTTTCCTTGTTCAACACAAAGTTTTCTTTCCTCCCCTTCCATCTCGAAAGAAAAAGAAAGCACACAGATGACAGCGGCTCCACGCTCTTTACATAGTTCTGATATATCGAATAAACAATCAAGGCTTCTCTGTCATGTTCGTGCAATTCATCATGGAGACAAGGGTCAAAAAATACGTAAACTAAATATGGGCAAACAGATTAACAGTCAAATTTGCATTGGAATGTAAAGAATCATTCCCGATATCACCCAATCGGGACTCTTGGCTATTCCCATAGATAACCAACAGGATCTAGCTCAGCTCCACCAGGACGGGTCATCGATATCCCATGCCCAGATAGAAGCAATGTTTGCAGCCATTTGCGATCCACTTTGGACGTTTGATACTGATATGACCAACCTCACCCCGATGGAAAATGCCCAGCCCTTTCCGGAGGGCTCTCTTAAGCCGAGCGGAGAACAAGTATAGTAACGCCGGCAGGTATAAAGGTCCCCGGCTCTGCTATGGTCACTGCGCAGCCGACCTGGAGATGTCGATGTTCTATCGTTGCGTCGTTGCGTAGCATTAGGGGGACGATTGTGGCAGGCAGGTATTGTCTAGGGACTGGTGCGGCCTGGATTTGGCGCGAGATAAGCCACGCAAACCGGCCGCCTGGCATATTCTTATTCTTCAGTTAGCACATTCCTTAGGGAGTTAGACTTTATAGCTACCTTGCATGAGTTCTTGATAAGAGAAACTCGCTCTGCATGCGGTTTCGAAAGTTCACCGCTAGCTACTACGACGACACCCCCCCCTTTATCATCCCAGTCCCTTAGACTTTGAGCTATTTCATCTACCGCTTCTCTTGCCTTTCCTTGAAGCTCTTCATCATCGAGATGGCTAAAAGAGGGACTCTCCATGGCCATAGATAGCGAGAAAAGTCGGAGATCCGGAGGGGCGAGAGAATGCTTGCGTATGCGGGGTAATTCCCGACTATTGAGGGGCGGGAAAAGGTAGCGGATGATTTATTTGCCGGTCCGGCAATTATGCGTATGAGCCTCATCATCTTAAGGACTGGAACGCAGATGCCGCTGGGATCTATCTGATGACCCCGTCGGCCAGTAGCCCGGCCCAGATATTCAGTCGGAGCTGATGTTCTCCTTTCAGTCCTTCGTCACTAACGATAGCTGCCCGTATCCCAGTTGTCCGCACACAGACAGGGCACTCGAGAGTATCTCCACAGACAGCGGGTTGTCGTCGACCGCCTGCCCCCGTGTCTCTTCCTCGGCCCTCCTTTTAGCCCGGCCGACATCGATACAGAAGCTGTGATCAAAGTGCCACGCGAGGCGCCCCTCCTTCGCAGAGATATGACTAATGGGCACGAAACGATTGTTATGCACTATAAGTTCAAGGCTGCCGCAAGGTTTAAGGGGCGCAACCACTTCAGCGCAGTCAGGCGAGAGCAGGAAGACACCCTTTTCGAGTAAGAAGGCCTAGTTCTTTCGAGTGGTGGGGCACTGAGCAGGAGGAATTCAACCGTCTCTTCCTCGTCACAAACCCCCATCCTTCGACCTTGTGATCCAGCAAGCTGACATAACTCGTGATCTTTCAATTTCCAACAGGGCATTGTCTTCTTGCGGTCCCGGAAAGACTGCATGAGCATTCGTCAATGACATTTGCACGGTTTTCGTTCAGTCGGCACCTTTAGACTCTGCTTTTTTCAAGAGCTCCCAGAACGCTTTGTACGGTCCATGAAAATCAACGAGAACCGGAGTTTCAACCTCGGGGTGTGTTGCATCAGCATTTGGGACTTCCCTCTTCAGCCTCTTGCAATGACCTGAAGTAAAAGACCGCAATAAATTCACCATGGACTCGAGCTTTCTGAAAGACTTTTCTCTACTCCGGCAGTCATTTGAGGCTTTGTTCGTGATTTCATCAATAAAGTATCCTTCCGCGGACGGCATCTTTATCCTAGCAAAACGTTGATACTCTCTTCTACATCCCCCGAAGAACTGAGAATGACACTACGCTCAGACGAGTTTTCGAGATTCCCTAGTGCTTCGATCATCCAGTCCGGCATCCAAGAAGGGATAAGATCGGACTCAGAAGTTATACCGCAGACTGAATTAAATGTATGCCTCTTCCCTGAATAATAAGAGCGTGCGAAGGTGAGGGCAATAAACTCTCAATTGCTGAAGTAGTCAGGCCGTCCCCAGCCAACTTGTCCAATGTCTCATTGGGTTGTAAGTTTTAACATTACGTCTTGAAGAAAAAAAAGAGAGACTTGGTCAAGTTTGAAACATTTAACGCTCTTCTCACCCGAGACTGTTGGAATATATGATTCTGCTCAGTCACTTGGTCAGTATTGAAATACGGCTGTGTGGCGCGTTTTTTTTTTTGGGCGCTGAATTACAATAGATAGAAGAAGAAATATGTAGGCGCAAGTGTGAGAGATTGCTCTGTGGGATTCCCATCATCTGATTGAACTCTAAATATGGTCTGCATACAAAAAGTTTTTTGAACCAAAATGTTGAATGTAAACCGCCGTGAAATTAAACAAAAAGATTGTGCTACTATAAGTCCAGTTGATGAGCCAAGGAAGGGGCTGCAGCACGAGCGTTAGCAAAGTTTCATCTACAAGACGCACGAAACAGTCCAGGCCTTAATAGGGGTTTTTGGTTAAGGCGGTCGTCATCGCAGAAGATTGTCCCCAAGTCGATGATGCTGCTGATGCTGTGGTAGTCCTTGTCCCTCTCCTCCAGCTCCACTGCCTCGTTGTTGCTATAGTAGTGGTAGTGGTGATGATATTCATTGCGCTTGTACTTGTGCTTGTGCTCGTGGCGGTGGGCATGGCCATGGTGGTCGGCCCCGTCCGCCTCTTCTTCTCCCTCTCCCTTCTTCTATGCCATGAAGCTGTTAGGGGAAGACTAGTTGATACCCTCTATTCTCTCTAATATCCTATACTTCTAATTTTCATCTATCCCTTTCTACCACTCCTCCGCCCCTCCAGTAACCTCATCTGCGCCCTTAGGGACGGCGCATCAACCAGCTCCTCCACATCAACATCCCACCCCATCCGCCTATACTCCCAAGCCAACTCCGCAGACGCGAACAACCCACCACCCCCAACACCGTCAACCTCCCCCTCCCCAAACACCATCTCCCACGCCCTCCGACAAACCGCTCCCACCTCCTCCCCACCCGCCTCGTCAGCAACAGCACCCTCACCTTCAGACGTCACGCTCCCACTCCCACTCCCCGCGCTCACCTCCTCCTCCTCCTCCTCCTCCCCCTCATCCCCCACCTCCAAAATCTCATACCCCCCACTCCCACTCCCCACACTCCCCGGACTCCCCACCCCACTCCCATCCTCCACCGCCGCCACCCCACCCCGTCCCTCCTCCGCCGCCACCCCTCCTCCCCACCCCATCCACCCGCCCGCCTTACCAACTCCCCCACCCCTCCCCCTCCCCCTCCGCGCCCCCCCCCGCAAAACCCGCACACACCGCCCTCAACACCCCCCTCGCCATCTCGCGCGGTACAACCTTGTCCGCAGAGACGAGGTCAGGCGTGGTGCAGAGCTGCAAGTCCGCAGCGCGCGGGACTGGTAGTGCCTAGCGAGGCAGGCACGGGGACGGTGCCGGCGGCACAAAGGGGGGGGGGGGCCGATGTGGATGGGGATGGGGATGGTGGTGAGGGAGGGGTTGATGGCGGTTGAGGCGGTGGGTAGGGAGGGGGAGGGAGCGGTTGGTGGTTAGGGTGCTGAAGATGATGTCGGTGGTGGAGGTGTGGGAGGCGAGGACAAGGGCCCAGGCGGTGTGGAGGAGGGTTTCGAAGCTGTGGGTGCGGGTGGTAAGGGTGGAGGGAGGGATGCGGTCGATGAGGTGGGCGTTGACGGCGGCGTTGTGAGGGGTGGTGCGTTGGGTGGGAGAGATGGGTATCATGGACGAGCCTGCGAGGCGCTTTTTCCAGAAGCGAATTGCCGCGTCTGAGGATGTTTGTAGGTGGCGCCAGGCGTAGAGGTGGGAGTGGAAGCTGGGTGAGGAGGGAAGGGGTTGGTTTTCGTAGGCGAGGCGGAGGTGCTCGAGGACGGTGGGGAAGGAGATGCCGTCGTAGAGGGCGTGCGGGATGCGTATGACGAGGCGGCTTGCTTGTTTGTTGTATTGGTGGATGAGGGTGAAGCGGAGGCCGTGGGTCCCAAAGACTTCGCGGCGAGAGCGGTTCTGTTCAATGACATAAGTGGTTGCCTTGTCGAGATCCTCCTTCGCAATGACCTCCTCAAAGCTGGGAGTATGGCTGCGGTAGAGGACTAGGAAGAGGCGCTGGCGGTAGGGGATGAAGACGGTGCGGAGGATGGAGTGGTGGCTGACAGGTTTCGCGCAGGCAGCCTTGAGCCGGCGAGCATCGATATGTCCGGAAAAATGGAACCACACATGGTTGACGGTCGGATGGCCCTTCAGGACGGAAGCGGTCGCCATGGCCTTCCGCATGGACGTAGCCTCGATGATGTCCTCCACCTCCGCCCTGCGCAGCCCGGGGTGCCCAATGAGCGTGTCAGCATCAACGACGCCCCTGAGGGACGAGAACGGCTGAAACTGGGGCATTTGGCGTCTCTCCTGCAGCGGCCGACACTTCAGCGCCATGTCGGACAGTGCCGGTTTCTCATGATGTCCGCCACGGAGAGCGCAATGCCCGCCTGACGCGCCTTGGACGCCAAACGCATCGCCGTCAGCGAATCGCCGCCGAGATCGAAGAGGCTGGAGCCGGGGTGAATGTCGCTGACTCCAAGATCCATGGCTCGTGCTCACAGCGCCGCGAGGATCTCCTCCATATCCGATAGCTGCGTCTGCTGGGCGCCGGGCGACATTTTCTCACGCCGGCCGATGCGCGCCTTGGAGCCCAAGTGCTTCAGGGCCTTCCTGTCCAGGAGCGGCAGCCGACGCAGCGGCAGGAAGCGCCTAGGGATCATGTACGACGGCAGCGAATCCGGAAGCAGCTTCTCCGCGGGGCCGAGCGCTGCTGCCAGCTGCTTTCTGCTCCCTTCGTCGTCGTTCTCGTCGTGCGCATCGCCGAGCGCGACGAAGCCCACGAGCACAGCGCTGGCCGCGGAACTGCCTTCTGGCACGACCAGCTCAACGGCCACATCCGCCTTCTCCGCCATCAGCCACTTCAGGTGGTGCTCAATCTCCGCCAGCTCCAGCCTCTGCCCGCGCAGCTTGACCTGCGCGTCCTTCCTCCCCACAACCTCCTCCGTCCCGTCCCCCGCATCCCTGACCAGATCCCCCGTCCTGTAGAACCACTGCGTCGCGCCCGGAAACTCGCTCCTCCACCTCGGCGCTGCGATGAACGCCGCGGCCCTCTTCTCCGGCTCCTGCACGTACATACCCGCACCCCACCGTCGGCCCCTCGAGCACCAGCTCCCCACGGGCGCTAGTCTCTCCTCATCCCGCGGATCCACAACCCACACACTGACCCCCCCGATCCCCTTCCCCACACTCCTCGGATCGTTAAAAGACAACGTACGCAGGGTCGGAAGGAACGGCAATCGCTTGAGGAGGTCTCGTGGCTTTTTCGCTGGGGCGGAGATTCAAGCCGTCGTAAACCGCGATGCCGGCCTCGACTGCGCTGCACAGGAAGGCGTCCAGCCCGAGGCCGACCAGTGCCACGCGCGCGCTGACCTTGCGGCAGATGGTTTCGAGGCGAGGAGCACCTGCGGCCCGGGCAGCTGCGGCCAGGATGCGATGCGATGCGCCAGTCAATGGTAGCGGTGTAGATGGATGCTATGTCGTGGTATTGCGGGTTTGGAAAGGCTGTATGCGTGAGGTGCAGGGAGGGCCGCATCGCGTTCGTTCGAGCAGGCGTCCTTCCTTCCTTCCACTAAGTATGTATGTACATACGGCCGATGTCGCCGTGCTCCCCTCGTACGGGCTTCTCGCTCGACGGGGCGGCTGGACAGAAAAGACTGTGGCGGTGGGCCCGTCGGGCGCGGATGCCTGGCGCTCGACTCGACTCAACGTGCGGTGGCTGCGCTGGCCGGCGGATGGGGCTGGTCGCGCAGGATGCGCTGCTGTTCGTTCGAGGCGTCGGTGTTGGAGGTGGGCTCGCGCTTCAGGGGCGCCTTCGACGCGCAGGTGAAGCGCGAGCGCGTCGAGCAGGCACACGCACGACTTCGTGCTACCTACGCCACGTGAGTCGGCGAGCGCGGCGCGATGTTGTCTGGTCAGTACATGCGTCTGATCCGCACTCCGACGCTCGTGGCGGACGCGGATGCGCAGGGGGGGGCGTCGATCGCGCGGGCCATTGTGTCGGAGCCGCGCATACTGTTGCTGCTGCTGCACGAGGCGACGAGCGCGCTGGACGCCGAGGCCGAGCGGGCGGTGCAGGCGGCGCTGCCTACGATGCGCGGCGCCGATCGCATGTGCGTCATGGCCGCCCTGATACTGATGCTGGCGCAGAGCAGCCAGGGCATCGCTCTGGCCGGCTGCTCCTGCGCGCCCGCACTGCCGCCCTCAGCCTACATCAGCATAGTGGCCGCCCTGACGCTGGAGGACACGATGCTACAGCGCTTCCACCTCATCCCGGCCGCCCAGGCGCGCAGCAACACCATCGCGTCCGAAGTGAATCGACAACCTCACCTCCACCTACCCGCACCTGGACCCCCCAAACGCTCTCCTCGTCTCGTCTCCCTCGTCCTCCCCTCTAGCAGCAGTGGCGCCTGCCAGCTTGACGCCTTGCCGCCTTGCCGCCTTGCGCGTCTCGTTTCGTTTCATCTCGTCTCGTCTCGTCATCTCATGCTGGAGGTGCGGTATTTACGTCTTAACGCACGCACGCAGGCGGGAAGTGGGCAAATGCGCACAGGCACGGTCACACGGCACATGTGCACTATACTAGACTGTACCGTACCGTACATACGTAGGGAAGCAAGACAAAGAGCGCTGGCTTGTGTGTGTCTCACATGGCGGGAGGGAGGGGGGGAAGAATTCAGGTTTTTTTTTAACAAGAAACTTTTTTAGGGGGTGCAAACGGTCAGTCCTCCTTAGCGGTGCATTAGTAGCCACTGCTACACAATTGAGAAGTAGCTGTGCGTCAGCGTCTAGGTGAATACATGAAGTGAGACAAAGACGCTTGTGCGGGGCTTTTGTGCACACTGATCTCCTGCCGGAAAACGTTTTCCGATCATAGGTCAATACCGTCGAATTGCTACGTAGAAGACTGCCTACGGACTGAAAATCAATTGCGGAGATGGAAGAGAGGCCGAGGCTCGAGACCGTCCATACGGCCTTGTTGTGGTCGAAGAAAGAAATAAATGAAGAAGGAAATTAAAGGTGAGCGGGAGGGAAGGCCGGCAGGCAGAGGCCAAAAAAAAGCAATGTACTTATGTATGTACATATGCATGCATGCATCCCGCGCGTGCGGCCGATTGTGCAGTGGCTTGCCTGCTGACATGCAAACGGATGCGCACGCGCCACCTCCGCCGTTTGTTCGTCCCTCCTGGCGCCGTTCATCCTTTCCCCCTTGCGCCGTCGTCGTTCATCTTTCCCCCTAACGTTGCCAAGGATCAGCCACCGATGCAGATGCATGCGATCGCAGCGTCGGATTCGCATTGCATGAGCCTCTTCCCCCCACCCCCCACCAAAACCAATCCACGACCCACTCGTATTCGATCCGCAACACGGCACGGCACGCCGCGGCACGGCTCGGCGGATCAGCAAGAACCAACCGCAACCACTCGCACTTCCTTGCAATAATTTCCCCCCGCCGCCCGCCCGCCGCCCGCAGGCCCTGTACCACCACCACAATCGGCCAGCCAGCCCGCCAGCCTCGCGTCTCACGACAGCGGTGGCGCGTCCAAACGAACACGAAAACGGCGGTGGCGGCCGTTTTCGCGCGCCCGTTACACGTCCCCAGTCGGCGTGCATGCAGCATGCATGCGATGCTGGATCTGCGGCCCGCTCGCCTTGTCCTACCCTGCGCTGTCCTGCGCTATCCTGCCCTGTTATTCCCTGTCCTGCCCTGCCGTGCCCCGCCCTGGCCCGCTCTAAGTAAGCAAGCAAGCGAGCGAGCGGGCCTCATTCGAAGCGCGGAATACCTACATGCGCGGATCTGAGACACGCATACACACACACACGCGCCAACCAATTTTTCCATCGCGCCGGACGGCGGGCGGGGTTTCAGATCCGCGTTTGCGTTCGGAGTCTAGATCTCGTGTATGCCTGGTTCGTCGGCGGCGGCGGGGCATGGGGCCGATGACGGCAGGGGAAGGCAGACGAGTTGCGTGCACAGCGCATATGCAGGACAACCACACACACACGCACACGGATCCAGGAACCGTGGAGGTGGGCGGTGCTGATCGATTGAGTTGAGTTGAGTTAAGTTGAATTCATTTATCCTAACCCATCGCCCTGAGCGATATGCAGGCTACAACTATTTAAAGTGTTTTACTACTAGTATACATGTTTTATATTAATCTAAGAGAAAGAGAGAGAAGATAAGGAGGGCGGATAGTAAGGTCTAGGGGTGTAGTATAAACGGTTTTCTACGCTATAGGTTCGTCTCTATTCCTAAACCGTTACGAATCTTATACAAAGATTAGTATAGTGTAACGAGGTGCCTCTATCCCACTTGGCTTCGGAGTCGCCAAGGGTGAACAGGGGTACTAATCGTAAGGGGCCTTGATTAGTGTAAACAACAAGGTAAAAGGTAAAGACAAAAGGTATGGGTCGGCACGTGACAAAGGTGCCTTAGGCGTCGTCACTACTGATGGGTGAAGATCAGTGTATTAAGGTAACCACGAAGGTTACGAACTATCGAGGGAGTGACTCTAGTTAAATAGACAAAGAAACCAAAGCTACTCCGGTATTGCTCTGTGTTGCTCTGTCTCGCTCTCTTTGCTCTGCACCGTGGGGGCTGGGACCGTTGCAGAGCAAGACAGATCAAACAGATCAATCCTGCAGGATCACGTGAGGCACGTGACCTTTCTTGGCGATGACAGCCCGTCATCGCTTGCTGTGCCGCAGCGTCTCCAGGGAATGACACCCGACATTCCCATCACCAGCCGTTGTCTGCCCCTGCCACCGTGTGTGCTGTAACAGGTAGGCTTTAGGGATTGTGTAGTCAGGCTTGCTAGTCTTCTAAAGAACGATTATTGCTGCTGTTCGCTAGGCTCTAGGATGGTAACCGAGGTTGTGTTAGAGTCTGAAGCCTGTAGAGGCAGAGCCTCAGAGGATCTTCGGCAGAGCACGTGATATGATTCGGCCCGTGTATTTAAAGCTTTCCTTTCTTCCTTCCTTCTCCTCTTCTTCTCTAAGCTTTAGCTTAACGTACGTAGCGCAATAAACCTTTCAGTGATCATCCTGAGGTTGAGCCTTGACAGGTTGGTGGATGCGGAGAAGATGTAGTGGATGTGTTTGGTAGTATATGGCTAGAGCTTTTGCTAGATGAGCATTAGAAGGCTATCCTCTCTAGGGGTGGAGTTAGCCTTGGCTGTCCTTAGACTCTAGTGGATTTTAGCTTCCGTAATTAGTTCCTATCTTATAGAAGATGGTGCTGTAGCGGATTGAGGTGAAGCTCGTGGGTCTTGTAGCTTAGCTAGCTTTAGAAAGAAGGTATCTAGTAGAAGCTGTGCCTTCTCTTTATTTTTTATAGCCTCGCTATTACTAGTAAAGAGCGGAGGAATGTTGCTGTAATTGTCGTTTAGGCTGGCGTATTTGGCTGCCTTCTATAGCTGATTACCTTTCCCTGTATTATCTAGAAAGTCCTTCTAATGGCTACTCTTCGCATGTGTTATTGCTTTAACCTATTCTCTACGGGCTATTTTTAATGCGCTATACTAGCTTAGTGTGTCTTGGTTGTCTCTTCTAAGGCTTACACTAAAGCTTTGCTAGAGCTGGTAGTGCTTGTTATACCTGGCTTAGTGTCAAGGCTCAACCTCAGGATGATCGCTGAAAGGTTTATTGCGCTACGAACGTGAAGCTAAAACTTAAAGAGAGGAGAAAAAGAAGAAGAGAAGGAGAAGCGAGAGCTTCTTAAATATACGGTCCTAGCCGTATCACGTGCCCCTTGTTACGAACCCCAGGGCACACGGGCTTTATGACCCCAAGGGCAGCAAGCCCGCACGGGAAACTAGCCCGCAAGGACTAAGGAATCACGTGGGAAACAGAGCCGCAAGGTCGAGAAGCCCGCACGGGAACCCAAGGGACACGGGACTGCGGCGCGTACGGACCCAGGCAGCAGCCAAGGGTAGCTGCTGAGTCAGGAATCCCACAGGGACAAAAGGCCGCAAGGCAAAGAACCCACTTCCAAGAAGCCAGCACAGGACGTAAGCCACGGGATGGAAGTTTAGAGGCAATGTCGTCCGCTGGCAGCGACAGGAAGTGGTTTCCAGGAAAATGGCCGAAGCGCCGACATCACGTGCGACCCACACACGAGGGCCCACACCGGATTAGAAACCTTGGCATTGATCCAGCCCTCAGATTAATCCCACTCGCTGGTTGATCCAACCAGCTACATGATCCAGATTGTAACTACGTTTCCTACAGTATATAGCTTCACTCATTAGCTAGTATCTTGACCCTTCGTGGTCAACTTAAGATAGCAAATCTCACCCATTTGCTGTAACCCTGCCTTGCGCACCGCGCAACGTACTCACACGTGATCTCTACGTTCTCACGTGTCCGTCACTTCTCTCTTACCCAACGACCCTCTGCCCCTTGTCCTCAAGGTAAACCCAACGGTTACCGACCTTCTAGGGTTCCGTCCTTAGAAGTAGAGGCAGCTCCGTTACACCCCTTCAGGGTTCTAGGGATTTCATCTGGCCTACCAGATAAAATAGTTTGCTTCACCCTACTTCGAGGCGATCCGTGTCCCATACGTGATCGTGCTTGTGGGCTTTGCCGCAGATCCTCTAAGGCTTCCTTTCCTTCTAGGCTTCAGACTCTAACATGCGTATTGTACGTTAGTGGTGTCTAGAGTGCTCTACCGGCTACGACTAATGCCTAATTTAGGCTTTAGGGGTTGGTAGTTAATGGTTGGAGCCTGCTTTCGAGTTTCTTAACTTAATTAATAAGATTGCTAATAAGCTTAGTTAGTTCCTAGTATTCTTTCCTAGTCTCCTCTCTTTCCTTTTAGAGGAGTTAAATAGTCTTTTCTTACTAGGATACTAGTAGAACTAGTGTTTTAGTGTTTATATTTATCTCTGCTTAAGGGGGTGCTTACGTAGGCTGCAGCGTCTAGCTACTAGGGAGGTCGTCTTACGTAGAGATTACGTAAATTACGTCTTCTATTTCTTAGTTGTTCCTGTGGCTAGCCTCGCGTTAGTTACTTCCGACCTTCCTATTAGGAGTAGTTAACTAGGATCTAGTAACTATTTAACTATTTAGTAGGGTAGTTAATTAGCGGCGTCTACGGGGTGGTTGAGATCCTGGGTTAGAAGCCATGGTTTTAGGTGTAGTGCTAAGCCTAAGCTTTAACTACTAGAGGGAGAATTTTACGTTTAGTGAGTGTGGAAGGGGCTATAAGATAGCCTGGCCCAGCGGCCGCGTCTGGGCGGTGCAGGCGTTGCTGTTGAGTTGATGTGATGTGGCCGCTGTGCGCTTTCTTTTGCTGGTGTTTTCGTCCCGGGCCGCCGGGTTTACCTTGAGTTCCTCCTTCTTGCCTCGATCCTTTTTGAAAAAAACATTCCTCGATTGATTGATTGATTGATTAGTTGCCACTCATCAGCTGGGAGGCAAACGTCTGAACCGGAATCCGGACCTCTGGCGAGCAAGCCACTGATGCGGCTATGTATGTGGGAGCTGAACGGTACTTTTCAGGTTGGAGTTTTTGGCCGAGCACCGCCGCCGCCAAATCTTGCGTCGACGTCGACGGTCACTCCATGCCCGGCACCAATTACTACTCCGTTTCGCGTTCGGCCGAGACTCGGCTTGGGCGATGACCAGATGTGCTGACAGTGTCTCGCTGATCAACCTCGTTGGGGGGGAGAGAGTAGAGGCGGGCCTTGGCGGAATGTGACTGCGCTTGCTTACCCATCATTGCTCGGTCGGACGGAAGCCCGGTACCGCGGCCGAAGGCTATGTCCGGCCGCCAATGGCTTGCGCGTCTCGAGACCAGTTTGTTAGTCCAGGAAAAGAGTTTCTCCATCAAGAGGTGTGTGTGTAGAAGTATCACCTCTTATGTCGTACTAAGACGGGACGTCGGCAGTTGCAGCGGCTGATGGCTTGAGACGCGCCATCACCCCAGCCGACGGTGGAAATTCCCCCGACAGCGGGTGCTTTCAAGAGCACCTGCTCCAAGTCGGACTGAATTTGGGGAAATTGTGGTAGCCTGAATTATTTATGAATGTCAAACTAGTCGCATTGGATGAGTCTTCTCAACCCGCAATCTCCACCCAAGACCGCGCCAAGCCAACAGCGCAGACTAAGTACACAGCCAGCTGCACAAAGGCTTGGTAGCAAGAGTAATTGCACATGGCATCCGGAGTTGAAGCATTTATTAGGATGTGAGACTAATCGTAGACGTTATACTCTAGCCATTCGGACGAATGCTTCAACTCCGGATGCTCGTAGTGAGGGCAGAGAACAACAGTAGTCGGCGGCGGAAGGAGAAAGCCTTCGCGCATAACGGTGGGCCATGCCAGATCGGGACGAGCAAACAAGAGGGGTGCGTCCTGGTCCTCGCGTGGGGCATTCGTTGGGGGTGTCTCATACGCTGGGCGACGTGAGATTATGCCGGCTTCGTGGTATAAGTCGTGCAGATAGCAGCTCCCGGGCTTCGAGGTCTCTGCTTGGGTGTGCCAGATGGAAGGGAGGGGGTAGGGGAGAATGATGCGCATGAGCAGACGCGCCGCCATGGAAGGGACGGGATCGCATTCGCGCCCCTCTTCTTCCCCCTCCACCGAGTCATCGTGTACAGTCGCACATCACACTGGCAGCCATCCACCAGCTCGAACGCCTCCGGGTGGCACGCCTTCGCACTAACGGCATCCTTCTCGTGTTCCCAACTCCAATCTCGCCCGCCGCCTCATCGTTATAACCCTCGCCTGCCTCGACGCGTCCGTCTGGCTGCGCAGCATCGCCTTCGCCAACCGCCTGCTGAGCCCCCGCCTCGCCTTCATCTCGAGCAGGGAGGGAAATGATCGCCATCAGACATATCTCTGATCATGACCCTGGTCCCTTTCCGCACTCTGGCTAGCGATCGGCATGCTGACTCGGTACGGTTGCGTCCCCGATCGGATGGCGTCGTGCTGGCTTTGGTTGTCGGGCGGCGGCGGCGGCTGGGCGATGTGGGCGCTGAGCGGGCGGGGAGGAGCAAACACGGAGCTGGGCGGAATCATAGACCACAGCGAGCGGACGGTGCGGCTGGACGTGCGGAGTGAGAATGCTGCATCGAGGCGTGGCGTGTGCAGAAACGTAGCCTGTGCGCACGGGCCGTCAGCGCGGCAACTTCTTTCCTTTTGCCATAATCACCCTACACCTCCTCCTCGACCAGCGCCTCCTCCCACGTCGTATCGCTCCAATTTCCCTTCGTCTGGTGCTGCAGCATCATCGTCTCTCCTGCCGAAGTCCCAAGGTGCTGCTAATCGCTTTCTCAGTGTGCCCGTTCTCGTCCTGAGCCGCCTGCTGCCACTTTACCTCGGTTTCCCCGCCCATCTCGCCGCAAGCGCAGTCTCGGCCAGTGCAGCCACCAGCGGCAGGCATACGTGGAGAGGCCATGATATCGAAGAAGGAGACACATCAAAGGTGGTGTACTTTGCTCTCGAATGGAGGAAACCGTGGCGCGGTGGACGGATGGACAAAGTACGGCTTCCTTTGCGCCGGCTGCGGGCGCACCGGTTGATGGCGCACACATTGCAGCACGGCGCAAAGCCAACACGCGGCACCGGCCTCGGGACCGCGTCGGAGCTGTTACCCACACGTGGCCCATCGCTAGCCCTCTGTGGTAGTTCGAGCAGCAGCTTGGCCATAAAGAGGTCTGGCTTCCCCCCCATCCGCCAACCGCATCGAATCAAGCCACAGGTCTAGCTGCTATGGCGGCTACGTCCTTGGCGCGGCGTTGACAGCGGACAGAAGCGCGAGAGGCAGGCGCGGCAACTGGACGCCATTGGAATCTCGCTGACGAGACGAAGGCGGGTGGTCGCAGAGGAGAGGAGGGCCGTCTTGGCTGCAGTCCTTGCAACCGAGACATCACATGCGTCATCGTTCGTCTGGACCTCGGGAGTGCGTTTTGGAGCGCCAGATCACGTGCACTGCACCTAACAAGTCACGCAGAACACATCATCGGCGTCCTCCATCTCCACCATGCCGACGCTTTACTGCTGTCATCACGGCCTCTCGTTGCAGCAAGCAGTTCTCGCCGTCGTGGCCACCCCTCGCCGCAGCAGACCGTGCCCGCCATGATCCCGTCGCGGCCTTTCGTCACAGTGACCAGAGCCCGCCGTTCACGCATTAACAGCCACGCCACGCCACTCCCCGTCTCGCAATGTCTGCAGCATGCCGGTCAGCGCCGCGTCAGGGAGCTTTCGCTCATCCGGCCGCCCCCGCAAACGCAGCGCCGTTCCACAGACATGCCACGCCAAGACGCTAAGCCCAGCCGGTTAGCACAACACCCAGCTCTCCATCCGCGACATAATCTCCAGCATCCTTCACTCTCCATCCTCCACAACTCTCCTCGTTCCAGTCTCCAGACTCCTCGACTCTCCCCGTCCCACTCACCCTCAATTCGCAGCCCTTCGCGTCTTTGCTTGCGACCCAAGACATGAAGCGCTGCGCCTCCAAGTCATCGAATGCGAACAAACGCCGGCGTACAAGTCAGCGCATCTACCCAGCTCGCGCCATCCTCGCCGAGAATGCAGACCAGACACAATACTGCATTGACTGGGAGCCGGATGCGGAGACAGGCGAGGAGTTCCCGCCGTCGTGGCAGCCCAGCGAGAATGCCACCGCCGCTCTCATTGCCGACTGGGAAGCTCGCAAGGCGCGTCCAGCTCCACGAGGCATTCTTGAGGAGCGCGACGGCCGCTATCTGATCGCGTGGCACGATTCGTGGGTTCCCAAGCATCATGTTGGCCAGGAGCACATCCAAGAGTGGGAGAAGCGGTATTTCCCTCTCCTCCCCAGGCGCCCCAAACCTGCTGCTGACCGTTTGCTTTCCGCCCGAAGCCACCAGCCTGATGATGACGTCCTCTCCCACACTGTACACCTCAGCGACCCTTTCGAGTCTCCAACCGCAAGCAGCGACCCCCCCTCGCATCAATCCTCCGAGGCTGACACCAATGCCTCCGCGCCGCCCATCACCGTCGCTACGTCGCAGTCCTCGCCGCCGCCCACCCCTGTCAAAGACGTCACCACCACCACCGAGCTTCCGCACTCCTCCCAGCCAGAAGAAGCCCCGAAAGTCGCCAGCACCACCGAGCAAGCCACCAGCGGCGCCACCGAGAACAGGCACAACACCCCCACACCCACAACTGCAAACGGACACAACGATAGTCTCTTCGGCTCGGGAACGTGAGTGCGGCTGCGGCTTCTTCTCGCGTGGGTGTTGCCGAGCTGCGGTCTGATGGATTGTCGTGTCACTCCTGTCTCTCTCGTTTCCAATCAATTAATTGTATGGGAGGGGGCGTGCCTGAGGGTTCTTGTTCGAGCTGGCTGGAGTGGTGGCTGCTCCCACTCGTCCGCGTCTCATTTAGGGGGTAGAGGGAAGGAAAGGAAGGTTTTCGAGGGAACTTGTGCAAGGGCTTCGCTGTCTCGAGCTGGGGGTGGAACGGCTGTGTAAGATTTTCCTTGGGTGCTACGAATCCGGAGAGGGAGAGAATGTGTGTGCATGCGGTGTTGCTTCCACGCACCGGGGAGTAATATATTGTTTTTTAGGGAAGTATCGCTATTAATAGAACTGTATGGCTTCCGTAGTCATGTCGAATGCATTTAGGAGTTCCTCTAAACCCTCATTTCTCATACAAAGAGCGGCACACATGTATTCTATGTAGTGTAGACAGGTTCCCCCGTGGTGGACTTTAGCTAGCTGGAGACGCTATTGTAGCTCTCGGACGAGGTATATGAGGATACCATCATCCACAAGAGAAATATGACTGAGCTGCCCGTGCAAGGTTGGTGTGTGCGCCTGTTGAGTGAGTGAGTATGGAAGTGCTGACGGAGCTGCTCGGTAGGAAGGACGCTGCTACTGCTGCGGCTTGTCAATGGAGGGATGCACTTCCTCGAGGTGCGACAGTGGTGGAAAAAGGTACATATAAGCAGTAACACGGTCCTCCAACAGAGCATCCGAAAAAGTGACGCTGAAATACGCACACGCAAACGCTCAACCGTGATAATCGCCCCCATTCCGGCCGACGCCGCCTCAGCCTCAGCCCCAGCCTCAGCCTCAGCTCCTACCCTCCCTCCTCGCCCCGCCCCGACCAAATCACAAACCTCCCGTCGGCAACAGCCCGAACCATCCTCCCTCCCTCCCCACCGCTTCACCCCCGACCCGACGACGCTCGAGCACAGAACCTTGCTAAGCCCGACCGCCCTCAACCCTGCGCTCCACCCACCTAGGTCCTCGAGCCTCATCAATCCTCAACCAGCCCGGCAGGCTTCCACCGCCCGCCCGCCCGCGGCGCCATCGCCCATCATCTCCCAACGACTTGTCTTGTCAATGGCTTTCTCCAGCTCCTCCTCCAGGTGGCGATGTTCGCGGTCATGCGTGTGTGCGTGTCTGTGTTGGCGGACGGACGGCTGTGGGCGCTGACGACGGTCTGGAGAGCGTCCGCGATGTAGTCGAGGGGTTGCGCGCGCCGCCGAGCGGGAGGGCGGAGGCGGCGAGAGGGGTCGAGCTGGCTGGCTGGCTGGCGTCATCTGCCGAATTGCATGCTAGAGCTGATCGTTGAGCGACGAGGGTATCTGCCGTCTACGTGCGAGGTAGAGGCGCGTGACGAGCGTGTGGGTGCCGCAGGTTGTCCTGTCGGGGCGGGGCGTGCGGCAGGTTAGCTGAGAGCGTCGAGCGGCAACAATGCGTCGCCGCGAGCCCACCTGAGCGATCGCATGTGTCTAGAGTTCGAGCTCGTGGCTAGAGCTGGTGGGGCTGCATCCCACGTAGCGGGATAACTTGCGGAGCGCCATCGGGAAGAAAGCGAGCGAGGGACGAAGTGCCGGATCAGATTAGATTAGCGATGCGCAGGGTTGTTGTGGTCGTGGACGGTGAGTTTGCGGAATTGTTGAAGACGCCAACCAGCGCAGTCGAGTTGGCGGCGAGGGCGTCGCGTCGAGGGCGCCCAGCTCAGGGCGCAGAGCGGCTGGTGGAGGAGGCATGGCGGGGAAGGAGAGCGACGAGGGCGGGTATGGTGAGGGTCGGGTGGGGCAGAGGAGGAGGAGGACGCGGCGCGCGTGTGTTGTCGAGGCAGCGAGCGCGCACAGCCATCGGGAATCGGGGCATCTAATCACTGATCTATCTGCATCTGTACGGCCTAGGCACAGTCCGAGTATCAGCCGACGCCCGCCGCTTCCCTCCAGTCGTTGCGCAGGCATTCGCTTCATCTCCAAGCATCGTCTGCCCGCCGACACGAGGCTCGTCCGCAGCGTGACCAACAATCCATCACCACCATCCGTCATCGCCGCCTGGATCCACGGCAGAGTTAGCTGCGGCCCGTGCCGTGCCGTTATCCGTCCGTCCGCCCGCCGCCTGTCTGTCCGGCCCCACAGGCATCGCCGCTAACATGCCGCCCCGGAAGCGCTCCCGCAACGACTGACTCGACGCCCCGCCTCGCCTCGACTGACGCGCATCCTGCTGTTTGTTGCCGACCGGCCCAGCCCAGCCAAATCCACCATGGCTATTCAGATACGGACGGTCCGCTGGCTGCCCTGCACAAGCACGCCGAAAACATTCCAGCCCTCTGAGCCACCCCGATCTGTGCTTCGCCTGCGCTTGCGTCTCGCTAAGAGAGCCTCTCGATGACGATCTGCTGGAGACGGGCCTGCGCGGCCTGTATAACGAGCACCTCGAGTGCGACATGCTGGCGGACATAGGTAATCCTCCCCGCCTCGCCCTGGTGCGATTACGCCTATGTCGTTCTGAAACACCGAACCACAGCTCCAAACAGCCTTCGCCTTCGCAATGCAGCACCATCCGTCCCCAAGTACCTGGTGCGTCGATCGGAGCTTCATCCATTCGCTCTCTCTCGACGAGCGGGGATAATACCGGGCATGGGGTCGTGCGCAGTCGCGGGCGCGGACGGTGCCGGTCGGTCGCCCTGGCAGGCCGATTGACGCCGCACGGTGCTGGGTCCAAGCCTTGATGGAGCGTCTCCTCGCCTGTTCGTACATCTTGCGCCGCAACCATTGTCATCCTTGTCTTCTGCGATGGCCGACGACTACACGCAATCACTTCCTACTGGTAAGCAACACCAAGATCCACCCCGCCCACCGCACTTTCATCTCCCACAACTTTGTTGCACAGCAAGAGAACCTGGTAGCTGATCACAGATCTCGAAATACAGGCCAACACCACCATCACATCGCTCCTCCTTCTCCCACAGCAGCTTCAAGCGGCGGTCCGCAGCGAAGCGGTGACCGGACGGTACATGCGCATTCCAAGACGCGAGATGGTGGAGGTACAATAATAGGCACAGCGCGCCGGCGGACGCGATGGCCTAAGCGCAGTGACTATAGACATGTGCTTTATCGAATAGATTCTTGAGGGTGATTGTGGCGGCACAGTAGGTCGAAAAAAAAATGGGCAGCATCAACTCGTTCATGGGTACTTGAAGAGTTCATCCGGATGATTTCAGTGATTAAACTCAAGTATTTCACATCCCGACGAATGCTTCAACTACCCATACGACTAACTTACTTCATAGTCAACATGTTCTATTAGCTTAAGCACCTTTGAATATACTCCTCTAAAGGATTACTGCGCGGACCATCGATACCAATGCTCTTCACTCGGTTAAAGGCTGCTTCGAGCGCCTGGAACTGGAGGGCTCTGCTCGATAAGCTTGTAAAAGTTCTCTGTTGGAACTACGACGTCGTCATCGCATCGGCGCAAGAATGTTTTCAGGGAACCGTTACTCAGCTGCGGGCGCGCGAAAGCAACGCCTGCGGCTCTTCGGTGGAGACGACCCATGATGGCTGCGCAAAGCTCGAGACGGTAGACGCGGTGGCGTGGTCGCAGATTGTTGAACTCCCGTGGGAGGAAGACGAAACATCGAGGACCGGACACACGAACCGTACGGGCCCCACCCCTGCATCAGCGACGCTGAAGTCGCCAACGTCCATTGTGTTCTCGTATTCGTTGTTGTCGGCGGCGCGGCCCTGTTCGAAACGCTGGGGCCAGATAGACTGGGGGTTGCGAGATGGCGGCAAGCTCTGTGGGCGGTTGTGGCAGCGGGGCTTGGAGTGGGAGAAACGGGAGGGTGGCTGAAGGAGTATCGTGGGCGAGAATGCTGCGGAAAGCCGTCCATCCAGGTTTTGCGGCTCACCTCGAGATATCCTCATCGCCAGACTCGGGGAGTTGAGATTGAAGATGCGCACAGGCGCGAAGCTCTTCATATTTCGTGCGTGGAACAGTGCGCCTGCTGGAGCACGGGAGATTTGTTCGGCAGCGAAGCCCTGGCATCGTAAGTCGAGAGGCCTCGCTGCCGCGGTGGTACCCATCATCCTCTATTCTCTTTCCGTGGAAGCGTCGTGGGTCGCAGGAGCAGAGCGGTCTGTGACGCCGGTGGATGGGCAAAGGCGAAGTTTGCGCGGGTGCTCGACGCCGTTGGTTCAGAGTCGGAGATGGCGCATGTTGGCCAGCGATGCAAAGATATAGCGTGGGTCCCATGATGGCGACATGGCGGTCGGAGCGCAGGCGATGTCGAGTCGTACATGTCGCGCGCTGAAACGGGGATGGTGACGTCATGTTGCCGTTGCTGCCTTCAGCCGCCGCCAGCTCCGCGCCAACACCACTGCAGCCCTCTATGCCCCGGCCTGCCGCTTGTCTATCGCACGCCTCTGCATAGTGCGCACGCCTCTACGGTCCATGGCCTGACTGAGCCTTGTCATGGCGATGTTGGTATCCCCGGTGATCGGGGCCCCGGTCCATCAGAAGACGACATTCGGAGTCTCAAAACCGGTGTCGGGGGCAGTGTGCTTACCGGGCCAGCCGAAGCAGAGGCACTCACCAACGCGCACTGTTACATACTGAGTAGGTCTGCCTTTACGACAGAGCGGCTCAGACGGAGCTTTACTCTTAACTGATCCGATGAATTGTCAGGTACACACGGCATCGATGACACTGCATCCAGTGCCCTGATTTCAGGAGAAGGGCAGACCGAAATGACACGGCAAATCTTGCCTGCACAGGGAGCCAAGAGCCTCCGCTCTCTGCACCCTGAAGCTCGATAGCTAATGTGGATGTCGCGAAACTATACCGCCCTCCGCTGCTATCAGCATTCCGCCGAGGCGACACCATGCCCGCAGGCATCGCGCATCCCTTTAAGACCTGCGGCTCGTCTAGAACTGATGTCATGTTGGAAATCAGGACCGACTCGTAATGTGTTGGGCCTCACTCTGGTTCTGTCCGATTGTTGGTGGTAACAACCTGTGTACGCTTCCTCGGCCTTTAGCAACTTTGCAAATGCTACTATTCAAGCCTATCCTAGCCAAAGTCACGAATGTGGCGGGCACACCGTCCGTTGCGGCCGACCTAACGCTGAGCAGCAGGTCGATCGGCGCGTGGTGCGAGCCCAAAATTGACAGAGGGCCTACAATCACATGCCTAAAAGCGACGACGCGCCGTTCGGTCCCGACCGGGCATCCTGGCACCGCGCTCTCCTTCGACCGCCTGTTTCTCCGGCTACACAGGCGACACCGCTCCACCGATGATGCACCGCCGCACCGATACGCGCACCACTGCACGACCTGGCTTGACGCGCCAACGCTGCCTACAACCATTGGAATTTGCCCGAGAGCGGGTGGCAGGGCTGCGCAGAAAAGGGACAGAGATGTCGGGCACGGTAACAAGCAGGAGGCACTATGGTCCCGGTGGAGGGGAGCGCAACTCGTGGCTGGTGGTGCGGATCCTCGGAAAATCGCCCACCCAGCCGTCCCGCCCCGGACAGTCCGCCGTACTTAGCAGTCCCTCAGCGGCCGTGGCCAGGCCACCTTGCGGGCGGTCAACGCTTTGGGAATCGGCCGTACATCTGCGGAACAGTCCTCTTCTTGTTCACTAACGGGCTTGGCTTGTACGAGAGATCGTAGTGGACCGAGGATCTGCAGAAGGTTATGTTCCATCTCCAAGGCCTCGTCAGTGATGTCCAGATTTCGGCGGTCATCAAGCTGTTGATCACCAATCCGGGGCGCTGCAGACATGTGACGGATCATGTTTCCTCCCGACTGCAAGCTGTCAAAGCGTGGGGGTCAATCAGAGGACGACTGATATTCATTTCGCGGGGGAGTGTTGGAACCGTCATCACCCCATCTACAGTATTCTCCTCAGGCGACGAAGGGAAGGAAGCGGAGCACAAGCCCCTCGGTTTTGGAACGAAGCACCAACGCCGCCTACGGAAGAAAGACGGCTCAGCCACACAGCACCTGAGCCTGACACTCGAGCGCCCGCATCGCGAGAGCAAGGACAACGGCACCAACAGCAAGCCAACGCGCCTTTGCAAACAGCTTGATCACCGGCACCCGCAAGGTTATGTTTCCCCAACGCTCTCTGGAAACATTTCCAGTCTCGGGCCAAGAAGCGCGCCCGTCGTGCACGCAAACAACCACCAGTACAAAAGTGGACAAGACTGGGCGTCCGCTGGCGAAGATGTAGTCGAGATGTTGCGTGGCTACGGAATCGAATGTTCACGCAGTCAAGGCGATCTCGACGTGCTTCCAGGATCCACATCGCTCACATAGGCTAGCGTCGCCGCACCCATATGTGCGAAGGGATGAAGGGGGGTCCAGGACGGGATGCAGGCATGGAGGGGAAGGCCGTGTTTGGGTGTTGCGGGGGTGCACACTGGCCAATGGACCGCTGGCAGTTGTCGGGCGCGTCGGGCGGGTCCGGCGGACGGACACAGCAGCACGGCACGATGTAGTCGCGGCTGGTCATGGTGCGGGCAGGGAGATGCAGGGAGGAGAAGCGGGGAGGCTGGGAAGTGGAGGTGGAGGCAGAGGCGGAGGTGGAGGCGAAGGCCGAAACTGGGGTTTGTAACATGTGTCACTTATGCGAGCCCCGTCCCTGCCGTGCTTTCGTCAAAATCTTCCCTAGATTTCTCGATAAAATAGCTCTTGAGAACGCTATGGATTTATAGAGTAGTTTTCCCGTATTTGCCACAAAACCCGGGACGAGCCGGCGCGCGGTCGGCCCGACGGCTTCGCGCATCGCCCTACCCGCCATTCCGCAGCGATGCACACTCGCCGGCGCTTCTGCTGTTCGCCTTTTTTTCTGCTGGCTGAGACGCCTGGCCAGAGCCGACTGGCGTTGCAGACGGACGCGCGCGGCCGCACGTGGGGTGCACGTGACTTTGGCGGCGGTGCTAGGCGCTAAAACTCTGCGCTGGCGACGCGCCGGCGCCTCCGCAACCTCGAGTCTCGAGTCGCCGTCTCTCCCGCCATGATGGACCTCAGCGACGACGAAACCGATGCCATCGTCGTCAAGACCGTAGCGGGCACCTACGGGCCGCTACAGGGCATCTGGGATGTCGACCCCTCGCGGCGCACCATCGTGGCATCACCGCAGACTCCCTCCGCTCGCGGCGGCGGCGGCGACAAGGGCTGGCTGTGCCGCTTCTGGAACATCGATGCCGCAGTCCTGGACGCTGCTTTTGCTGTTGCCTCGTGGCGCTTCTTCTATGCTCTTCACAGGATGATCGACGAAACCCGCCTCGACTTCTCGACCTGTGTTTCCATCCTCGACCAGGCCCGCCAGGAGCGCCTCGACCCTGCGACTCCAGCCTCGCTCTTGAAGGGCGTGCCCCGGAAAGGCTCATGGATCCCAAACGACGTCAACCGCTCCGCCGATGCCATGCGCCGGGCCGCCAAGAAGCGCGCGTTGGACGGCAATGCCGCTGAGGTCAGTCCTCGTTTGGCCGCTGATTCCGCGACTGACCAGGCCCAGTCGCTTTCGGCACCACGAAGCACGAAGCGCGTTCGTGTGGAGATCACGGCAGAGACTCCCAATGGAATCCCGACCGCGCCGGAAGGATCCCCTTTGACGCCAACACAGACACAGCCGCAGACCGACACCCGGACTAACGGGACAAGGCCTTCGCCCCAGTCTACTTCAGCCACACCATCCGCGGCCCCTGTCGATGCGTCCGATCCGAAATCCCAAACCCCATCCAAGGCAACCGCTAATGGACTGCCAGCTGATCTTTCCTCACCCGACGTCGACAAAGATGCTATCTCTGTCTCGTCCATTTCGACCCTCACCGAAATGTCCATTGCCCAGTCTGTAGCAAGCTCCGAAGAGCAGATCCTGCAAACCCTGCAGCCATCACAGAAGCTTGATAGCCAGCCTGTCAATCAACTTATCCATCTGTTGTGCTCAGCAAGGTTGCTATGACATCGAGCTCGCCACTCAACGCGAACGCTAACGGGCTGCAGACCGTCTTTCGTCGCAATAGATTCTCTCACCACTTCGGCCGGCCGCCCGAACTGGGCAGTAGCCCCGTTCGCCCGCGACTATCGCTTCTTCGTTCTCCCGCTCCATCGAGATGACCACTGGACGCTCGCCATCGCCGACCTCGAGGCCAAAGAAGTCAACTTCTACGACTCCGCCAGGAACCTCCTGCACGTGCCCGCCGCCGTGCGTGACTCCATCCTCCAGGTGCTGCCCGAGGAGGACGTGGACTCGTGGCGTTTCCGCGCCGTGCCGACAGCGCAGCAGCGCAACGCCTTCGATTGCGGCATCTTCTGCGTCGTCAACGCCCTCCACTGCATCGCCGGTCTTGAAGCGCCCTCGGAGATCGACGGAAGTCTTTGGCGAGACACCTTCGTGCGCCTCCTCCAGGACCAGGATTCTTCAGATGACGCCGGAAGTGAGGAGGAGGGAGATTCGGACGGCTACAGCACCCTCGAGATCAAGGACACTAAATCCGTCTTCGCGACCCTCGCCGACTTCCGTGACTACTGCAAAACCGTCATCAGCGCCAACCGGTCCTCGAAGCTAGCGGAGATCAAAGAGCTAGAGGACGGCCTCCAAGACGGCGACCGCTTACGATCCGTCTTCGAAGCCCTACTAACCGACGACCTCGTCACCAAAGCCGTGGACTCGTACAAGAAGCGCGAATCCGCCATCCGAAGCAGTCTCTCGACGCTCGCAAGTTTCTCAGAACTCCCATATCTGAGCAAAGACCTCGAGTCGAAAATGGAACAGCACCTCGCCGGCCTCAAGCGCCTGCGCGCCGAGAACGTCAATAGGACCCCCAGACTCGACCAGCTGCGGATGAGCGTACAACGCGTGATTGTGGCCGCGGGCATGATTCTGGCGAGGGGGAGGAGGGCGGTAGAGAGGCTGCGGGCGGTGGTGCAAGAGTTGGATGGGGAGTTGGACAGGTTGAGTCGCTAGCGTGCGTGCTTGTATGCATGCATGCGGTGCTGGTCGGCCTGACACCGTCGTCGCTCGCATGGCATCATCGCCGTTCAGTCATGATCCCGCTCCCCTTGCTCCTCTCCGACCGCACCGTCCGCCCCGACCGCCAGACCCGCGGTATCCGACCACCCGCGCCTGCGCTAGCGGCGTCCGTGTCGGCGTCGGTGTCGGTGTCAGTGTCGGTGAAGGGGAGTGTGCGCCGTCCGTCCGTCCGTCCGACAGCAGCACATCGGCGCTGCTGGCGGCGTCCTCGGTCCAGTCAGTCAGTCAGTGCTCGAAGCAAGCAAGCAAGCAAGCAACACTCCTTCCTTCCTGGATGGCGGCGCGGCGCGGCCCGGCGCGGCGTGGCGGTCCATGTGCTAGCTAGCAACGGGTGTCGATCGATCGATAGAGGGAGGTGCGGGCGGGCGGGTCGATCTGGATAGATCATCGTGGCTGTGTCTGTCGTTGTCGTTGTCGGTGGTGGTGCTGCGAGGAGGGAGGCTGTGGGGAAGCGCTGGTGGTCGCAAGCGGATGGGGCTGGCCTTGTGGGGGAGGGAGCGGTGGCCTGGGAGAGGGGGGTTGGAAAGAAAGTTCTGTGGTTGGGACTAACTCGTGGACGTGTTGGGGAGTGGGTGGGCGGGTGGAATGAGTGGCTGTGGGAGGAGTTGATGTGGATTTTGGCTGGCTGGCTGTCTTTAGGCAGCGGACGGAGAAGCGGTGGGGAGGATGTTGCTAACGTACTGTGGAGCACGCACTGGACTGAAGGCATATATTTTAATGCGTTGGTGGGAGTTTTGAGCGAGGAAATGTCTAACATGGATAGAGGCAGGGCTGATTTCGGGCTTTCGCTCGTGTGAGCATATATTAATATAGCATGCAGATCGTATTTAACGAACCTTGTTGATTCCTGTCTTTAGCTCATTCTGCGAGTCTTGGATGTAGCTAGCACCGGGATAATGGTAGGGTTTGTAGTAAGCAAATAATTGACTGCTTTGACCATTGCTTGATTTTCGTAGAAGGTTCCTTAGTGTTGGAATCCAGCGCCAAAAAGACGCGCCACATAGCCGTAGTCTTCAATACTGACTGAGTGACCGAGTAGAATCATAGATTCCAACACTCAGCGCTGTTGATCTTTGTAATCCTTATTTTGCATACTAAGTATTTTACACTTCATAGTAGGAGCTTGTTGGTGTTCTGTACCAATCAAGCAGGGTCCATGATTTGCTTACTACATACGCTGGATAACGGTGTCGGGGAGTAATGGAGGCTCTTTAACTATACACCACCTCATCGTAGAGACTAGTCTCGGCGAAGAAGGTCAGTAAGTACGCGGGAGGCAGTACCATCCTGGCAAGGAACATACATGGAGGTGATACATGCGTGCTACAGCTGCACGTTGGCTATGTAAACTAATAGTGGAGGGTAGGAAAACTGTTCCATGGCTTGTCGATGCCGATTAGAGCGTAGCTCGCCCCACCCACCACCGTTGGTGAATTAAGATGGCCATAGCAAATGCAAATATGAGGGACGAGGCCTTTATGATACCATGTCTCGTAGTCGTGCACTAGTCAGGTTCTTTCATTCATCCGCTACGATTGTTTCTCTGTTCCAGGCCAGTGTCTTGACTAGCGTGACGCGTATTTGCGCTGTAGCCAGGTGGAATGTTTTACAAGTCAGATTCACACGTATAACCAAGGAAAAAGCCCACTTTCTCCTCGTTGGAAAATTAGCACCACCGAATCTTATACAATATTACTAGCTTTCTCTCTCTCTTCTCGTGATCGAAACTACTCATGGTCAGGTAATTCGTCACCAAACACCCCGCTGCATTTTTGCACTGTACCGGATACCAGTTTCTAGAACCGCAGGCGAGTGTGCGTTATCTATACACACAACAGGTATAGTGTCTCGAATCACTTGGCGCAGCACCAACGGGCGAGATCGGGAAGCCGAACCACGGGTCGAAGGTTAAAACAGGATCTTAATTTCGACCACGCTACCAATCATTCTCTCGTTATAAAGCACACAAGTTCCTCTTCTTCTCGCCTTCTTAATCTTCCTCACAAAATCCCTTCTTCTTGCCCTCTGAACCTTCCTCAAAATGCCCATCGACCCTATCGTAGCCATCTCAGTAGTCACCATCCTGGCCTCTACGCAACTCCTCAGCATTCACCTCGCCCACCACGAGCCTCCTGATGTCGCCGAGTCGGCGAAGAAAGTCTATTCCCAGCTCACCGCCCCCCTGACCCGCGCCACCCACCGCCGCAGAGCGCAACGGGCCTTACACCACAACCTCACCCAGAGCCACCTCTACAAGCTCCCCGTCGAGCTCCTCCTCCTCATCAACGAACACCTCCCCACCGCCACCGCCTCCCTCGCCCTCCGCGCCACCGGCACCAGAATCCGCACAGCCCTGCACCTCCGCGCTCCCGAGACGGCTGCTGGAGCAGCAGCATCCATCAACCACGAATCACGCACCGCGTTCCTTGCGCTCCTCCTCCGCGACTTCGTCGCCAGGGCCTGCGACGCCGAGCGCCGGGGCACCGGCCCAAAACGCGCGAGAATATGCAGCGGCTGCCAGATCCTACACAACCTGAGCTTCTTCACTGCAAAGCAGGTGAGGAGCCCGCCGGAGCTGCGGGTGTGTCGGGGGAGGGAGGGGCGGCTGCGGTTGTGCGAGCATCGGACTTTTTCGTTTGAGGAGGTTCAAGCGTTTGTGGCGCAGAGCGTGTTTAGGGTGTCGGATAGGATTGTTTGTGAGGAGGGGGGCCATGATGGGGTTAGGGATCGGTGGGGGGTGGTGCAGGGGCCGGAGTTGCGGCACGTGGGGCCTGTGGGGGGCGGGATTGTGGAGCATGTTGAGACTAAGTTTCTCTTTGCGGTTGAGGCGGGTAAGAGCTTGGATCGAGGGGAGTTGAGGGCAAGGGCGGCGGCGGCGAATCGGCGGATTTGTCCGCACTTGTGGGCGGGAGATGAGAAATTGTTTAAGCGGGACGATCCGGTGAGGGTGGCGACGGGAGCGGTACACATGGAGTTTCGTGGAGGGTGCCGTGAGTGCTCGTCGTTGATCTCCTTTTCGAGGCGCCGTATGGAAAATGATCGGATTGATGAGGTCTATGTGAGGGTTAACCGATGTTTGAACCATCCGGATGATCCTAATAGCAAGCAGTGGCTTGCCCAAGCGGAGTTTCCAGAGTCCGAGTAGATGTGGAAAGCTGTCACGGGCTGGCCATTCATAATCAAATCGACTTATCAGATTCCTGCTCTGCCAAGAACGAACCTTTTGGCCAATCGTGAGTCGGACTGGATCAGTCACTCAGTCGACTGGCGGTCGAATGGCCGAGGTGGCTCCTGGCCAGGACGCCGACCCAACCGATCAGGCTGGCCGCCCTAACGAAAGCAATGGATATATATGACGCAATTTCCGTATCGAGAACGTGGTGCCTGGGGCCAATCCATTCATGAACCCTCGTCTCTCCTATCAATGACTCTCCGCCACAAGCGCCGCCGATTGAGCTGCCCATTGCGGCTAGGGCGCAATTGAGTTCGACCGATGCACTTCTTCCAAGCCATAGCCCGTCTACAACACCGCTCTCATCTCCTCTCAGAGGAAAAGACCATCCGACGGCACGCCCAGGGCAGAATAACGACGCATATGACAGGAGCGGCGAGAGCATTGACTAGAGGATGCTGCGAGGGGGGCCTTCCGATAGGGACTTTGGAAAGACTTACAGCTTTGGGTAGAGTCGGGGCCGTTCTCGGCGTGCTAGAATTCTGCAGGGGGCAACGTCCCTGCAGCAGCGCTCATTAGTCAAGTCACGGACTTGGACACTGACGGTGGCACAGAAGTGGCACGACGCAGTTTCCTCCCCTCTCTTAAGTAAGCAGGTTAGCCGTATAGGTAGTTGAAGCATTCGTCGGGATGCAGAAGTACTTTAGTTTAATTACTGAAATCATCCGGATGAATGCTTCAACTACCCATGATCGAGTTAACGCTGTCAATTTCTTCACTGTATCAAGGCGGGACTCCGCGGTGGGAGTACTATGGCGAGGCAGGCGGCGGACGAAGGCAGGATGGATGGATGTGTTTGTTGACAGCGCATCGACCGATGATCAGCTTATCTCCACGTGCCTGATGCCGAGCCGCATCGCCGGACAACGTCCTTCGCACACACCGTCCCCCGCATCGATGATGGCTTTGCGCTAAGCCACGACGGGCCCAAGCGGCGGGAGGCGGCTCGGGCCGAAGACATACTCTTCTCTGGCGCGTCGGCAGCCGCTGCAAGCGCCTCGAGATCCGAGCCTAATCTGACTGCGACTCACGCGTTGTGTTGGCTCTCCGTAGCGATATCCAGGATTTCGCCCGCCCAGCGGTCGTAAAGCATCGGACACGGCTGCTTTTCCTCATCCATATAGATCAGTACGAAGCTGCCAATCTGCAACGAGATGCTGGAGTATCCCTCGCTTTCGTATGAAAAGGACTCGACATGTACAATCTCCCGCCATTCTTTGCTCACCCAGTACTTAGGAGTACTAAATTCGTCGGCTATTGGGTGTCCAGTCTTGAACTGAAGAGATTTATTCCGAGGGCGGTTCCGAGACGGAATAATGGAAAATTCTCTCTTGGGGGGCACGCGAAGCCATGGCGAGGAATCCGAGAGTGGTGTTGGAGTGCACTAAGCCATTTGACGTGCTCTCGGTTCTGATCATGACCCTACCTCCCTTTAGAGATTCAAGTGCGCGCAGGTATATACTAGGTCAGACAAACGATAGGGTCTGAGCAAAAGGACGTAAAACAAGATTTTGGAGCACATGTGCATTAATCTGGAGTTTATGCTATTTTTCTATACCTGCCCCTTATTCAGCGTTGCCACTACTTTTCCTGGACAAGCTATTACGCGTTACGGGCCGCAGCACGAGCGCTCCGCCGTGTCGTCACTGGGGCAGCGCCCCGCTTCCCGACCTCAGCCATTTATACGCGGTCAATCTCGGCGTATGGCGGGGGCCGCTCCCGCTCATCGGCCGGTGGCGTGGCGAGCTGGTCCTCGTCGGGCACCTGCTCATGCATCCACGCGCTTCCCGGCACACGTCCCCATTTCGGATCCCAGATGCCGCTTTCGATCCAGAGCCGCTTGGTGGTCTCGTGGGCTAGCGTCTCGATATCGGTACTGGAGACACAGCCGCCTTTGCTCTCGATTTCGTAGCGCAGCCACTTGCATTCAGTGGCGACCTGGTACTGGAACTGGCGCTGCGGCTGCGACGCCGAAGGATCCTGAGTCTGCGAGGGCTGGGGCGCAGGATCGGCAGTATGCACCATGCTTTGAGGAGGTGGCGTGAGAGTAAACATGTTAGCGGCGGACGGGTCACGCTGCGTCGGAACATGCTGCGTCCGGAGGGCGAAGAGATTCCGCATTAGTGGCGGTTTGGGCAATGGCAATGCCGCGGGCTCTTTCTCGTGCGGCCAGCAGCCGGAGGGATGAGGGCCTGCCTGGGACAGCATGCCATACAGGCCGAGCTGGGTGCCGCTGGGCCAAGCAGGACCCCAGGCGTGCTTCCAGATGCCCTGTTTGACCCAGCGCGCGCGTACGTTGTTGGCGGCGTTTGCCTCAAAGTCCGACGTGTCATCGAACGGCAGCACCTCGTAGCCCATCTGGCGCCGCACTGTGAGTTGGTGCAGAAGCCGATCCTTCTCCCTGGCCACCTGGGTGCGGAACTGTTCGTACGGGAGCGATCGGCTCAACACGGATTGGCGGTGGTAATCGCGAGCGCGGGCATCGTGTGCACGCGGCTCGAGGTTGCATGGGCGCAGAGCCGGGCTGAGGGACTGGTAGGCGGGCGGCTCCTCGGGCGGGGTGGAGGGCATGACAGGCGTGACAGGGCGGTGATGATGAGCGTGGTCACAGCGGCCGTAGTGATAAGTTGAGGAAGGTGGTGGATTGTTCAGTTGAAGAAGAAGGTGGAGAAGGAGGGTGTCCCGGCAATAGCCGACGTTTCACCGGCCGCATAAGTCAAAAAGATCTGCCGTGGGGCTGGGTGGGGCCAGCGGAGTTGACAGTCTCGCCGACGGGGGGAATTAAAAAAGTTAGAGCATGGGGGAGAGGGGTTTGAGTTGGCGGCGGAGCATGGGAGGACCGAGTTGCCTGGATCTGTAGGGTTACTGCAAATCCTGATGACCATCACCTCGTAAAATGGCTACCGCCCGCGCACGGACAGGTTAATCGCCGATTAGAGTAGAGAGAATTTGAAAGAGGGCTATTTACAACAAAGCGCAGGTCTAAGGCGGACGGATGATGAATGTCAGAAAGTGTTGGGTTTCAATTAGAGGCGTGTTCCGCAACAGCATCGCGGGGGGTGATTCACGAGATATTCAAGAGATCACACAAAAATCTAGACTTCATGACGGCATTCATTCATTCGATGTGTAGAGGCTGGATCTGATTCTGCATGCCACAGGCTCGGCGAAAAAGCTGCCTTTATTTTCACCACGATCTCTAACATCCTTACGCCATTGACTTTTTCTGCTTTTTTTCTAGTTGCTTCCTGCGAGAGCGGCTGATCTCCCTCATCCTGCCCGCCTACGCTCCCGCCCAGATCCCGCATCGTCAGCCGGAGCAGGCCATCATCTCAGTCAGACGCGCAGACGAGCAGGTTCCTGAAGACGGTCTACCCGCGTAGCTGTGCTAGCAGTGTATTAGGAGCTCTTTTAGTTGAGCTGGCCTTACTAAGACGAGTTAGTAATCGACAGGATTGCGGCGCTGATATAACATGGCCGCTGATTTCCGTGCATATGGCGTCAGCGTGAGACGACGTGAGCACCATCTAACGGTCGTGGACGGTCGATCAAGGGTGTAGGTGGTGGAACTCAATGCGGGCAGATGTCATTGTCCTGTCCGGCATGCATTCTCGCGTCTCTGTCTGGGTCGCAAGGGATGTCAACAGGCGGTTCGAGAGTCGTGGTAGGAGAATCAACGGCGGTGAAAGTGCACCGCCATTGTCGACACCGGCGTTTTGGAAGTGGACGACTGAAGAAAATCCTCGGACGCGGCATTTCCTACCGTCTTAACCTGAAGCCTCTCGGAAACTGTAGTCGAAACGAGATCTCGGATAGGATATCCGGTAGCAATTCTCGCACCTCCTCGCGCACCTGTCGTTGCATCTCCTCACGGACTTCATCCTCAATCCAATCTTTGAATTTGGACTTCCAATCGATCATCTTCTCGTCCATTATCTGTTTAATGGTCTCCTCCGTTTTAAGGACCTCCCAAAGGCGGTCCTCGACCGTCTCCATGACCCTTGTCATGAAACTGGCCTTAGACTCTTCTGGTTCTTGGGAAGCGGTGGTGCCATTGTTGTTGGTGCTGTCGGCGGTTGTAGCCGCGTTCTGCTGGTGCAGCGCCTCGATCCGATTCATCTGCGCCCGTAGCTGGCGGACTTCGTCGTCAAGGCGACCCAGGTGGTCGACCACGGACGCGTCTTCGGTCGCGCTACTGGCCGCATCCTGTGCGGCGACCTAGTTACGGAGCGCCGATAGCTATAGCTCGAAGCCGAGCATGCGGCTCTGCAACAGTTATGTCTCTACTACGGCGTCTCTCCTCTTAGGCTGAGGCGACTCGCCTCCGCTGGATAATGGCCCTATGCATAGTTATCACGCGCCTAGGGAACGATGGGGAATGGGAGGCCATAATAAACGTTTTCCTGTCACTGCTTTAGATCCCTCTAGTCTTAGATCTAATAGAGAGGCGGTAAGCTCGTTGTACGAGGGAGGGGACTCTAAGGAATTGGCAAGAAGGCTACGAACATCTACACTACCACTGCCACTATACAGCATATCTAATGCATGTTTGTTAGTACTCTGGCGAAGGGTGCTAGTAGCGATAGCGTCATAGAGTGCATCGACGCGAGCGCCCGTCTCCTATTTACTATAGATGTGGACTATTAAGTCCGTAGCATAGGAAAGAGACCGTAAAGTATCTAGAATCTTACTAAAGCCTTCCTTGGCAGGGTAGAAATCTATAAGACTAGCAGGGCCGACGATGGTGGGAGGTTGGGCAAGATAGAATCGAATAGATAGGATATCCGCAGCCAAAGAGCACTAGTCTATGCTAAAAAGAAAGGCGGCGATGACTTTAGGGTCGACGATATTAGTAGCCTAGCGTGCAATACTGTAAATTTTTTTGGGCAGTATTATGACGTAAAGCGGGACGTGCTTATGGGCGATATTCTTTAAGCTAATAGGGATACGAAATTAGAAAGTAGCCGTGTGTTCTAACGGGTCGAAGATAATGTCTGCGACGATAGAGTAGTAGGGTGATGGGCGCTAAAGACTAAGGTAGCTAACGTGATCCGCCTCGCTGCTCTATTTAATCACCACAGGGGCATTCTAGGCGAGGACCTACCTATCGGAGGTCGTTATAATCTAGTAGTTCGCGTTAGAAATAGAGAGAAGGAATAGGTAGGGAAAGAAAAAGGAAAATGGAAACCCTCCGAAAGGAGATGCCCACCCACCTAGGCTTTTAAACGTTGAGGTTCGGAGCAGCCCTGGCTCTCGTCAGTCGAACCCTGCCCTCCACGCTAGACCAGGCAACGGAGACGACGATCCAAGGACCGGCAGCTAGGGAGACACCCCCAGCCCCGTTTCAGACCCCTCTTCTGCTGAAGAACGAGGTGCACGAAGCATGGCCTGCTCCCGGTGTCTGAGCGTCTCTCGCCGTCCGGTCCGCTGGCGGGCCAGGCAGCACCACTTAGGCACCCCTTTCGAGCCGGTGCTGACGACACACGTTGCTTTTACCGCAGCGCGCCGCGACCTTACCCCGTCCACCCTCTCGGGCTTTGCAAAATGCGAGCAGCCCTGGCTCGTCCATGTGCTCTGACATCCTCACATTGTGGTGCCAGAGGCCCTAGCTTAGGGTTGGCGCGCGTCGAGACGCACGATATGTAGCACGCGGGTGATTGCGCAGCGAAGGTTGAGGTGATGGATTCGGCGATGCGACAAGTACGAGTGGAGGGAAGCTTAGAAGGCCTGTGTACGGCGAAGGGCACTGACCGTGGCGTGCGCAGCGTAGAGTGTCAATCAACTGGCGCTGGCTTGGAGGCAGAGATGAGTTATGGGACGACTGGGCTGTATGATGGAACGAGGGCAGTAGGTGTTGCGTTTGGGTGGCTGGGGGCGCGCGGAGGAGACACGGCACTTCGGGTGCGGGGAAACGTAAAAGCCTGAGCGCTATTCCCGTCGCGGCGTAGCTGAGTCAGTAGCGTGCGTCCCGCTCAGCCTGCACGAGTCGCTCCACGTTTCGCCGCGTCGCCATCGCCATCAGCATCCCCGTGGCGCAACTCCGGTGCTGATACTACTGAGCGTACACAAAGCTCCACACGGCCTGAGGACGCATCGACAGCATTCTCTCCCACGAAAGAAAAGAAGCGGCCAATCCCGAACAGCTTTGCTTTATCTGCTTCTCCGCGCAGCTCCATCAAGTCGTGCATCCTCGAAGTCGAAAGCCCACGCCAAAGCGCTCGCAGCAGACGCTGTCCGCATTATCCGTCACGCCTGCAGCCCCGCCTGCAAAGACCCGAGGGGGGAGCCGTGGTCGTCGACGCGCTGGCGAAGAGCCCGGAGAAAAGCCGGAAGCAGATGCCGAGGTTCCCCCGCTCCCGGGAGCAGCGACGGTGGGTTTTGAGTCGAATCGCAGTTCAGCCCGGCACTCGTTTGCAACTCAATCTGGCCAAAAAACGGACATCTGGTTGCGCATGCTGAGTCCATGCCAAGAATTACGAGATTTGGCGGCTCCGCGAGGCCTCGCACTGCCCCGAAGTGCGACCGAGAGCCGTACTAAGCTTGATCAAGTAAGAAAAGAGCCTCACCACCATGCCAAGCATCGCGAGGTTTCGCTTGCAAAACCAATCAAGCAGAGGGGTCCGCTTGTCACGCAGCCGCTTGCTAAAGCTCACCGCTTGCAAGCGGTCCTTTGGAGGCCGCTTGCCTTCCTTGGCTTACTGGCTGGAAGTCCTGATGCGGACAGGAGAGTGCGGCCTCCAGGTCATTGATTGCGTAGATAATGCATGCGTTCCTGCAACCGCTCTTCAAATTTGTCCTAGTTCCTGCCCCTATCAGCGCCCCCGACTTGTCCTACGCCTGGAGTACTTTGGATTTTACCTCCAGACACTCGCCAAATTTCTTCTTGATAGCCTGCATTCCCACCAGTACACAGGGCTCCGGTTGGAATCCCGCTCGGCCAGTCGTACTCTGAAATACGCCAGTAAGGAAGTGGGCACCGTCACCAGTCTGCTGAAGCTGCCGATCGACATCAACCTAGTAATGTCACTACCTACCCAGTAATGTTACTACCTATCTAGCAATGTTACCGCCCACCTAGCAATGTTTCCGCTACCTGGCAATGTTACCGCCTACCTAGCAATGTTTCCGCCCACCTGGCAATGTTTCTACTTACCTAGCAATGTTTCCACCTACCTGGCAATGTTGCTATATACCTTAATAATGTTACTAATAACTGTAGTACAACTACTCAGGCCTTCCATCTCCCGGACTTGTATCATCTCCCTCTTTCAACACGTTTTACTTCTCCGGTCAGGGCAAAGCTGACGCCGTCGACCACCTGCGCAGCGCTGGCGTTGACTGATGGGCTCGTCACTGTGGAGGACCTCGTCAACCTTAGGCCGCACTTGAAACCACCACTGCCAGCCTGTCTCTCGGTCTGTCTGTACGGTAGCGTCAGGGTGAGCAAACTCGTGGACGAGAGTATTTATCTGGCGGCATCGTTTCTGGCTTCCAGAACGTCATCGCCGCCCCGTGAAAAGCTATGGATATTGATTCCTCTGATGTCGCCAACACCGTATATAAGCATATCGTTGGAAGGTCTCTACGGACGAGTCGATTCTCCTTGCACATTGTCTTGCACTACCGGCAATTCGACAAAGAAAAGCTCTTGGTCCACACATAAAAAGGGGCTTATTCGAGAAGACCCTGATTTCCCTCTTTTCCGTTCAAACGTCATATATCTATTTGGGCTAATTTTGAACTCATTTGCCGGTTTATCACGCGGTGTTAGCAGCCATATGAAGAACCTCCCAAAGATGCACTTAACCAGTACACCCCCTTGCACTCTATTCGAATTTATGCCACTGCCGCTTAGTCACTCCAGTCAGGACCGATTTTTGGTTCGGTGGCACGAGATCACGCTGCGGCAACCCCAACACATCCAGGAAACAATATATCAGCGAACACAATCCGTCCCCACCAGCCCTCCATACGGCGCCCCCGTCGCCCTCCGCCAACCCGGATCAATGCGCCACCTCATCCTCCGCACCAGCACCGCCACCGTCACCCTCGCCACCAGCACCGCAAACCTCTGCCCCAAGCACGCTCTCCTGCCCCCGTGAAAAGCGATGAATCCGCCCGCGCGCCGCGCCGCCACTCCGCAGCCAGCTGCACCTCCGTGATGCTCCACCATGACTCTTGCTCATAAATACCATCTCTCCCAGCTATCTCAACGTTCGTGCAGTACAGCATCACCCACGCCGGGTACACCATCTGGCCGCATGCAACGAAGACTTCCTCCGCAAACGCCGGCTTGACCAGGCTTAGCACACCATCATCCGTAACGTCAATCGTGGCAGCCGTCTAGCCGGAGCCAAGCAGGTGCATGTTGACAATCTCGGCGGACACCAGGCCTCGCGTCAGGCAGCAGAAAGGCTCGCCGAAATCGAAGCCAGACTGCGTGCTCTCGATAGGCGGCAACGCATCGGTCACGACGTGCGGCTCCTCCCAAGAAGCCGTTGCGTTGTTCCCACCGATGTTGAAGGGGCTCTACTCCTGGGCTATAGCGTTGAATATTCTATGCAGAAGGATGGCCAGGTCCAATGCGTGTCCCAGGGCGCCTTGGTTGTTGAACTATAGGTTTGTCTGGGGCGGAATGAGGCGGGGACGTCACCTTGGAGTCGTAACCTTCCCACGAGTCATCAATCACTGACCGGAAAAGCGCGCGCACGCACCTACAGAGAGGAGGAGAGAGAGAGGGAGACAATGCACCCTTCCCTCCGCATTCGTCAGCGCTGTCGTGCTTCGCTACTGCTTACCTGCCTCCTATAACTGGGTGTCATAACACCCAATCACTGAATTCCCTAATTGGGCAAGGCATGGGATTACTACAAGTAGGAAACTACACATCTTCTCTCTATATATAAGCGGGAAAACACTACATGAAACCAACAACAACTCTTTTCTCTCTCTTTTTTGTGATTCCCTACTCCTGAATTGGTGAGCACCGATCTTGCTTCATCACACTACCTACCATTCCACGAACACGCACACTAGCGTAGATGACAAAGATGTTATTGGACGGCATGAGGACATTTAGTTGGCCTGCCTGCCTGCTTGTTTTCTTGCTTGCTTTCAAGCGCCGGGGAATAAGTGAGGGTTCGTTGGCGGCTATGGGGCTTGGTGGCTAAGATGAGGGGGTTTTGCCACCGGAATGCAGCTTATGGCTTGCTCTTAAGCGTACGAGCTCGTTTTCTAGAAGCTCAGTAGTGCCGTCTATCATTGTTGGTGTTGTAATCTATGATGGAATAGGCGGTAAAACTGTGAGAGAGAAAGAGGGGGAGAGGGGAGAAGAAAGAGAGACAAAAAGAGAGAAGCTACCAAAGGAACCCACGTGTACGCGCAGGCGGGTCGTATAGAGGATGAGTACACCTTGCGGGGTACCTGCCCGTTCAACGAAATAGTAGAAGGGCGTGACATCGAAGTGGTCATGGTTGTTGTTGGTCATAAGCGACATGCTCTCTACTACCTATTTCCTTAGGTTAGATCTCAGACCATGCTAGTGACTTTTGGACAGCATCCTTCTCACAATAGAGAAACAGAAAAAGAAAACGTTTGAATGATTGGTTGACGAAGGCCGCTTTCTCGGCTGCCATATCAAGACTTCGTCCTCAATGCCGTTGAACAACGAACGCCGCTTCCACAAGATACTCCTCCCCAAGCTCCGGAAGCTGCGCGTCGACTAGATGCTGCAGCCCTTCTCGTGCCCAGTCCTGCAATGTCCATCAGCATTTTATCCAACTACTCGTTGATCTCGCTGCGCGTCTTGCCGCGCACTTCCTCGGTCCGCTTGTCCAGCATATCTTTGAACATTTTTAGCACCGTCGGATCCAGTACAGCCACTGGCAACTCAGCCTCGCCGGAGCCTCCTTCCGCCAATGATGAAGATGATGATGAAGAGGGGGAAAGCCCCGATTCTTTGAGCCTCCTTCCGATCTATTCCACGCGCGAGGGCAAGGAGGATATTCTGCCCTCGATGCGGACAATCCGGTTAATTAGGGGAGAATTCTCCCGAGTCGGGCTGCGCAGTGGCGGCGGCGCCGCCCCCCACTCCTTCTTCTGGCATACCCAGACAGCCCCGGAGCTGGGCGACTTCGGCCACTAAACTCGCCATCTCTCTGTTTCAAAGATTGCATTTTGGCGGCAGAGAGTGGCTAGACACTTGACCTCCTCGCGACACCGCGTTTCTTAGCAAGTGTTGGTAGTGGCGGCGGCGGCGAGCTCCGACTCGAAGCCAAACCTGTCGGAGGTCAAAATTGGAACGCATGATGGCTGTGCGGCGGAGACCAGGTTTGAAATTCTTCGGAGGCACATCCAAGGCACGCGACGAGGAAGCTAGACCTACGTTTTCTCTGTTGGGATTCAGCGCCAAAAAGACGCGCCACACGGCCGTATTTCAATACTAACTGAGTGACTGAGCAGAGCCATATATTAGGTTGCGCTGGTCGTTTGTGCGGCGGCCCTGCCATTGTAGACCTGCCCATTGCACCATGATGAGAGCTTGGGCTCGACACTCTGGATGATGCCTTTTATTCCCCGCCGGCGCTAGCCTTTGGCAGGAACTTAGGCCTACTGCTAAGCCGCCACCACGATATAAGAGAATACCTTCCTCGTTACCGGTGACGATCCACCTTCTGAAGTCGATGATGCCTCAGCCGTCGACATCAAAAGCCTGCTGGGCCGTGATGGGAGAGGTCGCGCAAGAAGAGAGGACAGAACACGTGGATGGACCAGAATACCATGATGGAGAAGAGCAGGAGCAACGTGTGAAAGGGAAAACCGCTTCGGCCAAGAGAAAATGCAACGAAAGCCCCGTCGACGAAAGCCAGGCGCAGACGTATTTCCCTAATAGCTCGCCATGTAGAAAGGGATACTTCGCTTGAAAAAACTTGAATGGTCGAAGCTTTTCAAGTGGCTAATCGACCACAGCGCCTTAACGCGACCGCCTCGCCCTGGGCGGACGAGCATAGACGCCCGCTAAGGTACTACAGCCTCATCATCGCTGGCCCCTCCTGCCAGCTCTGGTGCGCTGAACCTGCGCTCAACGACAACGGGTTGTGGACCGGGTACCGCATGTTCAAGCTGCTCCTGAGCGAGTGCGACTCCGGCGCAAACGTTGGTCGCTTCATCGACTGGGTCAACGAGATCCATCGCTGGGGCACGGCCCCTTGTGCGAGGACGACGTCAAGCATTGCGTTCGCAAAGCAGGCGGTGCTGCAAGAACTTCGCTGGGGCTGACGTGAATTTGACGTCTTGTGGACCGGCTCACGGTGCGATTTCCCCGCTGGTCTGCACTCTTAGCCGGCCCACGCGTCTCTGGCGTCCTTAACTAGCCTGCTGTGGTGGCATGGAGGGACAAGGCCACCCCTCATAGCTCTGCGCCGGGAATCCGCCCAATCACAAGGATTCCGTCGCTGTCTGCTCTCGATACATGGTATGTCTCCTTTTGGAGAACTTGGGTGGGTATTGAGAGCGAAGACTGACTCTGGAGCCTCAAAGGTCATTCAACTGGTAGCACCCCTCTCACCTACCACGCTTTCAGTCAAAACCGATCTCGCGCAGAGCATCATGGAAAGCTCTCATGGGAGATGCTTTTCAGTTTCACGACGACTCTAGAGGAGACTTGAATGGACCGTCAGCACGTTCTGCGACATTGATACTCCTTGCCGCAACTACCGCATTACTCTCCTCAGTTCCTCAGCCATTTAGCGATTACAAGGTAAGTATCATGTCACCAAGTTCACAATGCGGAATCTACTCCTTTAACGTGCCTTTCACCACGACTGGCAGTGCATTGGAATCTCCTGGGCTTGCATGCAATACCGGTTCCATCAAAGCTTCGAGCATCGACATAGAAATTGTCCAAGTCGTCGTCCCGGCTTCGGCCGCGCATCGAAACTCAAGGTCGGAGTCCTGAAGATCAGCTCAGCGTGGAAGACGTCCCTCATGCTGACAGAAGCTTAGCCGTTTCTATAGAAGGTGTAAGGCAGATATGGAAGTAGTGGCTCAAGATCGCTGAGTGGCTGAAGATCTGTAAATGGTTTTTCAAGAAGAGCTTTAGGGCACGAACGCTGTGATGCGGGGAATTCAAACAGCTTGCTTGAGTAGTGCCAAGTTGAATGTAATATATCGGAATCTACTGTCTCTATCAAAGAAAAGAGCCCTTTTTGATGAGACCAGCCGTTTCACTCTTAGATTACGGATTTAAAGGATTTCTCGATGCCTGGAGCAACTATAGTGCGAGTTTTGGGAGCAGACAAATACCTACTTGGTGTATTGGGATTTTCGCGAGAGGTCGTCTTTTAAATGAACCTTGGTCCATCGGAGTTCTTCGTAATAATAAATGAGAATGTATGTCAACGGAGGTCCACTATTACGAAACTTGATAAGCTCGAACTCTCGAATAGAAGCAGAAGCGGCGGTCAAATACATATTGCAAGGCTATTGATACGATATGAAATACCTGGACAGAGCAAAAAACGACGTAGGTAACTATTAAACTATCGTCATGTGAGAATGAAGTGTATAGTATTCCAAATAGTTGCGACGATTAAGGAGAGCCCCCCCACCTGACTCCTCATCGTCAGCGCTCCTTCAATTCACTCGTTCATAACACCTCATTTTCGATAGTAACTGTTTTGGCCAGGGTGTAGTTACAAGGAAAGCAACTTCCGATGATAGCATTTAATGCATCAGCAAATTTTAAACAGTTATGTGTGTAAAATTTAGGCACCAATTGCGAAGTCTTCGTTAGGTATGATAAACCAAAGTTTAAAGAGTTTTCTCACTGTTCCTTAGTGGCTATTCAAGTTGCAGAGATTATTCTAAAAAGTTTCCTTGGGGAGTAAGTCGACAAAACCCCGCACAGTGATAAAAATACCTGCAAGTAGCAGTTAAAGAGAAAGGAAAAAGCTGAAAAAAGGAAATAGAGTGCCAAAGTAATTACAGAGTATTGACAGACCCCTCCGCTTGTGTACGATTGATCTATCTCCTGCTAAGTGACAGAAGGCGATTTATATCCTACGTGGAGGACGTATTCCCCCTTCCCTTTGGCGCTGCATCAACACCACTTACCTCGGCCTGATTGTAAGCGACTCTAAGCGATTCCAAGCGCTCATAAGCGAGCGATTATAAACGCTTATAAGCGTCTCTGATCGAATATCCATTTCAGATAATCAAGGTCTCCACATTTTTATCAGCCTCTGAAAATCTCTAAGACACTTACTAGTCCCTTCTCAATCCTCGCAAGCCTTTGTAAGCACGCTGATGTTGAGATTCTGCAGCGGGTCACGGTTCTGAGCTTGTTGAGTCAGTCACATAAACATTACGTTAATTAAAGCCCCGCAGCTGGCAAATTATCTCAATAGCAACGTGAGTAAATTCGTCGATGTCCGTACTCTCGGCCTGAAGGTAGTATAAAACTTTCTTTCCTTCTCTTTGCAAGTTATTTAAAGATTTTGGAATTTCGAAGCACGACAGTAGAAGCAAATACATCAGCTTCTACTTGCATCAACCCTCAGACCATAGAATCTCTCAATCATTATCTCTATTTATAGCTTTTCTTAGTCGTAACATCTTAGCCGGTATTTAGCCAAGTCACAGTATCCGCCTGGACAGTCATCGTCCCAATCCAGTTGCCACATTATGTATCCGGAATGCAGCCGCCTAGTACACGCATCCGCCGTCGACAAGCTGGCCTAGTGAACCTTACCCATTCATCTCTAGGGCTAAGGTGCAAATGCCGATAGTGAGATGCTGGACGTGAGTTTGGTACAGAGCGTTATTGGACGACTTCCATTGAGAGACTGCATAAGGTGTTGATGTGCTAATTGGAGGAGAACGGCTCCCAATGAGGGGTAGATGATTGTTACATAGGTCGATCAGCAAGGTCTTTTCTAGCCGTCAAAAAAAGAGGCCCAGGTTTTATTTCATGTCGTCGTGTTCCTCATTTCCGGTTACGAGATTCCGGCTTCGGTCGTGTTCTTCGGTTCCATCTCCGGCACTTTGGCCGCCGTCATCGACCTCGTCGACCTGGCTTATCTGTTTTCTTCTTGCTCTTCTAGGAAGTTTAGGGGGTCTGCTGGCATCTATTAGAGTTCGCGCCTCGCGCTAGTGTCACTAAGTCACTTACTGCGTGCATTGTTGAGGAGCAGCTTAGTAGGTCATCGATGTTGCCCGCAAGATTCTCGCCATGACTTGCTTCGTAAACGCGAGTGTGAAGCAAGGGCAGCACGGATGGCTGCTGTCGACGGCGAGCAAGAAGTGCGGTCATATGTTGAGGATGAAGAACAGAGATCGCTCGGCGATACTGTTGCCGACGAGAGCAGGAAGCAGAGGAAGGATAATGATTGAGAAGGCTCGTCTTTCATGGTGGAAACGTCCCTAACATAGTATGGGAGAGGATGAAGTGCGGTGTTGCTGCTATGCTGACCAAAATACTACAACACCTTTACGAAGCAGACGCAGAGAGGAAGCGCCAGTTCGAGCTCACAGAAACTTTGGTGGCTCAGTGTCGCCAGTGGGTGACTTCGTCGGATCTGGGGAGGCAGGCGGGCCGAAGCTTGAGGAAATGAACAAGTTAATCGCTACATACCCGAAGAAACAAAAAGGCGTTGTTGAAGAAGGAGGAACGAAAGAATGGTAAGAATATATAGATGAGCAATGGGCTCCACATGGGGAATGAATGAATGGATGATCATGGGCTCTGTGCGAACCCAACACGGAGCCGCAGCAAGGCTCTGGAGCGGGTGCGCTATGATGCCGGCGGCGGGGGCTCGTGGGTTGGATGATGCCCGATCATTGCACGCACTCAGCAAGGCCAGCACCAGGTTGCACTTCACGTCCGCCGCGGTGTACTGGCGGAACTGGAAGAAGCAGTGCGACATGGAGATGGGGACATGGCGGACGGTCGGGAAAACGACGAGCCTTGAAGCTGTTGAGGAGCACTGAGATGGAAAGCCAGTCAAACGAGGGCAACTTACAGTGAAAATTTTGGTCGTTGCAATATGCTCTCTAGTCCTCGCTTCTTTTGGGTGAGAGCGGTAGAGCACCTCGAGAGCGCGCCTGGCGTCAGCGGGCAGATAGTAACATAGAATGGTCGTTCAAGTTCAAGAATCGGTCAAAGGGAGCGTCGTCGAAGTTGCGCATGAAGTACGCGAACTGGAACCAATCATATCCCCGGTACTATAGATGATCTACTGGAGTGATGAGAGCGTTTTGCAACGGCTCGATACTCAGCGCAGGGGCGGGACACCGTGTCACGGCAGCAAAGCAGGGCCAAAGCAAAGCACAAAAGTCTCGATTTGAGGTGACTATCGTATAAAACGTAGTATAAAGAGAAGAAGAAGAAGAAGGAAAGGAAGAAGCAACGCTCGAGATTTATATCCAACGCCGAGGTGTCGACGTTTAGTCATCCCTGCTTTAGTATTTGGCCAGGATCTCGGGCCAGCGCCGGGTGATAACCCGGCGTCAATCACCTGTGGCAGAGGAATTTCAGTGATACCCGTGTGACACACCGCAAGTGCGCGAAAAACTTTACATCCGTCGTTGGTGGCGGGTTTTTGTCTGATTTTTGCGAAATCGATATCGGGACGTTGGGACAAACGTGGTGTTGCGGCTCCGCCCGCTAGCGAGCGCCCAGACCACCCCACCATAAGCGAAATCCCTAGGGAGAGCGTGGTAGAGGGGGGCGGAGGAGTAGGGGATAAGGCGGTAGCGGAGAGGCGTCTGCTACCGGTAAGGCAGGGAAGTAAGAGGGCAAGGATAGAGGACACTATTAATATAGTATTTAGGGCGCAGACGGCCTTTATAAGCAAGGCGGGTGCTAATAAAGATAATGTTCAAATGCTTCGCCAGAAAGCTAAACAGCTTTAGCGGCTAGCTAAAGGTTAGCTTAAGATGCTTCAGAAGCAAGAAGAAATGATTAAGACCCAAGGAGACCAAATCCGGAAGCAACAGAAGGCCATCATAGACCTGACAGCTGCGTTCAAGGACCTCTCTAAGGATCTTAAAGACATGAGAAAAGATGTTGCAGTATGTCTGGTAGTCACGTGTAGCTAGCTTAGTTACCTGAGCAGGGCTTAAGAGCCTCCCCGGCTAGCCACCCTCTCAGTCCTCATGCCACTCATGCAGTGCTGACAATATCATCTCTTTTCCCCAACCAATGCAACAATGCATAATTCGCGAAAAGCAATTCTCCTACTAAATAAACTATAAGTTGGTCTGCAAAGATAGCCCTCCACTTCACTAACTACCTTAGACCCAGTACTCTTAAAAATTAGCACACTCCTTTATGCCATCGGCCCTTCTACCGTCTGTGCATCTATACTACTACGCTTGCATTAAGACGTATATAGCATAGAAATAAAACTCGGACGATCCTAATATACATGCACTCTTATATCGTATCGTCACTTGCAGTGGTCTTTCTAGCGCTAGCTATTTGTCTAAATTGCATACTAGACATAGAATAAGGATGCACTAGCGAAACACCATAGCAAAACATATAAACGACGGGACTACATAATTAGAAGCTTACCAAGGAGATAGGTCCATCTAAACGTAATGTCTATCCTAATAGCGGAACTCCGTCTAGCATCTAAAAACAACTTGCCAAAATAGTCCTTATAATTAGGTTATTTTATCGCACGAAACTCTATAAGGCTTAAATTCAGCGCCTTATTTACGCACGCCCTAGTCTATCTACACTCTATAATCATTATAATTGAAATTAAATAAAAAGAGGAAATGCTTTTAAGCTACTAAGACCAAGCAATTCTAAATATAAAGGCTAGTTACTACACGGACCAAATTTAAGATAAGCGGCTTTAAGATTACACTACTATAGAGAACAGCTCAATCTCTTTTCTTTCTACCGTCTCCCTTACCGCGCGTTAACATCTAGACCTAATATCTATACGCTTAACACTAAATAGCTAGGTTATCGCGTATAGATGCTTAGTCTATTATACCTGAATTAGAGCGGGTTTCGCCTTAATCGAAGCCATGTCCGCAAGAATCCATTACCTTGTCCACCCTCGCCCAGCATGTTTTATATTGAAGATTACGGCGGGACTTGGTTCTCCCGAAGCGCGCTGTTGAACAAACGCGTAGCGCGAGCGGGCGTAGTAGGGTAGACGAGTGGGAGATGGCCTACCACGTAACGTCCAGCTTTCGACTATTCCACCGCACTGACGGGTGCTTCAACGGAGCCATTGCGATTGGAAATGCGTGCAGCTTTAGAAAAGCCGGCTACTCGACGGACTCTGTCCTATGGTAAGCTTCCTGCCAATGAACTTTGTCTCGGCCGGCGGCGTACAGCCGAATCCCGCTGCCACACTCTCCGCGGGAGGTAACCGTGCTAGTGACGTATTCCCAACGCCTACCTTCCGCCCCGCCATCGCCTCTCCCCGCGCCCTTCCCAACAACCAGCGTCTCTCCAGCCGTAGCAATGGCCGCCCACTCAGCATCCGCCTTCGTGTGTCGTAAATCCTCCCGCGACGCGTCCCACATCACCTGGAAAACGCGCCAAGCACAACACCAGAGAGCCAAAGACGGACGCGGATGCGCCTCTGTATCGCATTGGGAGGCCTGAAAAATGCTGAACGAATCGGATACCTCGGGTGAGTGCTCATACAAGAGTTCACATTGATCGTCACCCCGACGAACACCGTCGGCCCGCGTCTTCCAATCCAGCGCCAATAATCACAATGGCTTCACGTCACCGAGCCCTGCCGCCGCCATTGAGCACACCCCCCCGAAGCTCAGTCACGATGAGCATGTGCTGCAATTTCGGCTTGGTGAAACGTCGTCTCCTTTCATCCGTGTAGCGCCTCCACACTCTGATTTGGTGGCAGGACGGCGAGTGGTTTGGAGCCCCCTCCGCCATGGAACACACGCCGTCCCTCAAGTACAGAACCGGGAACACCGTCAAGGCCAGGGGCTTACTGATAGCCTGGTCAGCGCAGGGAGATGCAGGATGTTTGGCTCCAGCGTTGCAAAGTGCGGCCTGACAACTCGGTATGAACGCACTTCAGAAGAGACGGGATATGTTTCTTTTATGTTTGACCGAAATGGATCCACCTGTCTTTCCGAGAGGCCCAGAGCCGTAGACAACATAGACGCATCTGACAAAAATTTTTCTATCAGCAAGATGCAATGGGTCTGTGGTTTAGTGGTATAATACTCCCTTAGCATCATCAACACGAAGTGTTGTATACAACTGGGAGTGGTCCGGGGTTCGATTCCCCGCGGATCCATTAGTTCTGGTTCAATTCTAGAGTTATCCGTTCTTTTTTGTCCCTTTTGGGACATTGCAGTGTGGTGGTGTGGTGGTGTGGTGGCGTCGTGTGTGTGGGGTTAAGGAGGCTGAGGGGGCTGAGGTTTAGGTGCTTTTTTCCCGGGGGGAGAGAAGGGCGGTGGGCGGTGGGAAAGAGATGGTGTTGACCAGAGACGGGTCGTTGTCCTTGAGGCTCTGATACTTATGGTTGATTTAGCTGGCGGTTCCCTCGTCCGGAAGAACGGCAACTCGGTCCTCCCATCTCCCAATCCAACATAAAATAACAGCAGGCAGGCACTCTTGACAGCCCGAGGTAACCGTTTAGTTGACCATCCATCATCAGTCTCGTTTAATCTAAAATTCCTCTAATTGGGCCATTGGAAAGTGCTAGTGGCGTAGCAGCTTCTACTGGACACGGGGCTTGCACTCGGTTAGAGCCTCGATAATAAAGTCGTTCTCAAAGATATTAGGAAGCTCGGCATGTACATCCGCCGAGTGGCTCGACCTCACCAAGTCCGCCCTCTATTATATCCGAGGTTCTGCGTTTCATGCAGAAGGGGCTCTTACAAGCTTGCTGCTTTGTCCAAGCATTAGGTCCACGATGACACTCAGGAAAAATTAAAGAAATTTAAAGCTTAAGACCTTACAGGGTGCCTTTAACGCCGGGAAAAATTACTACAGTATACAGTTTTTAACCCCAGTAGCAGCAAGACCGGACGCAACCGCCACACTCACACGATCCCAGGCCAAGTAGAAACCATGCCCAGGCACCAACTTGGCCGAAGACCGTGATCCAGATGTACGAGATGCCTCGAACGGGTCCGCTCCCACCAGTAGTGGCGACGGTGTCGTTGGTTAAATCAGGGCCGCCGGGAAACGCTAGAGAAGTAGTAGTGGCCGAATTTGCAAAGAGGGCGGAGGTATTACTATCTAATGGAGGAGGAGAGGGAAATGATGCAAGTCGAGGCTGCCTTCCAATGTAAGCGGTGTTGTAATTGGTGCCGAGGACCAGTTTCTACGGCAGCTAGGGGAGCAGGAACACCAGCACGGTGTAGAAAGGGATGGAGTAAAGAAGTGGGAGGAGAAGGGGAGCAGCTAGGTGTGGAAGCTATATGGGGGGCGCGTAAGAGAAGGAGGATAATGATAAGTGCGGCAACGGGGGGCCGAACATAAAGGGAAGAGGAAGGCTGTTGGCGCTTAAGACACTGATGTCGTATAGTACCGCTAGTAAAGAAGGAGGCCGGTATTTAAATGCGGAGAGGTTGGACGTGGTGAGGCCTTCCTCCGTTTTTGGTCCCTCCTACTCGTGCTGCGGTTAAAGTCGACCTTAACATGTAGGATATTCCGCTAGTAGAACGGCGCGACGGGGAAGTTCAGGCGGAAGCTGTTGGCTGGTAAGGACGGGACCGGCAGAAGAGTGGAGGAATGGCGGCTGTAGTAGGTCATCAGGGCCTGGTAGAGCGCACGGCGTTGCTGTAAGACCTGGCTTTCATCTTATCCCGCAGTGCAGCAATTCGTATAAGGCAGTGGCGTTGGAATTGGCTCCTCGCGATTCTATTCTCTTGTCTTTTCCTATCGAACTATGGATGTAAGTGTAGAGGTACTTTTAGGATTGTAAGTATGAATTAATTAACGAGAAGAACAATTAGAATTGAAGATGGAGCTTTGCCAGAGCAGGTATCCTCCCTCTATAACGAAGACTAGGCTACGCTACAATTTCTATCTAACTAGGACGTACGGCAAATGCTATAGAATTTGTAAAAGATTGCGGGAAAGCTTCAAGGATAAAAGATCTGCGTAACATATGGGAATAGGCACTTTTTTAGTCTTTTTACTCTTGGTTTCTTGTTCGGTAATAATAGTCGCTAAAGTCGACTTTTCTTTTAAGAACCTAGTCCTTTTAAGGATCCTATGCTCTTTAAATGTTCTTATACCTAAGTCCCGCCTTTCTTTTCTATTATACCTCGACAAAGCCAGATCCACTCCGCCCCGCCTTTTAACCAAGACCTCTTTTTTATCTTCTACTCCCCTAAAGTGGTCCAAATTCGGTAGCGTGCTAGAACCGTAAAGGTTTGTTAGCCCCCATCCTTGAATTTTACGAAAGTCCGGAAACATTTAGAGACTCCTATATAATGATGCATTGGTTGGGGAAAATTGATGATATTGTCGGCACTGCATGAGTGGCATGAGGACTGAGAGGGTGGCTAGCCGGGGAGGCTCTTAAGCCCTGCTCAGGTGACTAAGCTAACTACACGTGATGACCAGATATACTGCAACATATAAACAACTCGAACCAACTGCATACCTCCTATAGGTATTATCATGCGTCGTTAGGAGAAAGTTGGTTCGCGTTCGGTTGTCGAACTTCTTCAAAGACGGCACCCAGAATTTAGGAGACGAGCGTTCAGCAGGCGGGAGGCGGCCCAACATGGCGTAAGATGGGTAAGATAGTTGGTTGTTATTGGCTGCCTGTAGCTTAGGGGGTTTCGTGCAACCTTCTTGGTCTTATAGGGGTTTTTTAAGAGAATTAGAGAGTCTCAATTTCTTTTCTAGTCGAATTATAGCCGGCTGAGCGGCGTAAAGCATGCATCCCCACTACCACTATTAAATGTTAGGCATCCTCGAGCATTGGAATTATCATCCTAGATCATGCTCAAGTTTTCTGGGCTCTTAAGTAATCTAGAGCTCGCGTAGAAAGCCAGGTTTCGTATATCGTAGTGTAGAACAGCAGCCTCCTATCCTCTTTCTCCTAAAAATCACCCTTCTAATCTACGTCTCTTCTCCTAGTATCCGTTTTCTTAAAATAGTACTTCTAGCGATAGCGTGGGCAATAGATAGGCGTAGCGGGTGGCGAGGTTGGTAGGCTGTTAACACATATATTAATCTTTACTAACCTTTAGTATCCCGTTTAATAAGAAGTCTTAACGTTACTATTCTATTAGGAAACTGCCGGGTCCTAAAAGGCATATTTACTCTTCCGCTTTAACGTAGCCTACTTATACTACTAATAGGCCATGCTAAATACCTTCTTAAATGCCTTTCTAGCGCCTATACTAGCCAAGACGGCCCTAAGCGTCGTCGAACCCTGTTTTGCTTGCCGCTTAATTTTCTTCTAGTGCCCTCTAGCCTTAGCGAGCTTTCCTATCACAGCCGTAGCCGCCGCTCGAAGTACACCTGTTTTAGGTCGAGCGAGAGCCGCTTATCGTTCTTGGGCGTGTTTGGCAGCGGTACTAAAGCTTCCCAGCATGCGGTGCACGCTAGGCAGCCTAATCGACTCGATTTCCAGCAGATCTCTAAAGATAGCGCTGCAAAATAGACGTCCACCTCTGTAGGCACCGACAAGCATGCATGCAATCAGAGTGAAAACCACACAGTCACCGCACCTCTTCTACAAGTGCGCCTGCAAGTCGAGCTCCAACTTCGCGACCTGAGAAAGTCGTTAACTTCATCATCATTAACATCAAACCGGTCGCGCGCTCTGTCTTCAGGCTGGGCTTACGAGAGTCGCATGTTGGAGATTCTCTTGTCTTCCTAGGCAACGGCCTAGAAGAAGTTGGTTTAGGATAGGCGGCGAAATTTGGCAACCTGCCACCATCAGGAGGGCACTGCTCCAATTATCAGTGCCTTGATTGATGTTTGAGAGACTTCTCTCGCACGTTGCCGCTCATACCCCCAGCTTCGCCGCCCGCTCAATTGAATCGTACGATGTTCCTTTGTCTCTCGACACCTCCACCTTCCTACTAATTATATAAAAGCATTGTAAAGGTAGCAAAACAACAAACAGCCAAGCTCCTCACTACAGTTACATTACAATTGTAATTATATATAAATTCGTATGTTTTTAACCGCGGCCATTTACATATATAATTTTGCATTTCAAATTTTTTAGAGTGGTTTTTGTAGATTATCAAAGTGTTTTTTACTTACTATAGACTGTCTTTCACGGTCGAATTGATATATAATACGTGTATATATTTATATAAGATTTTTATATTAGATACTATATTCCTTTACCTTCTTTCTTTCTTCTCTTCTTCTTTCTTCTCTTCTTCTTTCTTCTCTTCTTCTTCTTCGCCTCCTCTTCCTCCCTCTTCTTCTTGTTCTCTTACTCTAGAATAATGAGAAGAACTTGGCTATATAAAATCATATTATATGCGATTTTGTGACCTTAGTGGCTGCTCGTGTTCTGCAAAGCAGGCGAGTAATTGGTGTCGTCAGCTGGGGTCCCATTAAAACTCATGGACTCAATGCGGGTAGAGAGAAAGTCCTACAGCACAAGGGCAGCACAGGAGAACTATCAATTACCAGTAGAGAGCGTCGGACGAATGCCAGGCATGCCAGCGCTTCCACCCCCGCTACCACCCCGCAATTCGGCTCGGCCCGTTCCGTACCTCGGTTCGCCCCGTATTCCCTGCCCCTGCTGACTCCGCCTGATCCCTGACCGTTTGGTCGTCTTAGCACGTCCATAGCATATATAATCTACGTTTACCGCCACTATGACCATCATGTTTATTCGTTACAAGCGGCACTTAGAGTTCGAATAATAATTATATATGTAGTTCCGTGATAGGAAGACGGACATCAGTAGGCATTTCAAAGCTCCGAATTCTATTCAATCCATCTAGCCCTATCATTCAAAAGAGCGTAAGAGAGAGAGATAGAGAGAGAGAAGAGACAAAGAGAGAGGACGGGCCATCAAAAGAGACCACCAACGCCACCTCGTCCACCCTCCAGCGCCCAGCACATGCCCAGAAAAAAGTCAAAGCAGAAGGGCAATTCTCCTCAAACCATAAGATGAACTCCCATTCGTCAGTTAGTCCAGTCATCCCACCACGATATCCACACCCGGCACCAACCAACCTAGTCGCCAACCCCACCAAACCCGCCTCGCCTGCCTGCTGCCCGCGCCACATGGCCCGTCCATCCCCTCTCGCGTCGTTGTCATTATCATTGTTCCTCCTCCTGCCGTTCTCCCGGAGGATAGTCATTATAGAAAAGGACGTTTATCCACGCATACGCCCGATGTAGAAGCGGGAGAGAAGAGCGGCGCAATGTAGACGCGGACAGGCGGGCTTCCTTCTTACAGTACGAGGCGGCGGCGGCGGCAGAGGAAGAGGCGGCGGATGGAGTGGGCGTGGACAAAGCAACAAGATGTTCAGGCACGGGCGCGACGGCGGGCGGGCGTTGGCGAGTCCAGCGTACGGGCTGCGGTGGCTGGTGACGCGGAACGAGAGAGAGCGGCTGGCGGGGGCGGAGGGGGGTGTTGCTCTGCTTCTGGACGCCGAAGGCCGCGCGCCCACGAGGTCTTCGCCCACCAACCTTCCGGCCGGTCCAGCACAGCACGAGTGAGTGCGCCGCCATCCTTTGCTTCATCCCTGGCCTTGCTGGCTGTGTGACCCGATGTCTGCCTACCGCGTGGTAGCTCTGAAAGCCTCCGCGCAGTCGCTCCAACCGCCCAACTACCTCCGCGCCGCTGTTTATGCCACGGTTCCTGTTTTCGTGTCCATCGCTGTGTCGGAGCTGGAAGCGCGTCGGTTTTCTAGTCTTCCGGTGAACCTGTGGAGATGAGCCTGGTCGTTGTTGTCCTGTGGCGTCGTATCTCGTCTTATTGCGGGAGCAGCTGCTAGTATCGTGGGGAAGGTAGAGAGCTTCGGGCATGAGGCTAAGATGCAGGCTGGCGAAGAAGTGTGGGCAGGTGTGGCGGCAGTGACGCGATGGGCCTTAGATTTGGACTGGTGCCTCTGCAGAGTATACTGAGTCTTCTGATCCGCTCGCACAGTTCTCCACACCCAGAAGCCTCTCACCGTTGTCGATATGGCGCGGTTGTAAATCCTCCTGTTCGAAAGGGCGAAGCTGGCCAGCTTTCGGATTTGGGGCAGTACTGGAACATGTACGGCCTGGATCTGGCACCCGTGAAGAGATGAATTAGAATAGTATCTATTTACTAATTATGAAAGACGTTCGTACGAATCCTCCAAGTATCCGCACATCTGTAAACTCGTAGTGGTCTTCGGGCGAGAGGATTCGAACATGTGCATTTGCGGCAAACATCCGTGGGAGAGTCGAACGTCGTGAATCTGCTGTAGCTTAGAGTGGTTTAACACATCTAGACTATCGACATTCTCCCTCCCTCGGGCATCTAGAAGGCGGCTGCGGTGATTCGTCGAGCATAATGTGTTGAGCTGCCGACACCCTCATGACCTCCCTCCTCGCTTGACTTGACGCCGTCCAAGGTTATTGCACGCATGATCGAGCCACTAATGCTGCAGAGAGACTCCATCGCAACCCCATCTAAATGTACTGCGGCTTGCTTGTTGTATCGCGATTCGATTCGCAGCCTACTTCCGAGTAGCATGTCGGCTGCAGTGTGCTCGGGCCTGGTGATCGGGAGAAAACGTACGTGTTTCGTAGGAGTATGATGGAAGTGCGGCATCTGGCATACGAGCAGTTGGAGGTGGCGTGAATCTAGAAGCGCGTCAGAAAGGATTCGGAACGAGAAGGCGTTGGCCAACTGACCTCTGTGGACCGGCCCTCATATTGCGCATGTGCAATTGATGACCTGGCGTTGGAAGGGCCCCTCGCCTCAAATTCAGGAGAAGCGGCAAAGACCAGCACAAAGTCATTCAAACAGTCGACCTCTCAAGTATGCCCAATGCACGCGAGCAGCCGCAAAAGATGTCTTGGGTCCGGCGCCGCTCTCAACCAGGAGACACGTGGACCAAGCGATCTCGGAATGCGACAGAGCAGTCCCGGTAATGCGCCGCGCTCGCCGTCTCCCGGCGGGTGGCGGTCCCGCGCAACATATAGCCCGCGTGGTGGGCGGTTGTAGGGCGCCCACGACGGCGTGGGCGAGACTTGCGGCGGCGGCGGCTGTTGCTGGCTGGGGTTTGCGTAGGTGTGGCATCGCGAGCGGTAGACGTGCGGCAAGCGGCAGCGGGAGGCGGTGCGCTTGGTGACGGAGGGGGAGGGCGGTAGACGGAGTGCGAGCGGACGTGTTCTTGGAAGGAGGGGGCGAGACGGGACGGCTTCGTGGCGAGGCGCCTGGTGACCTCGGCCAGGAAATGGAAGCGCTGGCCGCGGTACTGATGGTCGAGCGCGAGGGAGTTCGTGGTGGCGGGCGGTCGTGTTACGTGTCGGGAGCGAGGCTGGGGCCCTGCGTCGCACGTGATGCCCGGCGCGTCGCAGGTCGACGCCAACGTTGGGAAGCGTGTGGCGGCCGCAGCCAATCCGCCAGCCGATATGGGCGAATTCGGGACAGGCTCTGCGGTGGATCCGCGCCTCATGTGCGAGCTGGCTGTGGGTGTTTCCCCGGCTGCCGTCTCTGTCGCGTTGTCGCATCAGGCTCCTCGTGGCATCGCAGACAACTCCCGCGGCGCTCGCGCGCTCCTCCACGCCGACGTGCCGACGAGGCCTTCCTCCGCTCCGGAACACTCTCATGCTCAGACAATGCCTCTTCACCCTGGCGTTCGACCCGCCGGCGCCCGACAAAGAACACCGCTTCCAGCGCCACCTGGAAGACCTGTTTCGCGCAGCCCACGGCAAAGACGCAGACGCTCCGCTCGTCCTGCCCACGCCACGCCCCGAGATGACGACGTGAGATTCGGTCAGTGGGTTTGTCGTCCAGCACCCCATCGCTCGAGGTCTGTTTGGCGCCGTATTAATGATGGTGCGCCAGGTCGATGGGCGCCCCGCAGCCGCGAAGCAGATCTTGCGCACCCGTCGGCAGCGTTGAGTGAGAAATCCGAACGGCGTCCATGATCCAGCAGCTCCGCCGCCGCCCGCACGTCGTGAGCCCGATCGAGACGCAAAGGGAGAGCTCGATAACGCCCGTCGAGGTCGACCGTACATCCATGCTTACCATCTTCTCCCTGCTCCTCTCGGCCCCTCTACGATCCGTCATGACGTCGCGTGTGAATGCCGTACCATTCTTGCCTTGCATAGCGGCGGCTTGTCCTACCGCGACATCAAGCCCGAGAACATCCTGGTCCGACAATACGACCCTCCAGAGGCCGACGTTGGCTGCGCGTCCGACCAATCGCGCATACTTTATGACTGGCCCGGCACAATCACTGATTTGGACCCGGAGCAACGTGAGGGGAGAACAAATGGGCGCAAGGTCGATCTCTGGACGTGTGCTGGAGTTGGGTTGGTGTTGATCGGTGGGGGCCCGTTCAGGATGCGGCGCATTCTGCCGCGGAATCATCGTCAAGAATGCCGGCAGTAGTAAGCGCATTTGGACGGCCCGTTCGCCCTGGGTGCAGGGAGAATGCGCAGGCAAGACACAATGTCATGTATGGAGGCTGCGTCGGGCAAGGCCAACCTCTACGAATGGATTTCTCAGTCACGGAAATCGCCTCTTCAGCGTGAAGGTGAAGTTGCCTCGGGGGCCATCAAGAAATTGAAGATCAGTTGAGCCGCAAGTCCGGCCGAGCCTTTCATCTCTGCGCCATGTTTCCAAGCGTCTCACGACAGGTCAGTTGCATATTTGCATTCAGCACGAGCCAGAGTTTCATCTGCTAAGGTCCAAAAAGACGCACCAACTTCAACTCTTACAATTTGCGGTCCATCTGCTGGCTGCAAGACTAGTACGGAAAAACATCCCATCTCAATCCGCTTCTTCGATCCCACCGGATCTCTGTTGCCGAGGAAGATCGGCGACATGAGTGGACTCTTCGCGCTACGGTATTCTGCAAACAGGCTTCGACATACACTTACTTCTCTGGCTTGCATATGACATGGCAGCGTTGCTCTGGGTGGTCTCGTTGCCGGATTTGCCCCGGCAAGAAGTATAACCATCTGCTTATTCTCACGCAATCTAAGCTCGCTGCTTACACGCCCTTCATCCGTGCCTTTGCCCAGCGTGCTTTTCATCTACCAGCAGCTCCGAGGTTTTCGTGCTCGTCTCTGGCCGTCTATTAATTGGGAGGAAGATGTAGAGAAAGGCGATCAGCGGGAATTGCGTCCACACTCCTCTTTAGTCTCTAAGCAGCGCTTATTGAACGGAGAGGGTGTGTGTGTGTGTGTCTGTGTGTTATTGAGCAATATGTCGCATCTCGCTCTACTCCACCATCCCACCAGGACATTTAACCCAGTAGTGGCGTGGCCGCGGTGTTGCTGGGAGAGGTGCTGTGGGCCGACGTAGGCAGGCCGTCTGGTCCACACCACGAGGGCGGCAGGCAACAATCTCGACCCCTTCAGCTGCGTCTGATTATGACTGATTATGAAGCGGTATCGGCGAGCGCGGAGACGTGGGGCGCGGGAATGGCGAGGTCGAGTGGTACGAGAGTCACCGGTGCCGCGGGCTGAGAGGGAACTTGTGTGGAGCAGATGATACCTAAACGCTGCCAGCTTAGAGCAAATTCTGATTCGGTGGTCTTTCTATTAATTTACCGCCCTCCGTGCTGTCGACTCTGCCGGAACAGTGAGCATGCCGGACGAGGGGACGCGTGCTTGTAAAGGAGCGAGCGCTTACCAAAGATCCTCATCCGGTAAAATTTTGTACTCCAAGTACTGAATGAATGAATCAAGTCAACGTTCCCATTCTGTAGACCGCCTTGCATCATTCCCTAACCATTAGCTTTTCTTGTCCAGACAACTTATTACATCAAGTTTACATTATAGGCTAAGGCCGGCACGACGCGTTGCATGCTGTCTCTAGCACGCATAATCGCGAAAAAGAGGGGAGAGTGTTCGGAACTTTTGGGAACGAGATGATGCGAGCTCTAAGGCTTGCCGTTTACCGCCACGTCTACGGGCTTTATTAAGCGATGTCGAATACCTACAAATTAATTTTAACGATGACTCGGAATATCACTTGCTCGTTCATCGCCAATAGTCATCGTTTCTTGCCCGCGGGAGTAAATTGATTTCTTTCGTAACGAGTCCAACATCCCCACGAGTGAAAGGACAGATGATCCAGATCAATCAACGGGGAAACGTGGAGCTCATCACTGCCATCTCATGGGACCCGGATGCAGTCAGAACCAGTGATCGAAGGCTTTGCAACCCTTTGTCGGTGCTAATTGGAGGATTAAAATAGACGCCGATTAAGCTGCCTAAAGCAGTTCGCTCCATCCTCTAGCTCAAACCATAAGTCTCCCCGCGAGTTAGCACCGCTCCGCGCCATCACGAACAAGCCGCTGTCCATGCGCGTGTTTATAACCAGCATCCCGATGATTATCTCTGACAGCAATTTAATATTGATAGTAGAGGATAGCATTCTTAACGATTCGCTGTGTTTCGTTGACTAAAGGTTTAAGGAGTTTTAGCAAGAACATGGTATTGTCTGGTCACACCAGCACATTGGATTCCATTGGAAGACAACCAGACGTGCAGATAAAGCAATGCAAGGAAAACCCGTTAAAACCGGAAATTGGATAGACCTGGAAGCATCAAAGCAGCCGCATGACCGTATTTTAATTCATAATTGGCCCCTTGCCGAACTCACGGCTACCTCATTGGGAAAGCAGCCTCGAGTCGCAACGAATGGCCGGCGTCAGCAGCGGAAATAGATATTCCGGCGTCCACTTCACCCATGCGCAGGATTCACCTCTTCAAGTCGGATCAGGGTGCTGATGCGGCTCGCATGGTCAGCAACAATGCCAGCACCGACGCATCGCGAAGACATCAAGCGCTGTCCGACAGCAGCATGCGCCACGCTCGTGTATCTCAGCCTTCCTCACCAAACCCCGTCACCGACAAAGTAGGGGCAACCGAGCGCGCGGGGGGACGCCCCACAAGACCCGGGCTGGGAGAAGATGGAAGTGATGAAAATGATTGGCCAGGTTCCCGGTGGCGCGCAGTCCAATAGAAGCAAAGCTGCGGGCCCCACCGCCCTCGTACACAGTACACAGCATGCATGGGGGCGGCGGCTGCGTCCGGCGGCTGAGCTGCCGCTGCCGATCATCCGTCTGACGCTCGTCGACCCACCTCTTTTGCTAATATAAATTGATAGCGTGTCACCTACCGAAACTGACCGCTTGGGGCGGCTGCCTGATACATGGTGTTCTCAGCCCCGTCAAGGCTGCTATGTCGCGCATGCAAAGGAAATGCACCGTATCGCTGGTGGTAGCGCTGTCAGTCTCCCCTGTCAGCTCGATCACGCTAAGGTTTTCGGCAGCCGCTCCGCTCCCAACTCGTATCCTCGTTCTCCAGCCTTCCCGCCCCAAGGATCCCTGCTATATGCATTCATAACGACACTTCTACTTATCATGCTGCTTCTCGGCCCCGCGATTAGGCTGGGGACGAATGATTGCAGTCCCCTTGCGCTCAGCTGGGATGACTATAAGGCATCCCTCTTATGTCAGCATCGAGTGAAAACAGTAGGAAGGGCTAGCTTATTTCCAAGAACAGACGGAACCTTGGCTGCAGCAGTATGTTTGGTAACCCAGAGTTATGTTGCGGTTCTGCTAATGCTATCTGAATTTCCGGCTGTTATCCGGTTCACACGACGGTTGCAGGTGACCTACGTACTAGTCGGAGGGGAGGTCAAGTAGAATAATAAAGGACATTACGGGATTTGATGTTTACACGCCTTTATTATATGATGGAACAAATAGATCGTGTGTCCTACTCTGTCTTGCTTAGTATCTCTTCTCTCTCTTTTCTCCCTTCTTCCACTAAGAGAAGGAGAATACGGTAATAAGGAGGGCAAATCCAAAAGAGCCTGGCTACCCCACTGTAACGCCAGCAGCAGATAGTATACAGCGCCGATAAAGGTCACAACACCTACGGCGTCTAGGTGACTTAGGCGTTCCTTTAGGGGCAAGAACCTGTTTTACTCGTTCGACTGCTTAAGCTAAAGTGTAGAAAAGATCAGAACCAGAGTAGCAGCGCTAATCGAGACGTTTCTGCGACGAGTCTAAGGGGGCTAGATGTCTAGGTAGAGGAGGGAGGACATACATCCAGAAGCACCATCGCCAGCTCACGCGGTCCGTGAAGATGCCTCCGAGGACAGGCCCCACGCAAACACCGACGCCGAAAACGCTGATGACGATGCTACAGGCAGGAGGTAGCTCCAGCGTCTTCACTCCCGCCGCGCGGCAGACCAGGACGGGCAGGGCGGGCTGCGCAAAGACGAGGTGTTCGGCAACATGTTCGTCTTCAACTTTGCCGGCCACGACACTACCGCCCACGTCCTGGCGTACACTATCCTGTTCATGGTCGTCTACCCGGAGGTGCAGGACTGGGTTAGGGAAGAGATCCAGCACACCTTCCCAGACGATGACGAGAGCTCCTGGGATTACGATAGTTTCCCACGCATACGCCGGACCCTAGCGATCCTGGTCAGCACCCTTGCGCCCTTCCCATCCCCGATTCTGACCTGCTGACTTTCCACATAGTACGAGACGGTCCGGCTGCTCGACCCGCTCCTGTCCATCACCAAGATCAACCGGGACGCGGCCACGCCTCTCGACCCTTATTACTTTTCTATCTTAGCACCCTACGTATAGCCATTAGTCGTAAAGTCTAGTTGCCTAATTGCTGAATGTTAATAATACATACGAAGTAGACCGAGCTCTTCCCCCCTATAAACCTGCCCAGTGCAACAACCTAGAAAGACACCAACTGCTGTAGATCACAAACGCCCGCTGGTTGCCTGGCCAAACTTGCAGCTTTACAGGCATTAGTACTTGGAAGGAAGATAGTGGTCTTGGTGATGCTACAGATTACCTTTGATTCCATGGTTCCATTTCCTCTGACACTCCGCATGAGACAAAGCCAAGAGAGGAAGCGCTGAGGCAGCCCGCAAATATGTCTAATCCCCCTATTACCGTTCTCGTCATCGATATCACTACTTACGATAAGAGCTCTTTCATATCTCATCCTACGCAAGAAGTCTGTGGCAGTCGGCTAGTCATTCCAGAACACACAAGGGAAGACACGTTGCGGGGTTCTGTTAAAGACGAAGGAAAATATCCACATATGATAGATGTATGATTTTAACAGCTGCGGACTTCAACGATTGACATAGGGCGATTTAAGGGTCATAAGTTGAACGTGATGTCGTAGAAGAACACAGATGACGCGTCATTTCAGGGAATCGTCAGTCGTAGCGATGTGCACCGTAATGCCCGTGTACGTCGAGGCTCTTCTAAGAGCAGTAGATGGGAAGGTCGAACTACTGTAAGCCTCAATGGCAATACAGCTCAAGCACTGGGACTGGGATTTCTAGAATGTTGGCGACAAAATTGGAAACGAAATTACGAGAAGAAAGAGCATAGGAATCGGTGGAAGACGAGAAGAATCGGACAGATCCACCAGGAACGGGGGATCACCTTGCGCAGGCACACAAGGAATCATCCTATCTGATCAAAGTATTTGCTGAGGCAGCGGGAGGGAGATGGTTTGGTACTGTTTAGTTGAATATCAAGCCCACTTGTAACTACACCGACAGGGACTACTGTGGTCCTGCTATTACTACTCTACTACATTTAGTAGATACATGCACTTAAGTCGCACAGCGGCTTCAGCGCAGGAGTGTGCGTATCCGTCTCTCAACGCCCAGTCAAAACGCACGATATACCTAGACTTCTCCTTTTCAGACCATTCCCGCGCTAGTTGGTACCCCATCATACCACGGCATAGGTAGCACGGCTGATTTGCCTCCCACTCTGGTATCCGTAGGGCCAGGCCCATCTCCTCCGTTCCCCTCAGAAAGGTATGGTCATCGCGCATCTCTACGATGGCTCTGCGGCGGGCTTCCCACAAGAGCTTCTTCGTCCCTATCCCTTTCATACTATCCATGGTGCTCAGCTCAAGCTCTAGCCTATTCTCCTTCTCTTGCAATGCGTGGTAGGCGGATTTAGCCAGGGGAATGTAGTTTTCGAGGCGGCAGTCGCGTGCGTAACGGGTAGCTGTGCGAATAGCCTCAAAAGGCCCCCATTGCTGTTCATTTGTGCCAAGAAGAAGTCTTTGATGAGTTTTTGTGTGATGTCTACAGGCGAAGATCATCGAAGGCCGGCCATCTGGCACGTCTGACCGACGGACATTGCGTTTCTCGAGGTCGAAAAGACGGCGTTCAATGAGCGATACTGTAGGAGCAAGATCAGCGAAGCTACGCTGCCTGCTTGGCCTCACTTGAACTTACGGAGAATGCTACGGTCATCAGCGGTCTCTTGTTTCTGTACCGGTAAATCATCGCAGAGGCACTGATGGAGGAGCTCGTATGGCGGCGCTGTCGGCACGAGATCACCCTTCTTCGGCATTGACCATTGGAAAGCCCAGTTCGCCTCCTTGATTTTTTTGCTTAGGTAATGTTCTGCCACCTGGAGATCGAGAACGGCGTCTCTCGCCGATTGCAAAAGCTCACCCATGGTGTCGGCCGTGTCTGTGGTGCTTTGGACGTCATGGTGATCCTTTAGGCCGTCCTGCAGCTGGCGTAAGGACAGGTCAAGCAGCGTATGCCCCTGATACGCCACGCTGCGGACGAATGCGGTGGTGTTCTCAGTCTCATTGCGCTGCAGACCGTGGTCCAGGAATAGACGGACATCTTCGGAAAGAGCCACACTGGCGCTCTTGATGATTTGGATTGGTGCGGTCCAGTCTCGTGCAATCTGGTCGGGGTCGGCAGCGGTAATTGAGATGATCGGAATCTTGGGAACGTGATCGCGCTTGGACTCGTAGGGCCCCTGCATGGTGGCGGTAGCGAAGGGAGATGTACGTATTGTCGAGCTCAACCTTGGTTGGAGGTTCCTAGTTCCTACCCTTCTTCCATCTCAACATCGGCAGGCACGGTTCCACCTCTCGTCCTCGCACTTTTGCCTGCATCTACGCCCTGTAAGTACCGCAACTCCGCCGCGAGCCCGCAACAGCGCTCCGCAACCGCGCCAATGCCGACAGTCGAGCAGTTTGAGGCCGTCTGGCAAGACCTCGCCCGCCGCAATCTCGACACACAGGCTGTCTTCGACGAGCTGCCACGCATCTGGCCTGACCCGGCCGACCTTGACGCGTTTTTCCAGTGGACCGCAGACCGCGCCAGGGCGACGCTCGAGCGCCAACGCACGCCCATCGCCGCCGCAGACTTCATCGCCGATGTCGACACCGCAAACCTCCTCGCCCCCGCCGTCCGCTCCAAGCTGATCGACGCCATGCAGCGCGACGTGCGTCCCTGGATCCCGCTCGGCCGCGGCCCGCACACGCTGTACCGGCTCATTCCGGACACACACGGCCTGCGGCCGCAGAGGCTCGAGTACGACAGGCCGACGCACGGCGAGGCGGTGCTGCCGTCCTGCTTCCTCGGCCTGAACGCGACGGTGCAGCCCCGCGAGCCAGCTCGCCCCGCCAATCGCCGCCAAGCCATGCTGTCCGAGCAGTCGACGCGCACCGCCGCCTCCGACGAGGACGACGCCGCGCCAGGCTTCGAGTTCTTCCAGCTGGGCATCCTAGAATACACCGATGCCGACGAGGATGACGATCTTCCCGCGTCGCTGGACGAGGCCCACGAGTGCATGTGGCTGCCCTCGGGCTTCTGCGTCGTCGCCCGGCTGTCGCGAACCGGCCGTGCCGACGGCATCTACGCAATCTGCGACATGTTCCCCCCACGCGGCGACGGACATCGGGAGCAGATGGTGCGCGAGAGTTGGGGCATCCCGCCCAGCGCCCCCGGGGAGCAGTTTTCCTACGCGCGCATCGGCGACCGGCTTGGCGCCATGGCGTTCGGCACCGCCATCGCCTGGGAGGAGAAGATGGAGCATCCGGTCGAGTTGGTCAGGCTGGTGCAGTCGTGGGATGGGAGCGTGCGGCGCATTACCGTGGACGATAGGGGGGCAGAAGCAGTGTGATGTCCCGATCCCCGTCTCTCGCCCACCCCAACACATCCGCCATACGCCAGAAGCATAGAGTACATAACAGTCTGCTGCACCAGTGCCAACAATCTTCAGAGCGTTGGAGTGTCAATCACGGCAGGCCCGCAGGCAAAGCAATCAGCGGCGGCTTGTTGATAGATTCGAGTAGTTGAGAACAAAGATGAATTGCCTGCTTCTTCTATACTGCTGTCCCTGGTGTGACTCTCGGGTGAAGTTGGCCTGGTGATTCACTTTGGACTTGGAGAATTCTCCGTAGATTTCGGCAGCAATGTCGAGTCTCGTCGGCGCCACTCCTTCCAGGCTTTGGATGAAGGCATGTATCTCTCGCGGCCCGGCAGACTCGGGCATCTCACAGCTCGTGTCATATTCGCCCCAGTCGAGCCTGGTGAGCGTTTGCGTCTGGAAGTCTTCCGCACCTTGTTCGCTCTGGCTTTTTTGCGCGCCTCTGAACCTTCTGTCCGCAACAGCGCCGAGCCCGATAATGCCAACCGTCAGCCGACCCATGGCTCAGGGGCAGAGCGAGCATGACACCTCTTTCTACGTTGCCCTCTTGATGTCTGGCCGGCGTCCTTAAATCTCCCCGAGCTCGCACAAAATCGCGAAGATGTACCCTATAACACTCTCTGAGTATTGAATGAGTCTCCTATTCATCTCCAACCGCGCTTTAGTTTATCACTCATCCAACCACTCTCTTCCTCCTTCTCCTTATTAATTCTTTTCCTAACGATGTGCAACGCCGTACCATCATACTCTCCGCACACAGCCTTAATATTAGCGTCGCCCTCCACCAAGTAGATTGCAACATCCGCGGAGCCTAAGGTGGCCGCCTCGCTAGCGGCACGGTGCCGTGACTGCCCGTAGCCGCCACATCGAGGCCCTTCTCCAGCAGTGACTGCACCGTCTCTAGCGGGCCATGTCACGTGGCAATGTGCAACAGCGTACCGCCGCGGTTGTTGAGGACCTGCAGGTCCGTGTCGTGGTCAAGGAGCAGCGTGGTCACAACGTAGTTGTTCCTGAAAACGGCGACCTGGAGTAGAGTGACCTTATCATTGATGGTGCACGCGGTGACGTCCGCGCCGAGCAACAGCTGCCACGATATCATGGTAGCCTTCCCATACGGCGTGGTGGAGAGGTGTGTTCCCGGCTCGGTCCGTCTCGTCTATCGCATCGCCCCGGTCTAGGAGGAGCGTAACAAAAGGCAGGATTCTACATAAAGTGCCGTGTACGACTCCTTTCCGTACCCAAGGGAGAACGGGAACTGCTTGCACCAAAGCCTGCGCATCTGAGGATTTCCCTTTTCCGTAAACTTGGAGTCCCGATCGAACATCTTTCTTTACGCCGGCATGGCTATTGTTGTTACCGCTTTTGCCGCCAGCTGAGCGGGCATAGGGCATCCAGTATGCAATTGCAGAAGTCACAAATGAGTATTTCGCTGCCGCTGCCTCTCGGATCGTTTCCGCCTCGATGGAGGAGTTAAACCTCTTTTCTGACATGGAAGCAGCGAGAGACCCGCAATTTAGGTAGTGGTAGCATCATGTAGCGAGGACAGTATGACCTTTTTACGAATCCCAATAAATGCCGTAGAGACTTTTTGAACGCTCTAACTTGTTGTTCTGCGCGAGAAGAGTTCGAGTAGACCGGTGAATTAGGACCATGTTAACTGGCCCTGATCCTTGTCGAACTTGATGACTGAACGACCTGGCTTCTTTTGGGTTAGAATGTTTCTGAGACCAAGTTCCTCCACAAATCCCTTCTCCGCACATTGCTTTGAGAGTGGTCTCGGCAATGACAACCTTTTCGTCGCTCGGTGAGCCGTCGATTTCCTTCCGATCGTTGCTCATGGGCTTGAGACTGAGGGTGGTTTTGTGACGAAAATCCATCAAATCTTGCGCATATATTCGATGACTTCCGTCTAGAACCTCAAAAAGCTCATTATACTTGAATCGAACCCGGTCCTCGGAGGATGATACTAGCATCGCATTGCCTCGTAAAAAGAGAAATGCTTTTACCTCGTCCGCGAGTGGCCACACCACCTCGAACAAGGTGACGCAGTCTAGTATGTCGTTAAAATCTTCGATCTCATCGTTGGTCAGAACTCTGTTGCGCTATTCTAGTTGCCATGGGATTACAACGGAGGGATCATCCCATTTGCTTCCGAGGATATTTGTTTGTTTCTTGAGATCGAGAAATCTTATCTAGAATAACCTTCGTCATTGTATCATGCCTACCGTAGTACTCGAGAACCCTGATTTGAAGTCCGTTCAGCAAGTTTTGTTTCTCTTCTCTCTGGTCCCCCTTCTCCGATAGCCGTGAGAAGTGAGACTTTACAAGAGAATGGACGTCTTCTTTGAGGTTTTGCGGACTAGCATCGACTATAACAACAGTCTTAGAGATTCCATTAGACAACTCCTTGAGCATGCTGCTCGTACCGGTCGGCAGAATGCGGAGCTGAAAATTCCCTTTTAATGAGTCGGCGTCTTGAATGATACGAGAGTGTGTCTCTTTCCAGCTTCCGTCTGTATCGTCTCGGCTGGCCAGATCGCAGTAATCGAGAAGGATGAAGAAAACAGATGACTGTTTGGCGTGACCCTTGATTGGGAATTCCATGACAAGGCGTTTCTAGCGGTCGTTGGTCTTTAGAAACATGCTAGGTTTGTTCTGACACTGAGTAGTAACAAACTCTCCGTATTCCACGTTTTCCCGTGCAACATGGTACAGTACTACTCGTAATGCTTGTCTAATAGTTGCAAAAGTTTGCTTTGTGCTCCTAGAGGTTATTTCTTTGCCAACTCTGTTAAGATAAAGGTAGCCCAGAGAAACAAGTGTCGCGTGGTCATGTTGGATAGGGTATTTACCGCGTAAGTGCTCCACCCACCACTGCTGAAAACGTCTGAGGTCTTACGCCGATGCTGGTCCCTTCCAGCAGTAGTACCGGTTTCTAAGATATGACTTCAGCGTTGGCCCATGATTCAAATTGCTTAGCCCTGAAGATCCAAGAGCCGGTTTGCTCCAAGACTAATTGTTGGACCGTTTTGTGTGTAGTAGTCCAGCAATCCCAAATCTGAGTATCTTTCTCCAAGAGTGGAGCCTTCTCCCGGATCATCTTCAACTGTTTTCCCTGAAGCTGTTCCTCCCGCACAATAGTGAATTTGCTGCTGGAGATCATCCGGATGTCTGTTGTTATGGTGTGGCTCTCCTCATCCTTGAGTGATTTGATGATGTCTCGTAATTCCGTTGTCGTAGAGAATAATTGCTTTGAGGATGTTCTTCACATTGCCTCTGAGTCTCTTCGAGTCTCGTCGAACGTTGGCGTAGATGACGCATATTGACAGGAAATGTTGTAACATTCTCAAAACGATGCTTTTTAGGCAGGAATCGATTTTGGCACCTTGCTCAGCGCCATCTAGATACTTTGGGATATCCTGTAGAATCCTTAGGACACTCTCCAAGCTCTCGAAATGTCCAGATAGAGATAGGAATGCTCGACAATACCTTCCTATTTCGACAAGTGCCATAAAAGCCTTAAAGCAAATAGCTGCTAGAGGACATGCCTACGGAATTTGTCAGGAGGAATGGTTTTGCTGGCGATCAAAGAAAGATCTTATAGTAGATGCTGCATCAGCCACGAAGCCAGGCAAGTTTAGTATTAAATTCAAGGGTTTCTCGATAATAGCTGCCTTGCTCTTCTTCAGTCCGGTTGTACTGATCGCTGCAAAATCTTTCGTCAAGTCTTGGAACGTCATCCGATGGGCATAGTCCCGGTAGTCCTGTTCCGTCGCGTCGCCAAACTCCGTGACGACGACGTGGCCAAATGCTTTTAAGTAGCGATTACTACGCGTATAGATCCTTTCTATACAGCTAGGATATAAGCTCTTAGGTAATAGCCTTAAGAGTATAACAAATATAACTTCTAATTCTAATCTAAAGGTAATTTCTTTCTATATTAAAGAATAACTAAATCATATCTATAGAAATAACAAGGATTTATAATTAAAAGCAAGAAAAAAATAGAAAGATTCTATACGTAGCGAATTGGTCCCTTAAAACGAATAAATAAATAATTTGTACGAATTCCTAATATAATGATAAAAGTGTTAGCTGGCGTACCGACACTAGTGGCCCTATCGAGTGAAGCGACTATGCTATCGACAACATACGGTCAGCCAAAGCCGGGTAAAGACGAAGCCGTGGTCAGGGCGGGCGAAGATGCAGCTGTTGGGGTTCCGATGAGAAGCGTGACCAAGGACTCGGTTCTAGGCAGGAGGCACACGGAGGACAGTTTGCATGGTAGATCCAGTCCCAGGCGCGACGAGGGTTATCGAAAGATCGGATGAATTGGTCAAGGCTGGTCCGATGTAGGGCGTAACTGGACGTTTCCAATAGACGCTGTAGCAGTCTAGGTCACCATATCACCAGTCTAAGGCCCGGCGTCGAGCGGAGAGGCCGCCGCAAGTGCTGGAGATGATGAAGGAGTCTCAATGAGAAAAGTGCCGAAGAGATCATCCGGGTCTACAAGTAAAATCGTCGACGTGGTCAAGCCATCGTACGGCGCTGTGAATGTAACCATAGGGTTAGGGAGTGGAAGATTTAACGGGTCACTTGGGGTAATGGTGAAGACTGTAGGAACTGCAAGAGGACTACTTGACGCTGTGAGGGTTGCTGTGGTAGTACCTCCGATGTAGCCCCTCACACCACCTGAGACAGGCTGTACGGATGTTGACGTGGATGTTGACGTGGATATTGACGTGGATATTGACGTAGATGTCGACGTAGATGTTGTCGATGTAATGGGAGTGCTTAGCGTGTAAGTCGTCGATATAATAGGAGTATATAGCGTAGAAGTCGACGTAGTAGGGAGAGGCGTCGTGCAAGTGGAAGTTGGTACAATAAGGCTGGACGTGCAGCCCGAGCACAAGCTCGTTGGCTTCTCGATAACTATCGTGCCTAGGCTAATATTGCTAGAAGGAAGGATGGTGATAATCGCAGTCGTGGGTTTAGCATAGTCGACCGTTAACGCCGAGGTCTCGGATGGCGAGAGGCACCGGAACGCCGCCGAGCGTTAGTGTGATGGTCTGAACGTCTCTTCCGCCAATATATCCCAGAAGGCCTCCGCTAGAGCCCGGTCTTCTAGTGGTGTACGTGCGCGACGAGGTGCCTAACGTGGTCACAAGGATGGTAACGATCGTGTCTATATATAGCGGTGCATTAGTGACGGTAATGGCTTAGCCTAGTACAACTATTAAGATAGTGTTGTGCTCGAGATAGGTCTGCACCGCTATGGGCTGCTCGTACACGGTGGTGCCGATGTCAATCACGACTACGCAGTCGGGATTGTAGGCGTGCTAGTGCTAGCGGCGCGATAAGAGGCCGCCGGTAGCGGGTGGCAGCAATAGGCTAGCCACTAGGCCGAAGCTACGAAAAAGCATGTCAACCTATTCACAGCTACCGATGACTTATCAGTATTCCCGATTATCGTGGGAGCAAGGCCCAAATTCGTTATGTATAGAACGGATGAAGCGTCTCGACTCCCGACTGCCTGTGCAGGTATTAACAATATGCCAAATCTGATAATGGACGGAATGGAAGCTGGAATGAGGGAGCCAAAACAAGCACATTCTGGTCTGAGATGATCGCAATCATTAAGGCAAGGGGAAAAGAGCAGAAAAAGTACCACGCTATGCTATGTTCGCGGGTCGACCGTTGTTGGCGACGTGCTCGCCGCGTTTCCTGGCTATGTGACGGCATCGCTACCACTCAACGTTTCTTTTTTTATTCCCACCACTCACCGCCCCCACAAATCCCTAACCTATCACATTAGAAGGGAGCATGCATTGAGCTAGGCCGCAGGGCTCGCGATGGCGAGCAGCGCATGGGACTGCGTAGAGGCTTGGAGGACGGAGAGCAGTTGTATAGTAGAGGTCGAACAGCGAGGAATGTTTTGGCCGCTCGCCTTCTTGGCTAGTCCCTATAGAGGGCCAAGGGGGAACAAGAGAAAGCAAGCACTGCTCGTCAGCAGCTCAGCATCGGCCGCACCTCTGAGGATTTACTATAGTTTTTTTTTTTTTAGCCGTAATCTTAAAGACGCACATAGTCTATCCCGACGATGCCAGTGCCAACATTTTGGTCTTTAGAGCGAGCATTTCTAAACAAGAAAAATGGAAATATGGATATCACGGCTCGTCATATTTCCAGAATTTAACGCAGCATTTCGTCGTACCTCCTTCAACGTTCCAGCGAGACTGAATTGCTGTATCTAGATAAACACGAGGCTGGGAGTACGCTATAGCTATCCCGAAATCAGTACTCTATTTCACCTCTTATTATTTAATATGGGAGCATTTTCGCCTCTTTACTCGTAATTAAAAGTGGGAAGGAAAGGAATCCGAGCTAAAGATCGTACTAGACAAATCTTTACCGAGTATCTAGATCTATTTCCGGGCTAAATATAAATTGCTATCCTCTTGCGCTAGCGTAATTGGACAGAAGACCAGGCCAAAATTTGAAAGCGTAAAAAATTTGAAAGCGTAAAAAATTTGAAGCTTTCTCGAGAGCCATCCTTGCCGGACGGCTAAAAATATATCTCATAGTCGCAGGTAAGGCCGTTGATAATTCTCTATGCTAAGAGATGGCATTCTGGATTTAATAGACAGCAATTTGCCCTGTTGAGGGCGCGAATGATCGCGTGCCGGGAATGCGTGCAATTTTAAGAAACGGATTAATACGGTACTACCGTACGGCGGTACCAGGCCAGGGCGCTTAGCCCTCGGCCGTACTTAGGCACTCTCGATAGCGCTTCAATCCAACAACCTTACAGGTTCCACCCCGTTTTCCTTAAACGGAGATCATACCGGTAGGAATTTCTCATTTATCCAGTCCTCAGCCTTGATGCTGTTGAACACCCGCTTTATATTCTCCCTGGCAGCTCCTCTACAAGCTTTCGAAAGTGGACCTCTTAATACCAGTTGTCTTGGTTCTTTTCTGCTTGCTTGGCTTGCTTGTTGGGAACGCTGGGCAGCAGCAGAAGCTGGAAGCACTTGCCAACATGATATCTTCCAAGAGGCTCACCTCGCTCCCTGTAGATACTCGACGACCCGTACGCGAGACCACCTGGCAGGTCTTTGATGACAAGCGCCCAGCGGCCGACCCCAGTTGCGATGCCGAAGACTCACCCACCCCGCCTGTCGTCTCTCTACATGACTCATTATTCATTAATGCATTACGTGTGATAATTGAGGATGTATTGAATAAGGTGTTGCCGGGCGTGTTACGTTTTGATATGGAACGATGCTTAGACCCATCGTGAACGAGGTACTCCCTGCTACAGTTAGGGAAGTACAACACAAAGCATTAGAGCAAACCTCAGAAGATTCCCACCCTTTCCGGAGACCTCTCAGCCCCATTGTACGTGACCACCTGCCACGGATCATTAACAATTACATTGATGAGAACGACCTTTGCGATGGCCAAGGACGAGTGTGAAGCAGATATTGCGGAGTTGGAGCAGCGTGCCATCTGTAGAAAGAGAAGTTTCACAGAGGCTGTCAGAGGCCAGTTCCACAACCACCAAATGCAGCCCACTCCACCTCCTCGGGTTTTGCAAAACTCTGGTTCTGCGAAATTCATGTTGAACACACCACCGCCCTAGCCACTGCACCCCTCCTCAGGTGCTTAACAGCACCAACGAGCTATCCGATAATTTGTAAGACCATGCATCCAATCCACTCGAGCCCAAACTCTCAGGCCTCCCAGCGCCAAGCTCCCTTTTCTTAAGTGTAGTGTCTCGTGTGGGACCGCATCAGACAACAGGCGCTATATGCTACAGTCAGCAGTCAGTAAGCATAAGAATGGCTGTGTCGATGAGCTGCTGTGAGTTTACTTCAAGCCATTGGCGCGTCGAAGAAGTCCTTGCACGCTGGGCACTACAGCGCGTTTTCTGTTAACGGATGCACAACGAGCGCGAAGAGGGGTGGGCTAGCACGGCGTCATCATTGGAGTCATCATGGGCGTGTCGAATGGTCCTTACACACCTGGCACCGCAGTACGTTGATCAGAGATGTGAAGTGGTATAAAGGAGGTAATCACGGGGACCAGTTAGTTTATAGAGTCTACGAGGTCGATAGAGCGTGCGGTATGGCACTGAAGGAAGGGAGAACACCGCAGAGAGGGCTATGCGGGGACGAGCTAGAACGTGAGAGAATCGCGCGGTTGGTACGGAAGGAAGGATGAACGTCTTGAGAATGGTTTCGCGCTGAGTGGATGGTAGTGAACTCCGCGCAGACGACTTTACACCGAAAGATGGAACGCCGAGAGGCGAAGCTGCGGGATTAGAATGGGAAATGAGGACGGCTTCGCGCTAAAAGGGTAGAAGAATAAATGCGGGGTAGACGGCTTCACGGCAAAGAGTGGGAGGGTGAAAATACTATGACGGATTCGCGCTAAATTGGTAAAATGGCTTTCATGTTGAGCGGCTCCACGCTAAAGAGTAAGACAGCGAGAGAGGCGGACTTTTGACCATGCTAGGAGGGTCCTAGTGCCCCGCGAAAGTATCTATGATTGTCCAGGCCACGCTTTTTGTTGATACCTATGCATATTAGAAAACTTTCGTGGCAAGATCGCGGATTCTTTCAAATGCTCGAAGACGCCTGGCGACTTACTATCTAATATCTAAGCCATCCTGCGTCTTAATGCGTGCCTTAACAGACCAACTGACTTTTTTCGTTCCTCTTCCTATCTTTATTTCCCGCTACTCAAGTTCTTTAACACTCTTATTCTTCTATTGTTGGCCATAAAGCGATGCATTATTGCGGTACAAAATGCCAGAGTTTTCCTCGGAGAGAATAAACGCTACGGACACGGCCTAGCGCCAAAAGGATCAGAAAACGAGAGGCAGGTTTTCCTCGTGGCCGGAGCTGAAGGCCAGTACATTGCGTTCGTCTATTGCTCGAACCAGCACCAGTTAATGGCATGGCCAACGCCGAGGATAACACTGCTACCCGAAGAGTCTTTCGACGACGGTGGTGACGCTTTGCCTAAAGAGACCTTACACGACTCTATGGCATGTCCGACGACGATAGCGGCGGCGCCCTGCTTGACCTCGCACGACTCACCGCCCCCCAAATGGCATTGCCAAGGACGACGACCCACGCCCGTCAATGGCATAGCCGACGATGGAGAGGAGGCTTCTGGCTTTACCGATAATGACGACGCCAATCCTCTATACAAGCTACAAACCCAGGCCTACCTATCCGCTTAGTTATCACGCCCACTCTCTCTCCGATGTAGGCTGCGGCGCTTAGCGGAAGGACCTGGCGATAATTGTGCCTAGGGGGTTGACCCCCTACACAAGTGTAATAGTTGCGGGAACTTAGGTTGATAGATCTACCTTAGTCTTGTTAGAGAGATAGAGTCCTACTCTCTAAAATTTGTTGTGCTAGTTACTAGTAGGTGTAATAATCAGCCCTATACTTCCGGGGATTCTATAAAACTAAATGCAAAAAAGACCGACTACTATAATGTAAGTAAGATAAGACTTCCTGAGAGATATTCCGGTTACAAGGTCGTCGAAATACGCCTCGTAATAATTTCCAGAGTCATCCTCTACTATCAAAAAATACTTATTAGAGACGGCCTTTATCGCTTTTATAATGGCCTTTACCCTGACTTTACCTCGTATCTCGTTATAGGAACCTCTTAAACAGCTCTCTATAGAAGCTTTAAGTACACATAAGCATTCTGGGCAACATGTGTGCTTCTCGCAATAGAGGTCGGCTTCGTCCTAACTAATAGGCAAATCCGTCGATGCCCAGGACCATGAGAGTACTATATAGCTTTTAGTATCTAAAGTAGCATTAGGTCCGCAGTATCCTCGTTACCATAGTAGATCCTAAGACAGATTTTCTGCCTACAAGCCAGCGACGTCTGAATACTTGCTTAAACGTAATTATATAAAGCGCTCGCGAAGTCTAGCAAGTGTAAACAGCTTATCGCTAGATCTAGTAAGTTTTATAGTAGAATAATCTATAACGATATGATGCATTGGTTGGGGAAAATTGATAATATTGTCGGCACTGCATGAGTGGCATGAGGACTGAGAGGGTGGTGTAACGAGGTGCCTCTATCCCACTTGGCTTCGGAGTCACCAAGGGTGAACAGTAGTACTAATCGTAAGGGGCCTTGATTAGTGTAAACAACAAGGTAAAAGGTAGAGATAAAAGGTACGAGTTGGCACGTGACAAAGGTGCCTTAGGCGTCGTCACTACTGATGGGTGAAGATCAGTGTATTGAGGTAACCACGAAGGTTACGAACTATCGAGGGAGTGACTCTAGTTAAATAGGCAAGGAAACCAAAGCAACTCCTCCTTGTGATCCTATTGATCTGGACGCTCCCTCCCTGGTCCGCAGAGAGATCAACAAGATTAATCGTCGCTGATTTAATTGATCTGTTCCTGCTTTAGCCCCCACGGCTGAGATCAAACAGATCAATTCCTTAGCATCACGTGTTGCACGTGACCCTTCTGCGGGGTCGTCCCTGTCGTCCCGCGTCCTGCGCCGCAGCGCTCTGAGGAATTACACCCCGTAACTCCTATCACCAGTCGATCCTCCGCTTCTGCCGTGCGTGCTGTAACAGGTGGCTAGCTGGGGAGGCTCTTAAGCCCTTCTCAGGTGACTAAGCTAACTACACGTAATGACTAGATATACTGCAACACACCCCCTTCGTGTAGTGGTGCAAAGCAAATGAATGTGCAAGGCAGCTGAGTGTTGGACTCGTACTAGATAAGGGGAATGCATAGTTGTTAGAAACTAATGCGAGCTTATTTATATAAAGAAGTGTAAGATAAATAAGTAATAAAAGAGAAGTGCAATCTAGTAGGTTGCGTTATTGCTACTCCTGCAACGATACTAGACTAAGGAGGTGTACGAAGTCTAAGTGCTTCTACCTAGGTAAGGCCTTAGTGAGTCCATCCGCAACTATATCCGCTGTAGGGGTCCATCTAAAGTGGACGTTCCCTGCTTATACTTCCTGGCGTAGCCAGTGATGATGAATGTTAACATAACGAAGCTTGGTAACTAGCTTATCAACGTTCTCTTGCTTAAGGTGGAGGGTCTGCAAGTTATCACACTAGATCTCGATTTGATGGCTAGGGTTAAACTAGAGTCCACGGAAGAAACGTTTCTACTAATACCCCTACTTAACTGTCTCTGAGAGTGTAAGGAGCTTGGCTTCTATAGAAGAAGTAGTAACCGTGGGTTGTTTGGAAGATTTCTAGTTAACTAGTGTACTAAAGAGTGAGAACAATGAGTCCTGATAGCTCTAGCGGGTTAGTTGGTCGTTAGTAAAGGATACATTACTACTAATGATGAAGACGTCTTAGTTCGTTTTAATAAATCCTTAGTAGTAAATAGCGTAGTCCTAAGTTCCTCCTAGGTAAGTAAGGACTCGCTGGGCAAGTTCCAGGTGGCGAGGAGACGGATTGGTGAGATAGCTAGAAAGTAAAGAGCAAGCATGGGCGATATCTGCACGGGTGCTGACCGCGGCAAATTAAGCTAACCCAATTTTGCTTTGAAAGGTGTACACGTCTTATAGAGACGCGTGCTCTCCCTTATTTAATATGAGGACTTCCCTAGATGGGAGCGGAGTTGTGACCCGGGTGGACGTCTTGACGTTGTATTTAACTATAAGGCCTTTAATATATGACTCTTAAGAGAGCCACAACAGACGTTGGGACCTGTCACGGACAATACGCAGTGCAAGGAACCACTGGATCTCCCCCATCATTCTCATCTCGTAGCGCTAGAAAAGATCTTCTTAAAAGGCATTTATAAACTATTCATCATCTTAGTGGAAAGCCATGATGATATTATTAACGAAGAAAAAGAAAAAGAGGTGACTGTTAGAATACAGGTAGGGTGCATTAGGCACTGCCTCTAGTCCCAGTTCCAAAAGGGAATTGCAGAAATGCTTTTGCCAGAGGGCTAGTGATTCCTTAAGGCCATACAGAGCTCGATGTAGCTGAAGGATTTGACCTGGTGGGAGATTTATACCCTATAGTAGCTAGCAAAACGTTTTAGTGTGTAAAGGTATATAAGGAAAGGCATTAACTACATTAAATTAACGAGTCTCGTAATTAAATGCGTAGATAATTGCGATGAGGGCTCTAAAGATGCGAAGGGCCAAGGTCGCTGCGTAGGTGTCCTAGCTTGTGGCTTAAAGGTCTCCACGCACACAGATACGAGCTTTTACCTTGTTCAGGTAGCCGTGTTCATCGAATTTGTATTTAAAGACCCAGGTGAGAGGAATGACCTCCTTGTTGTGCTTCTGGGCTTCAGTGATTAGTACAGGCGTCCACACCCCCTGACCTTGGAGCTCTCGTAGCTAAGTTTGGATTGCGTTAAGGAAGTGTGCACGTAGAGGGTGTGAGTGCATATCCTTGTAGTAGTAACGAGGCTCGGGCGGTAGGTGGTCACGGTGGATTCTAGGCAGTTGATCATCTGGCTGCTGCAGGCTATGTTGGGCTGCTTCAGGCTGATTTAGGTTGCCTTAGACTGATGCAGGCTGCTGTGTGTAAGCAGTAGTTGCGTCTGGTTGAGAAAGGTTTAAAGGGGTTTCTTTAACAGGCGTAATTATAGAGTAAATTAAGGCTACGAATGCGTTGTGATAAGACTATTCGCAATGGGCATTTTCCTCTAGCATAGCAAGATATGCTTGGCGACGTCTGTGTAATCCTTCAATGATGTTGGCGGGATTGATATTGGGTGTAATTTTAGCGGCTCGAGGGGCAGCATTACCAATCTCGGCTCGTGGATCTGGTGGAGTATCGTAGTCGTAGTGCCATCGACCTCTGGCCCCTTAATAGATAACGTTAGTCTCTTCATAGGCGTTATTATTGTTTTCTTCTCTAGTGCTTAGAGTGTTGTTGTTTTCGTCCTCACCCCCTAGGCTTAAAGCGTCTAGTAGGATGGGCGATTGCGGAGCTAAATCGAAATAATCTTCATCCGTGGTTGGTGCCTGTAGTAAGGCATACTCCTGAGCGGATGGCTTGGGCGTTAGTAATCGCTAGGTGTCCAACTGTTCTTGGTCCTTATTAGGCGGCGTTAATGGGCCGTCCTAAGGTGGTTGAAATGGTTGATCCTCTTATTGTTATTTAGCTATGCGCGTGTAGTAGATTATTTTATCCTCTAAGGAGGAATCGTCAGCCTGCTTAAGGTCCTCTGAGTTAAGGCGGATACGAGGAATAATATGTATTGGTTCTGGCTCCTCTTTAACCTCTAAGGGCTTATAGTAGTCCTCTTGATGGTCTGGCTTATAGAAGCTAGACTTATTAAAGGTAATATCGCGTGAGCGAATGATCTTGTCCTTGGGTGGATACTAAATACGGAAGATGTTAGTAGAATCGTAACCAACAAGATACCCAACGAGTGCTCTTTCCTGAAGCTTGTTTTTATAAGGAATCTACTTGTTTAAAGTATAGGCTTTGTAGCTATACACTCGTAGATGAGCGACTGAGGGCTTCTGTCTGTGAACTAATTCGAAAGGGGTTTTCTACTTAAGACGTTGAATTGGGGTCTAATTGTGAATGTACGCGGCGGCTTTAATAGCTTCTAGCTAGAGACGTTTAGGCAGGTTGCTCCTAATACGCATGGTGCGAGCTTTAAGGATTAGTATTTGACTAGCGCGTTCTGCGTAGCTATTTTGGGCAGGTGTGTAGGGTGCTGTGACCTCTATAGTAACTCCACGGCAGTTGAGTTCGTTTTGAAAACGGGTTCTAAGTGATCGTTTACTATCTAAGCGCAGAAAGACTATAGTTTAGTAATAGCGGACTTAGATGAGCTTGAGGAAATCTAGGATAGCAATAGCGCAAAAGGACTTGAGGGTATGGGTCTCTAGGAATATGAACTTGCTTAACGCGCATTCCATGTGCGTAATCTACTCATTTTAATTGTACGCCTTGGTTATGTGAATGAGATTAAAGGAAACCTAGAAGAAGGGTTCTTCGGACGATTCCTCATGACCTAAGTTGCGTAAAATAAGTTGATGTGCCTTTGAACGTGCACACACGTTATAGTGAGTAGGGACTTGTTCCTTTATAATAACTACTTCTTATACTGCCCCTGGTAAAGCTTTAATAACATCTGCGTTTACGTGGGCAAAGATATTATGCTATTAGGCTGCAGGAAGATTGCGTGAAGTAAAACTAGATACGAGGGCATTCGACTGTGAGGCTTAGACATATTTAACGAAGAAATGCCCTTCCTTAGAAATGACTTTATAAAGGAGGGAGTTATCTACCTCTCGATAGAGGTATATACGCTTAGAATTAAAATGAATGCGTCTCTCGTTAGCCTTCGCAATTAAAATGAGATTTCCTATGAATAATGGGACGTACGCAACGTCATGCAAGGTTAAAACCTTGGTCTGGTTGTTGCGCTTAGCATTGACCATCACATCTCTAAAGGAGTCCACTGGGACGCGTATAGTACTATAGAGAATGAAATCATCTGGGCCTGCATTGCGGGTTTTTATGTAGCGGCTCTTTATGTATCGGTTGTAGACGTGATGGGTAGAACCCGTGTCCGCAATCTATGAAAGCTGGAGAGTGGTTGGCTTAGATTCGCGCCTAGCTAAAAAGGCTAAGGCGGTAGTAGGTGAGTTTGTGACTACTTGGGCCACGAATGAGGCGTTGGATCCGGCGTCCTCATGTTCTTGTTGAGAACTGGATGCTTGGCTCTCGTTGTTGTTGCTGGGTTTGTTACCCGTTAGTGCCGTGCCACGCTTGATGGTAGCTGTGACGCTTTTCTTTGTCTGTTTATTTTGCATCTTCTTATTGACGAGGTCTTGTGTCTCCTTGTTTGGAGTCTAGCTTACCGGCTTATTGGGGGCCTTTAGATTAAGATACTAGCACATGGGATAGTAGTGCTTGGCTCCACAGAGGCACTTGGGCAATTCTCTATCTTGTTGTTGTCCTCGAAGGGAGGCTCTAAACGTAGAGCGTCCTTTCCCTGTGCTAGAGAATGCATGCTTTTAGCGATAGTGCTCTCGGTAGTCTTGGATGATTTTTATAATATCTTGTCTAAGAGTCTTGTTCCGGAGCTCGTACATCAATGGTGTTGCGTATTCCGAGTCGATTGCTAGGATAGGCTTAAGAAAAGCCTAAACTCCTCGAGAGCCTTCTATATTAGGGAGCTCAATCGACTGTGCCTTGTACACGCATTCCTCCTACTTATTTGTCCATTGTTCGATGCCTTGAGCCTTTTGAGGCTTCTTTAACTGATCGAGCTTAGTGAGAACTAGCTCTTCCTTAGTAGAATCCGAGGGCTGAAGACGAAAGCGTAAAGCACGGAGTTAGTTATATAGATGCAAATTTGGCTGCCTAATTAGGAGCGTGAGCAGCGAAGGTGATACAGAGTCCTCGATCAAAGCTGAGAGGTTATTAATCTCCTTGACCAGCTTCTCGTACTCCTTCTTATCTTCCTTATAGTGCCGCTCGTCCACCTTAAGTGTAGCCCGTATTTACTTATTCTATATCTTAGGTGCTTTAGGCCTTTCTAGCTTCGTGGGTTGTGTTGGTTGTTGAGGGTAATCGGGATTGACGTATTTCTACACGCGTGCACGCGTAGCTTGTGATTGGACGATGTAGAACTATTTGTCCTAGTCGTTACTAGTCCAAAGGACGATGATTAGCTTAGATAAAGAACTTATAGTAGGTAACGCAGATCGTCTATTAGCGTGGTGGATTGCGACTAGACTAAGAACGCACTAAGCGATAGTAGAGAGGTCTACTAAGGGCTTAGAATATAGAAAGACTAATAGGGCGATAGCTAGTAATAAACGTTAGCGATGCTTAATGCTTTAAAGGGTATTAAAGCGTTAATGTTGATGAAATGGTATAGCGAGGTAGGGCTCGCGACTATGAAGTAAAACGTGTTTACAAAGAGGAGTCGTCCAGATGCCGCGGATCGATAGGAATACACTTGAAAATGCGGTTAGAGTATTGCTTAGATGGTGGAAGACATTAGACGCAATTCCGGGCTTATAACTGATGCATTGGTTAGGGAAAATTAATGATATTGTCGGCACTGCATGAGTGGCATGAGGACTGAGAGGGTGGCTAGCCGGGGAGGCTCTTAAGCCCTGCTCAGGTGACTAAGCTAACTACACGTGATAACCAGATATACTGCAACACGATATAATGCTAGTCGATAAAGGTTGGAGATAAGGGTAGTCTTGGAGCAAGACTTTCTTTAGAGTACACGTAGTCTAGGTCCTATACGTTGTCGGCTATTCTTATATGGGCACACTCCCATAATATTCTATATTAGCTAAAGGTTATATATCGGGTTGAGAGAAGCCGCTCTTAGTGTGTCCATGCGCGCATGTGTAATTTCTATTCGAAAGGAAAGGCCAGCCAAAGCGCATCTAGACCAACGTATATTAGGTTATGCGAGGCCGACGACGACCAACTAGCTAGAAGTCTAACAAAGGAATCCTTATACTTTTCGCAATGTTTAATACCTTCGTAGGCGCCTTAGGATGTACTCGCACTAATAGTTAAGGCAGCCTACTTATAGATCGCAGCTATTTGTAATGATTAATCTTTCTAGTCTTCTCGGGCCTTAGGGCTAGATCTCTATAAAATATTGATGCATTGGTTGGGGAAAATTGATGATATTGTCGGCACTGCATGAGTGGCATGAGGACTGAGAGGGTTGTTGTTGTTGTTTGATTTTACCTCGTCTATATACTACCTACGTAGTTTGCCTCCCGTGGGGCTTATAGAGGGGTGGAGTGTCCACCTTTTTGCCGGACAAATGAGATCCTCTGCTTCCTTCCTGTTT